>JASDFA010000016.1:125665000-126097500 GCA_035772735.1 Datura wrightii
AGGATCAGGTTGGGGGCCGTGGCCCAGCTTCTAGCTCATCAGCACCACCCCCTCACTCAGCACATCAGGGGGCATCTACTAGTGTAGCTGGTGGTCAGCGCCAGAATAGATTCTATACCCTAGCATCCCGTCAGGAGAAGGAGGTCTTCCTAGACGTGGTTACTGGTATGTTACGAGTCTTCCATGTTGATGTTTATGCTCTATTAGATCCAGAGGCCACCTTGTCCTTTGTGACACCTTATGTAGCTAGTAGCTTCGGAGTCAGTCCCGATGTCTTGTCAGAATCCTTTCAATCTCCGAAGTCTTGTCAGAATCCTTTCAATTTCTAATCCTGTAGGTGACTCAGTTAAACCTAGACGAGTATACAGAGATTGCCTGGTCTTGGTCCTCCATAAGGTCACCTCAGCAGATCTGATAGAGTTAGCCATGACCAATTTCGATGTTATTTTCGGCATGTATTGGTTGTATTCTTATTGTGCTTCCATTAATTGTAGGACCCTATCAGTAGAGTTCAAATTTCCAGGTGAGCCAGTCTTAGAATGGAAGGGTAGTTGAGCTGTGCCTGTAGGTCCGTTCGTTTCCTACCTCAAGGCCAGGAAGATGATTTCTAAGGGTTGCATGTATCATTTGGTTAGGGTCAAGGATGTTGAGTCCGAGACCCCGACTATCTAGTCAGTTCTAGCAGTGCATGAGTATCTAGAGGTCTTTCCTGATTATTTCTAGGTATTCTTCCCGAGCGGGAGATTGATTTCGGTATTGACCTTCTTCCCGATACATAGCCTATATCTATTTCTCCCTATAGGATGGCTCGAGCTGAGATAAAAGAGTTGAAGGATCAGTTAAAGGATTTACTAGATAAGGGCTTCATTAGACCGAGCTAGTCTCCATGGGGTGCACCGATTTTATTTATTCGGAAGAAAGATGGTCCCCTTCGTATGTGCATTGATATCAGCAGTTGACCAAAGTCACTGTCAAGAACATGTACCCCTTACCCATGATTGATGATTTGTTTTATCAACTTCAGGGTGCTAAGTGTTTTTCAAAGGTAGATCTCAGATCTGGGTATCATCAGCTCAGAGTTCGGGAGAGTGATATCCCAAAGACGGCATTCAGAACACGGTATGGCCATTACGAGTTTTTAGTTATGTTTTTTGGACTAACGAATGCTCCTGCAACTTTTATGAACTTGATGAACAGGGTATTCAAGCCATATTTGGACATGTTCGTGATTGTGTTCATCGATGACATTGATGTCCACGTCCTCCCAAAGAGTAGCGATTACACAAGTCTCCACGTACTTTAGAAGCAGCCCCATAATAAACCGATGCACTCTGGCTGTCATAGTGTCTACAAAAGCTGGTGCATATCTGGCCAATGAATCAAATCTCATATCATATTCTCGGACACACATCGAGCCCTGCTCCAGGTGCAAAAACTGATCTACCTTGGCCTGTCCAATTTCCCGTGGCAAGTAGTGATCCAGAAAGGCCTCTGAAAAATCAAACCAATTCGAAAGGGGAGCATCTCTACCTCTGGATCTCTTCCAGCTCTCGTACCATAACATTTCTATGTCCCGTAGTCAAAATACCGCTAACTCAACTGACTCTGCAGGTATAGCATGCATCACCCTGAAAATCCGCTGTAACTGGTCCAGGAAGTCCTGAGGGGCCTCTTCCCCGTCTGTCCTTGTGAACTGCGGGGGACTCAGGGCGAGGAACTCTCGGACCCTTAAACTTCCTGGTCCATCTGAAGATTCAGCAACCACAGGTCCACTGACTGGTGTTGAGCAGCCATCATCTAAGCTATCATATAGACAGTTCTTCTTGATCTTGGGCAAATTTATATGCCCAAGTGATACTCAAATGTGTCATTTTGCCTTGTTTATCTATCGATGTTTATACATTCTCATGTGATTTGTAATAAAATGTAAATTTATACTAACCAACATGATTAGCATTGTTTTGCAGGAAAAATATAAAGTTATGGAGCTATGATACATGTTGGGAGAGATCGGGATTGGACTCGGAAGCGAGCAAGGAAAAAAATCACTTGAAGGCACGAATTAAAGGGGCTCCGCGATGGAGCCGTATCACACTGCCATCGCGGATGCATTCTGCCTGGATGGTGAAATTATGCCTATTTCCAGTGGAGGTGCACGTTGGGGCCGTGGAACGTTGGCCTAGCCCCGCGTTGCACGCCGTGCCACGTTGGGCCTAAATACCTGGACGTTCGGATTCCAGTAAGGGTCCGCGTTGGTGGCTTGTCACGGAGGCAGTGCTCCGCGATGCACTTCGTGACACGTTGCTTGTTATTCCGAGAAAAATTCCCACTAGTATAAATAGAACACTTAGGTTCATTTTTAAGAATTCTGATTTGGTGCAGCAAGAACGTGGGTTACAGGCAGTTGAGGGGACGAAAATCTTAGGGTTTTTCTTTATCTCCTTCTTCTTTATTTCAATTGCTTATATGATTAACACTCATTTAACAATGTTTAATCCACAAATGAGTGGCTAAATTCCCTTCTTGCTGAGGTTAAGAATAATTGTATTGAAATATGATTATTGAGAAATTGGTTTTTCATCTTTTCTTCCATGGTTGTTCTATTGATTCTTGTTCTTACTACATTAATGCGTGGACAATGTTAATGTACATCTAAAAAGTCCGGTTTCACTCGAGAGAGCAAGAAATTGGAAAGTTGTGAATTGATAGGATGTGATCTTTTCTTAGTTTGGGAAAATTGAGAATTGATTTACTTTTAGGATAGAAATATACCTGAAAGTCGTATTAGTCAATTATGGAATTGGATTTGTATGGCTAGAACATGAATTTCGTTTTATCACAGAAATGTAGGTGGAAGGTTCATGATTCTTAAGTTGGGTTAAATATGAGAGTTTTAATCCATAGGCAATAATTCTTGACTAGCAACCGGAGGAAAGATTAACCAAAGTGTATCGATAATTTATTTCTCTACATGTTCAATTAACCTCAACATGCTCATACTTATAGTTCAGAATCAATTTGTATATTTGTTTGAGACTTAGTATAAAATTAGGAAACAAAATATCAACCTTTTCTTCACATTGTTGTCTGCAATTTAGAATTAAAGTTTGCTGACACTTGAGTAGATTGTTACTTTAGTCCAGTCTCTGTGGGATCGATACTTGGCTTACTTGAGCCACTTTACTACTTGTTCGACCACGTGCACTTGCGTGTAGTTATATACCCAAAAACCACCGAACAAGTTTTTGGCAACGTTGCCGGGGACTGGCAATTGGTAAACTTTTCTTAAGTGTTAGTTTACTATTTCTTCTTAGTGTTGACAAGTTGGTCTTAGCCTGGATTTTGCAAATACTAATTTCTGTTGAACACTGGCAAGAGACAAGGAGCTGGTGGACTCATATTTAGAGACAGAAAGACAATTTCATCGTCAAAGGAGAAAAGCTCTAGAGAAAAAGCTGCAGTTGCTCAAACAAACAATCATGGAGCAACAACAGAATCCACCAGTTGTAAGGGCAACGTTAGTGCCCGAGGACATGGCAGCTAGGCCGGTTCGCGAGGTGGCAATCTCACATGCTAATAATGTCACATCTAGCATCCGCAAACCTGAGCCAGGAGGGAGGTTCGAGCTCAAACAAAACATGGTGCAATTGCTGCACACCAGCGGGCAGTTCATAGGTCTCCCTCATAAAGATCCACAGCAACATCTCCAAAATTTTTTGGAGATAAGTGACACTTAAATCCCTGCTGGAGTGTCATCAGATTATGTCAGGCTTACATTGTTCCCATTTTCACTTTTGGGAGAAGCCAAGAGATGGTTGAAAGCTGAGCCACCTAATTGTATCACCACATGGGATGATCTTGCAAGGAAATTCTTGATACGATTTTTTCCATCCGGTAAAACAGCAAGACATAGAAGTCAAATTCTGAGTTTTAAACAAAGAGAGGGAGAGAATCTGTATCAAGCCTGGGAGAGATTCAAATCTATGTTGCGGGATTGTCCTCATCATCACCAATCCAATGATGTGCTGGTGCATACTTTCATAGAGGGTTTGGAACCCCACACAAAAATCTTGCTAGACTCAGCAGCTGGGGGACAAGCATAGGAGAAAACTTATGAGGAGCTGTATACCTTGTTAAATCGTATTTCACAGGGAAATCCAGAGTGGAATGCTGATTTGTCAAGAGGAGGAACAAGGAAGGCAGCAGGAGTCCTAGAAGTGAATGGTTTTACAGCTATTGCTGCACAGATAGCTGCTTTACAGAATCAACTTAACACCCACTTCAGTAACATGAGCATGAACCAGACTCAAGCCCCAGTGAATGTTGTGCAGCAGATTTGGTGTGAAGTGTGTGGGAGTAGTGAACACTCAGCAGAGTGTTGTGGAGCAAATCCTGATTCGGTGAACTTTGTGGTAAATGTACAGAGAAACAACCACCAACAGTATGGCAACAACTACAATTCCAACTGGAGGAATCACCCAAATTTCTCTTGGGGTAGCAATAACCATCAAGGGCAAGGTTCGAATCAGGGGGTGAAGAGAACTCAAGGAGGGCAGCAGAACTATCAGGCACAATATAGAAGCAAAAATACACCTCCTCCACCACCATCACCAAGCATTAAGGAGATGTACTAGACAATGATAACTAACCAAGCTCAATTACAGGCTGACTACTTGAAATTTGCAGCCGAGGTAAAGAACAATCAGTTAGCCACAAAGGCGTTAGAGTACCAGTTTGGGCAATTTGCTGGAGCCCAAAATACCAGGCCTAGAGGAGGACTTCCGAGCGACACAGATCCCAACCCCAAGCAAGTGAATGCAGTGACCACAAGGAGTGGTTTGCAGCTTAAAGAGGTGGAACCAGAAAGACCACCTCAACAATCGGGAGCAGCAGAAATTGAGAGGGAGCAAAGTGATGAGAGGGGGAAGAAAAAGGAGGCTGAACCAGGAAGACCACCACCCCCATTCCCTCAACGATTAAAGAAACACAAGGAGGAGGCGTGTTTCAAAAAGTTCATGGTGGTGCTTAAACAGGTACACATTAACTTACCTCTTGTTGATGTTTTGTAGGGAGTGCCGAAGTCCGCAAAGTATATTAAGGACATCGTGGCAAACAAAATCAGGTTGACGGAGTACGCTACAGTGGCTCTTACGGAGGAATGCACTTCCCGTATACAAAACAGGTTGCCCACAAAGCTCACGGACCCTGGGAGCTTTACTATACAAATTACAATTGGGCAGAGTATCCGAGCTCGCAGATTATGTGATTTGTGAGCGAGCATTAACTTGATGCCGTTATCGGTATTCATGAAGTTGGGGCTAGGGAGTCCTAGACCAACAACAGTGATCTTGCAACTAGTGGATCGTTCCTTAGCCAAGCCTAATGGCATTGTGGAAGACATGCTGGTGCAAGTGGGCTCCCTTATCTTCCCAGTAGATTTCATCGTGTTGGATTTTGAGCAAGACGCGGAAGTCCCATTTATTTTGGGACATCCTTTCTTGGCTACCGGGAAAGCACTTATTGACGTAGCTGCAGGGTAGCTAACTATGCGAGCACACGACAAGGTGGAGGTGTTTGATATATACAAGGCCACCAAGCTCTTGGCTGTGTATGAGGAACTCTCGGTGATCAATGTGATTAATTGAGCTGATGTTTTCCAGAGAGTTGAGTCACGGGAATTATTGGGGAAACCACCGGAAAGATGTAAGCATTACTGGGGTGAGGACGGTAGTCGAGAGAAAACGTCCGTCACCCTAGAGGATGACTGAGCTTAATGACGTCGAGCCGCGACGGTAAACCAGGTGCTGCACGGGAGGCAACCGGTGAAAATTTTTGTAATAGTTTTATAGATTTCGTAGAAAAAAAGAAAAAAGAAAAAAAATGATAAAAAAATAAAAATGAAAACAAAATTTGTATTTTATGTGAAACCTATAAATTCTAACCAATTTCTTGTGGTGAGATGAATTTCAGGTTGAACGGAGGATAAATATGCAAAGGATCGCAAAGGAAACATCGAGGTATGAAAAATAATAAAAAGTGGCAAAATAGTGAGCCCACGCGATGGCTCCGTGTCACGGAGGAGGGCCTCCGCGTTACCCTCCGTGACACGTTGAAGGTAATTCTGAAATTTTTACAAATTCCAGAAAACCTGCGCGATGGCTCCTTGTCATGGAGGGCATGCTCCGCGTTACCCTCCGTGACACGTTGAAGTGTATTTCCCGACGGGTCACACCGGGTTGCCGGGTGACCCGCGCGAAAAACCTTCTTTTTAACCCCGTTTTTCCCTCATTTTTCCCATTTTCTCACTTCCTCCGCGACAAACACCCTAAAATCCCCACTTCCCCAACGTGACACGGACTAGGAGCCAATTTTATCAACTTTTCTTCGATATCATCAAATTTAGAGTATGTTTGTTAACTTCATCTCATTTCTTACCTTATTTTTTCGATTTTTAGCATAGTAAGTGAGGAAAACTTGCCCTAAATGTAAATTGAGCATGAATTCATGTAAATTATTGTTGATTGATGTTCATAGTATCGATCTAACGGTATGAACTCGATAAATACATGTTTGATTGAAATTCTTGCGAAATGGTAGCTAGGGTTAGAATTCGAATAGATGTTAAAATCAAGTTGAAATGTGTAATTCTTCTTAGTGTGTGCATGTCGGGTGAGGAACATGAGGTTGTGCTTAACGTTAAGACGATTAAGGCGCAACGGATTGTCGGGTTAAAGAAATTGTTGAAATTGCATAGAAATTGGGGGAATTGTATCGGTTTTGTTGATAGAAATGTTTGCTAAGTGCTATGTGATGAAATGTTATCGATGGTAATGTTGTGACTAGCTGTACAAAGTCTGAGTAGTACATAGACTTTATACCGTCGAATTCTCTGAATGCACTAGGCATATTTGTTATGTTTTATTTTTTTTGTTTTTTTTGGAAATAAGTATGATCTTGCCATAATGTTGTGATTGTGGATAAAGACTAAGTGTGGGGTGGTCTAGATTAACCCAATCTTAGTCGAAGATAATTTTAACTGGAATAACATTGGGACTGTCTTTTTGGTTTGACAGAAACAACGACAAGCAGGCAAGATAAAGGGAAGGGCGCATCAACATCAGGTGCCGGAAGGAAAAGAATTAGACTGGGAACAGCAGTCCCAGCAGCACCAGCGGTTCCACGCAGCCAACGCTATCAATATGGAACCAGATGGGTGATAGAGGAGGGGAAGAAATGGTACGCTAAGCATAAGGAAAGCAAATACTTCCCCGAAGAACACATTGCTAGGGAACCGTTGGCACAGGAGTTCCCCATAATTGTCCATAGGATAGAGGTAGCCGGGCTGAACTTCATCTTTGAAGAGCCCAAAGAGTGCAACCTGCACCTGATTCCGAGAATTCTACGCCAACTGGAACTCGACACTCAGAAGTCACACCATCAAGATAAGGGGGCAAATAGTCATTTTTGAGCCCCATCACCTTAATGCCATCTTGGGGGCGCGGGACACAGACGCCCATGTGCTACGGCAGCTGAATATCACTCCACCATACGCGGATATTAGACGCACTTTGTGTGGAACTCGGTCTACAGCACGTTAGAGCAGGCATAAGGAGAGGGGCTACCATCAGACCTTGCCCTACTCACAGATGAACAGGGAAGCTAGGATATGGATGAAGATTGTTTGTTCCTGCCTGATCTCGGGGGTGCATATGACAGATGTCACCCGGGATCGTGTATGCTTGGTCTACGCCCTGATGAAAGGGCTGTAGATCAATGTGGGGGTGGAGATTATCTCCGCCATGAAGAGAGCCTATTTGCATCAAGGGCACAGGTACAGGTTTGGTGGCTTACTAACCACGTTCCTGAGGGGCCTGGATATTGAGGAGGAGGCCCTTGACTACATCCCGCAGATGGAGAGGTGGGCCTTAGATGTTACCAAAACTAAGGCACCCGACACCACTCACGGGCCAGTTCTCACATTAGCCGAGCGACATGCTCGAGATGATCAGTACATGGCTCACATGTTTGGGATGCAGATGCTCCAACTGCGAATAGGCGGGAGGCCAGCAACAGAAGATGAGCTATGGCATCTCGAGCTAGACTACCCATTTGGCGAAAATGCCAGGGCTCTATGCTGAGTGGGGCCAACTTTTGTGGAGCCCACTGATGATGATGTCCCCATAGATGAGGAGACACGTTGTGATGACTCTAATGTGGAGTCAGAGGATGACAACGGGGATGATTCATTCATGGGAGATTAGGCAGCGGCACCTGACGAGGAAGTGGAATACTTTGATTGATCAGGGAGTTTCACCACCTACTTTCGTACTATGCTGAATTTTGTGAACACTGGGGACACTATTCGATTTAAGTGTGGGGAGGGAGTAGTTAGGTGTTGGTTGCTGTTGTTATTAATGTATGTTTCTGTTCTATTGTTGTGCCTGGATAAACTTATGACCTTGTGATTTTTGTGTATGTCTGTATTGTAATTAAAGTGAAGCTGTTGTGTGCTATTGAATGTTGTTAGCTGGTTTTGTACAGATTTTTGTTTTATCGAAATGATCGATCATTTCAAAATTTTTCATGAATTTTTAAATTTTTGGGTTTCTCGGCGTTTGTTTTCGATTCTTTTACCGAGAATAGTCCCATTGAACCGAAGTCATAGTTAGTGACCGTTCCCATGATGGATGGATGATGACCGTCTTAAGGGAAATGTAGTCGTTAGGAGTAGATTTCTTTTGTTCATTTTATCTTTTAGTTTTATTTTTTCTTTTATTGGTTGGTATCCCAAAACCTGTAGTTACTTTATGGTTGCGAAATTCTAGTTGCGTGTTGTACATGATGTTTGAAATGCAAAGGTGATTCGTATGAAAGCATGCAACTATGTAAATATGTTGAGATGCCTTGGCCATAGAGTTCGACTCAGTGTGATTGAGGCTTAATGTTTGAATTCTTGTAATTAGCTGATTGAAGAGTTTGTGAATGTGTCTTGAGTTGAGCATGTGAAATGAGGGTATAGTGAGGTTTCGTTTCTTTCATGCTATTGTGAAGTGTCTAGAACTTGTCTGGTGTGTGTACGAAAGGAAATGAAGGATGTGTATTGTAGGAAAGGATGTAGGCATTTCTTTGCTTTAACCAAAAGTTTCTTTTTTTTTTCATTATCGTACCCACCTTGAATGTACATCCTAGTTAGCCCATTGAGCCTTTAGCCTATTATTTTTTTCTTTTGTCAAAAAGGTGTAAACCGAGATTAACCCCTTCTTTTCATTATCCGTGAATTTGATCCAAAACTCTTAAGCACTCAAGGAAAGAAAATAATTTTCCCACAGTGTCAAGGAGTGAGAATGGTGAAAAGAAAAGAAAAAGCAGAGTGATGAAAGGAAAGAAAAGGTTGAAGGTGCACTTGTTATAAATTATATATAATGAAGATGTATAAATAATCTTTGTTATTGAGTTAAGTGTGCTTAAAGATATGGGGTCAAAAATAAAGACAGACTTCAAGAATGGGAGGATGAAGGAAAAAACAATGCCCATGAGGTTGATGGGATGTATTGAAAAAGCGCTTAAGGATGCTAGTTGTTATGATTGGTTAGCCTAGTATTTACTAGTTTTGTAGCTTACATTACAATCCATTAAGTCCTACGTGATCTTACATCACACGTCCTTATATTAGTGGAGTAATACACTAAAGGCAAGCCTATGGTTCATGACATGATGCATGTGAATTCTTTAGGGAGAGAGTGAAATTGTGTTATATGCCCCTGCATGTGATGTCTTTGAGTTCATGTAATTAAAAAGGAAAAAAAATTCTCTTATGTTGTGAGGGCACATGTTTGATGAGAGATTAAATTTCGTGTCGGATATCTTGATCAGCTGATTTGCAGGAGTTTGCCGATATCGAGAGTCGATTCTTGAGTCTAGGAGGTCTTAATGTGTTGAAGGTCATTCTATTTATAAGACTATGCATGTTTTCTTGATGATTTGCTATATTAGATAATCGGTATAACCATAGCTTGAATTGTCGAGCCAAAGTAGCCAGGATGGGGTGTCAATTGCATGAGGTGTAAGATTATTGTTCGGGGACGAACAAGGATTTAAGTGTTGGGTAAGTGATCTTGGGAAAATTTATATGCCCAAGTGATACTCAAATGTGTCATTTTGCCTCGTTTATCTATCGATGTTTATACATTCTCATGTGATTTGTAATAAAATGTAAATTTATACTAACCAACATGATTAGCGTTGTTTGGCTGGAAAAATATAAAGTTATGGAGCTATGACGCATGTTGGGAGAGATCGGGATTGTACTCGGAAGCGAGCAAGGAAAAAAATCACTTGAAGGCACGAATTAAAGGGGCTCTGCGATGGAGCCGTGTCACGCTGCCATCGCGGATGCATTCTGGCTGGATGGTGAAATTATGCCTATTTCCAGTGGAGGTGCGCGTTGGGGCCGTGGCACGTTGGCCTAGCCCCGCGTTGCACACCATGCCACGTTGGGCCTAAATACCTGGACGTCCGGATTCCAATAAGGGTCCGCGTTGGTGGCGTGTCACGGAGGCAGTGCTCCGCGATGCACTCCGTGACACATTGCTTGTTATTCCAGGAAAAATTCCCACTAGTATAAATAGAACACTTAGGTTCATTTTTAAGAATTCTGACTTGGTGGAGCAAGAACGTAGGTTACAGGCAGTTGAGGGGACGAAAATCTTAGGGTTTTTCTTTATCTCCTTCTTCTTTATTTCAATTTCTTGTATGATTAACACTCATTTAACAATGTTTAATCCACAAATGAGTGGCTAAATTCCCTTCTTGCTGAGGTTAAGAACAATTGTATTGAAATGTGATTATTGAGAAATTGGTTTTTCATCTTTTCTTCCATGGTTGTTCTATTGATTCTTGTTCTTACTGCATTAATGTGTGGCCAACATTAATGTACATCTAAAAAGTCCGGTTTCACTCGAGAGAGCAAGAAATTGGAAAGTTGTGAATTGATAGGATATGATCTTTTCTTAGTTTGGGAAAATTGAGAATTGATTTACTTTCAGGATAGAAATATACCTGAAAGTCGTATTAGTCAATTACGGAATCGATTTTGTATGGCTAGAACATGAATTTCATTTTATCACAGAAATGTAGGTGGAAGGTTCATGATTCTTAAGTTGGATTAAATACAAGAGTTTTAATCCATAGGCAATAATTCTTGACTAGAAACCGGAGGAAAGATTAACCAAAGTGTATCGATAATTTATTTCTCTACATGTTCAATTAACCTCAGCGTGCTCATACTTATAGTTCAAACTCAATTTGTATATTCGTTTTAGACTTAGTATAAAATTAGGAAACAAAATATCAACCTTTTCTTCACGTGGTTGTCTGCAATTTAGAATTAAAGTTTGTTGACACTTGAGTAGATTGTTACTTTAGTCCAGTCTCCGTGGGATCGATACTTGGCTTACTTGAGCCACTTTACTACTTGTTCGACCACGTGCACTTGCGTGTAGTTATATTCCCAAAAACCACTGAACACTTCTAACCTCCTGATCTGATGGTATAGTTATAGGAGCTGCTCGAGGTGATGCCGACATGTCCGCTGCCCTAGAAGACTCCTGGAGTGGCGAAGACTACTGAGGAGACCAAGATGAAGTCTCCCTATTGCCCTCAGATCGGGCTGGCTCTACTGGGGCACCCTTCTAGTGCCCTCTCCTTCCGCAACATCTATCTTCTGGCTGATCGTAGTCAATCGGGTGTCTAAAATTTCTCTGTAAGAATATAGTAAGCTTAGGGACTCAACCCTATACAACATAGCTCTATAGCACAACAGAAGAAGAAAGAAGGGTAACCACACTATTATGCCCCGTAGCCTTCTGCCAATGGAATGTGGTGCATGATGTGCTGTGGATTTACAGCACTATTGACGCTCAAAACCAAGAAAATAGCATGGACTTAGGTGTCTTTATGTGGATATGGGGCACTTTTCCTTTGATTTCAGGATAAATGTGTGTTGGAGCATAGATTTGCAAAAGGAAGCTAAAAGTGTGCAAAAAGGGCAAAACTGTAGTCCACAGTACGATCCATAGGATGGACCTACGAGTTGTACTGATGGGCGTGATAAGGAGCAGAAGGATGAAGCTGGAAGAATGAACCAACGAGTCTTTCCATGGATCGTACCAAGCTTGTACGAGTCGTGGTAAGGAAGTCATGATGAACTCTAGAAGAATTGCACAAGAGGCTGATTCTCAGTACGAGAGGATACCACAACCCATTAGAGCTTGGTATTAGTCGTACAATACCCGTCGTGGTGAACTTCAGACAAATTGCAAAGATTTAGAATCAAGCCACGACAACCTGGTATGAGTCCTAGAAAGGAGGTATGAATCGTACCTTGGCTCGACATTTAGCCAAAAATCAGCCAACAATCCAAACCAAGAGATGCTGCCACGGACCGCAGGATGCTCCTATGAGTTGTAGGATGATCCGTGATGAGGTTGACGACAGATATGGAAAATCGCCCTGTTTGCCTAGGAAAAGGATTCTTATGTCTATATAAATACGTTTTATGTTTTATTTATCATAAGTGACATTGAGAAGAATTAGTTTTAGTTGGAAAACATTGTAGTAGACAATTTTACATCTTTGAAATAAAGAATTGAGTTGGTTCAACCTTGTGATCAACCTTTTCTTGAATTCATATTGTTCTTGCTACTTGTTCTTCAAGATTTTGCGGAATAATTAAAGGAAGAATTTTTCTCAATCATATTTGTAAGTATTATTTTTATGTCTTTAATCATGAACACACTTCACAACCTTGGAACTCTGAGAGGCTGAAACCTCCATAGCTAGGGTTGTGGGAACCATGGTGGATAAACAAGCTAGGGTTGCACAAAGTGAGTTTAAAACCAATATTAATTACTTATAATGTATTTTCTTCATGCTTTAATGATTCTTAGTGGTGTACAACATTAGAAAGTTCCCGAATTCTTTACTCTCTTTGGTCGAAGAGGTAGAGATTAGGAAAAGAGAATCACAACGGAGCCTTGATCTTGATGATCATTGTATTAACATGAGTTGTGGTCATAGGATAGTTATAGCTGGAACTTCGTGATAATGGTTAACTTTGAAACGCTCATGAGACTTGGTCGAGTAATTGAGTATAGTAATTCAATTGGGATTGGTCGACCGTTTGAATGAACCTAAGTTATCAGTTTTGTAAGTAAGTATTGGTGAAGATCATGAGTGTATACCTAAAGTTGTTATGAATCCATTGGGAACACAAACCCTAGTTATCCTTTAATTATTGATGCACAACCATAAGCTTGACACATGATTTGTTTTGACTATTGATTATTATTAGAATCCCCCCAATTGTGAAGTAACTACCATACAAGTTCACTTACCAGCTGTAATCTAGATTTTTCGTATTCCCTGTGGGATCGACCCCAATCTCTAAGTTGGGTTCTTTATTGACAATGTCCGCTTCATACTTCAGTTAGAAGTGTGGTTTGCGCGTTATCAAAAAGTGGCGCCGTTGCCGGGGAATACGGCTAAGACTAGGTTATTAGCTTATATTAGACTTGTTAGTAGTTACTCTACTTTTTACATTTTTTCCTTTGTTTTTCTTTTTTATCCTTTTATGACTTCCTTAGGTTTTCATCAAGGGATAAATCCTCCACTCAAACACTCAAGATGGAACATGATCAGCTGCTAACCTTAGTGGAAGGAATTGTGACTAATGATACATTTGCAGCTGTGATAATGAATTATGGGGACAACGGGAGCCCAAAATACACATAGACGGTTAATGCTTTAAATGGGATAGGTTCATATAGCTTCAGCCCAAAGAAGTTAGACCTGGATTTAAAGAATCGTTCAACACCACCAACCAAGCCATCTGTGGAGGTACCACTAATCCTTGAGCTGAAAGAACCACCTCTACATCTCAAGTATGCATTCCTTGGAGAAAACAACACTTTACCGGTTATAGTAGCAGCAAACTTATCGGATGAGCAGGTGGAAGCTGTGGTCAACATATTGAAAAGATACAAGAGGGCAATTGGCTGGACCATAGCTGATATCATCAGAATCCCACCATGCATATGCACCCATAAGATCCAACTGGAACCAGATTGTAAGCCAAGTATAGAGCATCAGTGCCGCCTGAACCCTCCCATGCAAGAAGTGGTAAAAAAGTAGATTATCAAGTGGCTGGACGCTGGGGTAATATATCCCATAGAGGACAGTCAATGGGTAAGTCATGTTCAGTGCGTACCAAAAAAGAGAGGGATCACAGTGGTGCCCAATGCAAAGAATGAGCTGATACCGACACGACCAGTCACAAGATGGCGTGTATGCATGGACTACAGTAAACTCAACCACTGCACCCAAAAGGATCATTTTCCAATGCCATTCCTGGATCAGATTCTTGATAGACTGACAGGTAGAGGATGGTATTACTTTCTTGACGGATATTTAGGGTATAATTAGATCACTATTGCTCTAGAAGATCAGGAGAAGACAACCTTTACCTATCTATATAAGACCTTTTCTTTCAAGAGAATGCCCTACGGACTGTGTAATGCACCAACCACCTTCCAATGTTGTATGATGTCCATATTTTTAGACATGGTGGAAGACACCAAGTATTTCTGGATGATTTCTCAGTTGTAGGTGAGTCATTCGAGTCCTGCCTTGAGCATCTGGACAGAGTGCTTAAAAGATGTGAGGAAACCAATCTAGTCCTAAACTGGGAAAATTGTCATTTCATGGTTAAAGAGGGAGTAATGCTGGTCCATAAAATCTCGAGAAAGGGGATTGAGGTGGACAAGGCAAAAATTGAAGTTATATCAGGATTGCCACCCCCTATTTCCATAAAAAGGGTCAAAAGCTTTTTAGGGCATGCAGGATTCTACCGGCGCTTTATCAAGGATTTTTTCAAAATAGCACAACCATTGTGCAAACTACTGGAGATAGAGGTAAAGTTCGTATTCGATGAGGCATGTCTTAAAGCTTTTGAGTGCCTGAAAGAAAAGCTCACTACTGCTCCTAACATCATAGCTCCAGATTGGTATCTTCCCTTTGAGGTAATGTGTAGCGCTAGTGGTGTTACTCTTGGTGTTGTTCTAGGCCAAAGGAGAGCGAAGATCTTTCATCCAATTTATTACGCTAGCAAGACACTCAATACAACCCAAAAAAATTATACAATCACGGAGTAGGAACTACTGGCAGCGGTCTTTGCATTTGAAAAATTCGAGCATATTTGCTCGGAACCAAGGTGATCATTGACACTGACCACACTACATTGAGGTACCTGATGTCTAAAAAGGATGCCAAACCCAGATTGATTTAGCGGGTACTCTTGCTTTAGGAATTTGAATTTGAAGTAAAGGATCGAAAGGGAATAGAAAACTAGCTGGCAGATCATTTATCCAGACTTGAGGTCGAAGCAAAGGAGCAGATGGAGGTTGAGATCAATGATGCATTCCCAGGCGAGCAGGTATTCGCGGCATCACAAGATTTGATCCCTTGGTTTGCTGAGATAGCTAACTACTTGGTTAGCGATATAATGCCAGCAGACCTGACTCCTCACTAGAAGAAGTTCTTATTTGATGTCTGACGGTATTACTGGGATGAGCCATATTTATTCCGCATTTACGTAGATGGGATCATTCATAGGTGTGTTCCAGAAGTGGAGATGCTGAGCATTATGGAGGCATGTCATTCATCTCCTGTAGGGGGTCATCAAAGTGGCACTAGAACAACACATAAAATTTTGCAATACGGGTATTACTGCCCAACTATTCATCAAGACATATATGACCTTGCCAAGTCGTGCGATCAGTGCTAAAGGCAAGGCAATATTACCCGTAAACATGAGTTGCCACTAACCCCAATTTTGGAGGTAGAAATATTTGATGTGTGGCGCATTGACTTCATGGGCCCATTCATTAGCTCATATGGTATGTAAGTACATTTTGGTGGCTGTGGATTATGTCTCCAAATGGGTGGAGGCTGTTGCATTGCCGAACAATGAAGGCAAGAGTGTTACAACATTCCAGCGAAATCATATCTTTTCTAGGTTTGGCACTCCCAGAGCTATAATCAGTGATGGTGGATCACACTTCTGCAATCGCCTCTTCAAAACTTTATTGGAGAAACACGGTGTCAAGCACAAGGTAGCCACACCTTACCTCCCTCAGTCGAGTGGGCAGGTAGAAGTTTCTAATAGAGAAATCAAGACCATTCTGGCCAACACAGTAAACAAAAGCTGGATAGATTGGGCAAGGAAGCTTGATAATGCACTGTGGGCTTACCGAACAACATATAAGACTCCCATTGGTTCATCGCCTTACTAGCTGGTTTATGATAAAGCATGCCACATACAAGTTGAATTAGAGCACAAGACATTATGGCCACTGAAAAAGCTAAATATGAATTGGAATGAAGCTGCCAAGCTAAGATTGAATCAGCTCAATGAGTTGGATGAATTCCGACTTAAGGCTTATGAGAGTGCAACCATTTATAAAGAAAGAATGAAGATTTATCATGATAAAAAGATTACAAGAAGGCAGTTTAGCCTAGGCAACTTGGTATTATTGTTTAACTCAAGACTCCGGCTGCATCCTAGGAAGTTGAAATCTAGATAGACGGGACCTTACAGAGTAATGCAAGTGTCTCCATATGGTGAAGTGGAACATGAGAAAAAAGATGGAAAAAGATTCAAAGTAAATGGGAAAAGAATAAAAGTGTATCTGGGAGATGAAGACGAATTGAAAAGAGTGGAGGAAGTATACCTTGATGATGCCTGAGAAGTTACAAAAGTCACATCGTGCTGCAACGTTAAATCAGGCACTACATGGGAGGCAACCCATAGAAGGCGAAGTCAGAGTAGCCACATGTATGTTCTCTTCCCTACATGCTTATAGCTTATGCTTCGGGGACGAAGCTCACTTTTTAAAAAGGGGGAGGGGGTGTACTTGTATTTTTGGAAATTTTGGTCATCTGAGGGTTTTTCTTTCCGTGCTTCTTTTCCCTCAGGCATGCTATCTAGTAGAACCGACATGTATTAGGAATTTTTTGTTGTGATCTCTGTTTGATTAGAAAGTAACTTAGGAATACTCTACCAATAGAAATGCACTAGTTTTGTTTTTTAAAAAAAATTGACCCTGTTCAAATTTTTTGCTATGTATTTGTGACGACATGCATGATTTCTGTGGATCTTTTTATATCATTTGATTATTAATAGTAGTTAATCTTGTTAAGCCATGTATAAACCAGATAGGTAAAGTAAAAATAGTTCATATACCATGTGTCAGTGTGGTTTTAGTATACCTAAAGATGTTATGAACCCATGGTGAACAAAAGCCCTAGTTATCCTTTAATTATTGATTCACAACCGTAAGCTTGAAAACTGCTTTGTTTTTACTATTGATTATTATTAGAATCCCCGCAATTTTAAAGTAACTACCCTACAAGTTCACTTACCAGTTGTAATCTAGATCTTTCATATTCCCTGTGGGATCGACCTCAATGATCTTGGGCATAATTGCATGCCCAAGTGCTACTTTATAACTCAATTTAGTCTTGTTTATCTACTTATTATATACATTTTCATGTGATTTTATATAAATGTGAATATATGTACTAACCAACATGATTAGTTAGTGTTTTTGTAGGTTTAAAATGAATTTGAGGAACTAATCTATGAGTTGGTGAAGTAGAGGAATGGAGTCGGAAGCGAAGTACAATAGTTGGCAAGGAAGCATGCCTTGGCAAGGTTGGCCGCGCCAGGCAACATGCCACGCTGTGCGTGTGCCACGCCCAGCGTTGTGCCATGCCAATGCTAGGCGCGAGAGAAAGGCAGCAAGCAGGCAGGCACCCTGTGCGCCAGCGCCGTGCCACACCAGGCAACCAGCACACCAGCGTTGTGTCACGCTTGCCATCGCGCTGCACAGGCAGCGTGCTACGTCGGCCATCGCGGCAAGCCTCGGCCTATTGTCATCCTAGGGAGATTTCCAATGTGCATCCGCGTTACCTCCATGTCACGGAGGTAGTGCTCCGCGATACACTCTGTGACACGGAGCCATTCCACGACAGGCATAATTTTGTACAATTCTCATTTATTATAAATAGGTCCCTTAGCTCCTAAAATCATTTTGTCACGATTTTATTCTGAAAAACCACCTAGGAGTGAAGGGAGAAGTGGGAGAACTCACCTAGGGTTCATCAATTTCATCTTCTCCTCTACCAATTCTTGTAGGTATGTTATTTTAACAATGTTTTCTTGTAATTTTACGAACATGAGTGGCTAGAACCCTTCCTCTAGGGTGGACGCCATGAGTTATAATTGTGTTTTTACGAATTTGTTTTTGAATTAAGTTATTTATTGTTGTTTTGTCTTGCATTCTTAATTATTGTTCTTTTTATGATTCATCACCATGAAAACACACACATTAAACTTAGGCAAATGCTTGAGAAAGCAAACCTAGGGAAGAACATGAGAATGTAAGAAACAAGTTCTTGTCTTTTGATAAGATTTTGTGGTTAGGATAGAAATATACCTAATACCTTGCTTGGTTGATAAAATGGGAAGAGAGAAAGAAATCGGCTTAGATTTGTCACTCCACCACTCGAAGAAGTAGTTGTGAAGTTAAGTTGGTTAAATGGTTGGAGGTACGAAAGTACCCTAATCAATGGCATAACCCCATAAACCACATCCACATAGTTAATTGCCCACGAACTAGAATTGGCATCCTCGCTCACAATGTAGTAGTGAGGCTAGTTTGTCGTGTTTAGAGGTTTGGAAGACCATGAACATGCAATTCTAATTATGTGAGCTGACAATTGATAGTTTCATACTAAAACAATTGCAAATCGTAGTATCGCATGATTATCCGGCTTTAACTCTATGTTGCTCCTTGAATGAATTCAGAGTATTTCGTTGACCACAATTAGATTTAATTAAACTCTATCGAAAACTTATATAATCAACACTTGCGGAATTTAATATCACACTTGAATTTGATAGTTAGCTGAATAGGTCCAGTCCCTGTGGGTTCGACATCCGGCTCTTCAAAAGGGCCACTATATTAGTTGTACGACCCGTACACTTGTGGGCAACAAGTTTTTGGCGCCGTTGCCGGGGACTCTGCGCAGTTTAGATAATTTATCTATTTTTGTGTGATTTTCAAATTTCCTAAAGTGTTGAGAAACTTGGTCTTAGTTTGACTTATTGCACGTGACTAGTTGTCTTGCCGAGCTGGCTAATAATAGAGAGCTTGTGGAACCATTGCTTGAACCTGAATGTCAAATCCATTTGCGAAGGAAAGTAGCTCTTGAGAAAAAGCTGAAATGACTTAAAGAAAAGGTACGACAACAACTACCCGCAAGACAAGCACATTTTTCACCTGAAGCAATGGCAGCCAGACCAGTTTGTGAAGTGGCAATCCCACAAGCGACTAATGTGAACTCTAGTATCCGTAAACCGGAGCCTGGAGGGAACTTTGAATTGAAGCAGAACATGGTGTAGCTGTTATATTCTAGTGCTCAATTCACTGGGATGGCACATGAGGACCCGAAGCAGCACTTACAAAACTTTATTGAGATTAGTGACACGGTTTTCCGCACTGACGTGTCCACAGATTATGTCCAACTCACCCTCTTCCCATTTTCATTGTTGGGAGAGGCGAAGAAGTGGTTGAAAGCTAAGCCACTGAACTCCATAACTTTGTGGAATGATTTGGCAAAGAAGTTCCTTATCAGATTTTTTCCTTCAGGCAAGACTGCAAAGTTGAGAAGTGAAATACTGAGTTTCAAGCAGAGGCCTGATGATAATTTATATTTGGTTTGGGAAAGATTCAAGTCATTATTGAGAGATGTCCCCATCACCAGCAATCGGATGAAGTGCTGGATCATACCTTTGTAGAAAGTCTAGACCCACACACTAAAATTTTACTAGACTCTGCATTGGGTGGGCAAGCCTTAGAGAAGACTTATGATGAGTTGTACACGCTGTTGAATAGAATTGCACAGGGAAATCCGGAGTGGCACAGCGAATCATCAAGAGGGGCAGGAAAGAGATCAGGGTTGATAGAAGTAGATGGTATGAATGCCTTGGCAGCACAGTTAGCTTCATTTCGGCATCAGATTATGACTCAGTTCAATAAACTGAGTGTGAACCAACAACAGAGCCAGGTTAATGCAGTTCAGCAAGCTCCGAGTTGGTGTGAAATTTGTGGTAATAATGGGCACAATGCAGAATCTTGTGGAGCCAATCCGGAATCAGTCAATTTTGTTGGGAATGTGCAGAGGAACAAGCAGAATATTGGAAACAACTACAACAGAAATTGGCAGGGCCACTTGAATTTTTCTTGGGGTGGAAACCAAAAGAAAAGTTATCAGCAACCTCAACAGCAACAGTATCAGCAGAATACGCAGAATGATGGCCAGTTGAGCAGCAACATTGAGGAAACATTGCAGAAAATCATGGAGACCCAGACTCAGTTAGCAGAGAATCAGGCGAGGATGGCACCAGACTTGAAAAATCAGCAAGTGGCCACCCGCAATCTAGAAAAACAAATGGGTCAGATAGCAGCTGCTCAAAACATGAGATCGCAGGGGTGATTACCAAGTGACACAGATCCTAACCCTTGGCAGGTAAATGCCATCAGTCTGAGTAGTGGCAAGCAATTAGCTAATGCAGGGCCAAAAGAGAAAAGAAAGGAGGTGCAGTCGGAGTTGGTTAGACCAGGACCATCCACTGATAGGGGAGAAAATCAGAGTGCTGAGCAATAAAATGCAAAAACGTCATTGCAACCAACACAAAGACCACATTGAGATTTTCAAAGAACTGCACATAAATTTGCCTCTTATTGATGTTTTGCAGGGAATGCCCAAGTATGTTAAATACTTGAAAGACGTGATGTCTAACAAAGTCAGATTGGTGGATGTCCAGACAGTAGCACTGACTGAGGAGTGCAGTCACAAGGTACTGAGCAAAATTCCAAAAATGCTCAAACACCCAGGGAGTTTTACCCTCCCCATACAAATTGGTAAAGCTGAGGTGCTACGAGCTTTGTGTGATCTAGAGGTAGCAGTTAATCTAATGCCCCTATCTTTATTTAACACCCTGGGGTTGGGAAAACCGAGGCCAACGAGGTTGATGCTGCAGCTGGCGGATAAGTCGCGAGTGGCACCTGATGGAATAATAGAGGACCTTCTCATCAAAGTGGGTAAGTTTATTATACCTGCTGATTTATTATCTTAGATTTTCATGTTGATGACCAGGTACCCTTAATCTTGGGACGGCCATTCTTGGCCACCGGAGGAGCTGTAATTGACTTGAGAGCAGGGACCCTGAAAATGAGGGTCCAAGATTAAGAAGAACTCTTTCGAGTATACCAAGAAATGAACCCATCCACACACTACAGAAACCTATGTAAGGTTAGTGTGTTGTCACAGGATGAGTGTGGGGTGGGGAATTCATCAGGTCCATGGCCAAAGGTAATGACAAGTGTTCAGCCCGATTTTGATAAAGGGCTTCAGAGTAGGAAGAAGTTGGAGGAAGAGAGGAACAGAGTGGAGGCTGTTTCCTCTAAAAATCAAAATAAAAGGAGATGGTTCTTGAACGGGAACCCAGGTATGAGGATGTCCTAAAAAAGATAGTTCATGTCGCGCCGCGACGTAAAATTAGGTGTTGTTTGGGAGGCAACCCAAGGGTACCACGGGTACCATTTTAATTTCTTGTATTTGAGTGGATTTTTGTTTATTTTCAACTTAAGTGTTTTTGGTGGAAAGTTAAGCACAGGCAGAGGGGAAGTCTGAGTGCCCTTGGAGGAGGAAGCTAAGAAGCATGGATGATAAAAAAAGTGTGGGATCAAACACACACTTGTGCAGATGTAAAAGATAAACACGCTGTTAGCTAGGCCTAAAGGCCTCAGGGAGTATTTCTCACCCTCTTTAAATTTTAATTTGATGCTATGAGGACATAGCATGATTCAAGTGTGGGGTGAGGAAAATTTCAAGGGAAATTTAAATTTTTGTTTTTGTGCTTAATGATTTTTGGTGAATTAGTGCTTGGAAAAAAATATTGAAAGAAAAATTTTGAATTAAGCATGAATTCATCACCCGTTGGTTTTTCTTTTCGGTTCTTTTCCGATGAGGGGTCTTTGAACTGAAGAACAAAAATTTTCTTTGTCTGTATATAATGTTTTTAGTCATAGTTGGGGACTGTTTCCGACGATGGATGGATGACAACTGTCTTGAGGAAAATTAGACAATAGGTTTTGGTTTTTGAACCTGTGGCTAATTGATGGCTTGATGTTCTTGTTATGTGCTATACATGATTGTAAGATACAAGTGTGGTTAGTGTTGAAGCATGTAAGAAGTGTATAACTTTGTTTGAGACACTTAGGCTCTTGAATTTGACTCAATGTGATTGAAGCTTAATTTGGAATTCTTGTGATTAACTGAGTAAGAGTCTGCTGAATGTGTCTTGAATTGAGCATGTGCTGTGAGTGTAAGGTTTTTGAATATTCCATGCTGTTGTGGGGTGTCTAGAACTTGCCTGGTGTGTGTATAAAATGAAATGAAGGATCTGGACTGTAGGAAATAATTTAGGCATTTCTTTGAATGAACCTAATTTTCATTCCTCACTTTACCTACCTTGAATATTGAATCTTAGTTTGCCCCATTGAGCCTTAAGCCTATTCTTTGTTAGCTACAACATAAGCTTAATCCTTTTCTTTCATTAGCTTTGAATTTGATCCAAAACTCCGAAGCGCTTAAGTGAAAAATTCCAAAGAGTGAAGGAGTGAGAAGTGTGAAAAAGAACGAAAAGTAGAAGTTGTGAAAGTTGAGAAAAGGACAAAGGTGCACTTGTGTAAAAATGGTTGATTATTAGTAGGGAGTAAGAAAATAAATGAATGAAAAAAAATTGCTTAAGTACTCCTTACCACTAAACTGAGTGTGGTTAAAGAAATGGGAACAAGAAGAGAAAATTCAAGATTGAAAAGAATGAGGAGGAAGTAAGAAAAGAGATGTCCTTATTGAATGTTGGATCTATTAAAAGCACTTGGGGGAGATAGTCACTATTACTGGCCAGAATAGTACCTACCCGCCCCTTAGCTTTTATTACAACCCATTAAGTCCTACTTGATCTTACGTTCAAAGATCCTTAATTTAGTGGAGTAAAACACTAAGGGCAAGCATATGGTTCAATACATGATGCGTGTGAATTCTTTGAGAGAGTGAGCGTAATTTTATTCATATACCCATACACGTGGTGATTTGAAAATGTGTGAGTAAAAATGGGTAACTCTCTTGTGTTGTGAGGGCACATGTTTAATGAGAGAGAACATTCATGTCGGATTTCTTGATCGGTTGATTTGCATGAGTTTTCTAAGATTAAGAGTTGATTCTTGAGGTTAGGAAGTATTAACGGAGTTGCATATCATTTCATTGATTAAATCGTGCATGCTCTAATTATTTTTAACTTGCTACCTTACATAGTCATTATAGCCGTAGCTTGAATGGTCTTGCTTAATTAGTTATGTGTGAGTCTTCATTTACATGAGATGTAAAAGGTTGTTCGAGGACGAACAAGACTTTAAGTGTGGGGTTGTGATCTTGGGCATAATTGCATGCCCAAGTGCTACTTTATAACTCAATTTAGTCTTGTTTATCTACTTAATTATATACATTTTCATGTGATTTTATATAAATATAAATATATGTACTAACCAACATGATTAGTCCATGTTTTTGTAGGTTTAAAATGAATTTGAGGAACTAATCTATGAGTTGGTGAAGTAGAGGAATGGAGTCGGAAGCGAAGTACAAAAGTCGGCAAGGAAGCATGCCTTGGCAAAATTAGCCGCGCCAGGCAACGTGCTACGCTGTGCGTGTGCCACGCCCAGCGCCGTGCCACGCCAATGCCAGGCCCGAGAGGAAGGCAGCAAGCAAGCAGGCACCCTGCGCGCCAGCGCCGTGCCACGCCAGGCAACCAGCGCGCCAGCGCCGTTTCACGCTTGCCATCGCGCTGCACAGGCAGTGTGCCACGCCGTCCATCGCGGCAAGCCTCGGGCTATTGTCATCCTGGGGAAATTTCCAGTGCGCATCCGCGTTACTTCCGTGTCATGGAGGTAGTGCTCCGTGATACACTCCGTGACACGGAGCCATTCCATGAAAGGCATAATTTTGTACAATTCTCATTTATTATAAATAGGTTCCTTAGCTCCTAAAATCATTTTGTCATGATTTTATTCTGAAAAACCACCTAGGAGTGAAGGGAGAAGTGGGAGAACTCACCTAGGGTTCATCAATTTCATCTTCTCCTCTACCAATTCTTGTAAGTATGTTACTTTAACAATGTTTTCTTGTAATTTTACGAACATGAGTGGCTAGAACCCTTCCTCTAGGGTGGACTCCATGAGTTATGATTGTGTTTTTATGAATTTATTTTTGAATTAAGTTATTTATTGTTGTTTTGTCTTGCATTCTTAATTATGGTTGTTTTTATGATTCATCACCATGAAAACACACACGTTAAATTTAGGCAAATGCTTGAGAAAGCAAACCTAGGGAAGAACATGAGAATGTAAGAAGCAAGTTCTTGTCTTTAGATAAGATTTTGTGGTTAGGATAGAAATATACCTAATACCTTGCTTGGTTGATAAAATGGGAAGAGAGAAAGAAACCGGCTTAGATTTGTCACTCGACCACTCGAAGAAGTAGTTGTGAAGTTAAGTTGGTTAAATGGTTGGAGGTACGAAAGTACCCTAATCAATGGCATAAACCCATAAACCACATCCACGTAGTTAATTGCCCAAGAACTAGAATTAGCATCCTCGCTCACAATGTAGTAGTGAGGCTAGTTTTTCATTTTTAGAGGTTCGGATGACCATGAACATGCAATTCTAATTATGTGAGACGACAATTGATAGATTCATACTAAAACCATTGCAAATTGTAGTATCGCGTGATTATCCAGCTTTGACTCTATGTTGCTCCTCAAATGAATTCAGAGTATTTCGTTGACCACAATTAGATTTAATTAAACTCTATCAAAAACTTCTATAATCAACACTTGCGAAGTTTAATATCACACTTGAATTTGATAGTTAGCTGAATAGGTCCAGTCCCTGTGGGTTCGACATCTGGCTCTTAAAAAGGGCCACTATATTACTTGTACGACCCGTACACTTGCGGGCAACAACACCCAACCTCTAAGTTGGGTTTTTTATTCACAACGTCCGCTTGATAATGTGGTTTGAGCATTTTGAAAAGGGGGAGGGGGTGTACTTGTATTTTTGGAAATTTTTGTCATCTGAGGGTTTTTCTTTCCGTGCTTCGTTTTCCTCAGGCATGCTATATAGTAGAACCGACATGTGTTAGGATTTTTTTTGTTGTGATATTCGTTTGATTAGAAAGTAACTTAGGAATACTAAGCCAATAGAAATGCACTAGTTTTGTTTTTTTAAAAAAATTGACCCTGTTCAAAGTTTTTGCTAAGTATTTGTGACAACATGCATGATTTCTGTGGATCTTTTTATTTCATTTGGTTATTAATAGTAGTTATTCTTGTTAAGCCATCTATGAACCAGATAGGTGAATTAAAAATAGTTCATGTATCATGTGTGAGTGAGGTTTTAGTAGTCATTGTAGTATGTTGTTGAGAATCTTGAACTTGCCTGTTCAGGCTCTGCATAGGTTACGGATGGTTGGTTAGGATATGATCATAGTCCATTTTTGTTTTACCTCACTTTCAACTTATATTGACCTACCATAGTTTCATGAATCCCTTGATCCCAAGTTTGAGCCTTAATAGACCATATTTCTTTAATTAACCTGTTAACCGTACCCATTTGTTTATAATGGACCTATTTTTCATGGTCCTTCATTGGATATTGTGAACCTCAACATAAGCAAAATTCTTAAGTTGAGGGTGCCTAGAGTAGGGGTGCATAAATGGTGGGAACGGGAGAAAGGAAAAGAAAAGAAAAGAAAAGAAAAGAGAAAATATGGTGAAAAAGTAAAAGAGTTGAAAATCTTGAGAATCTTGAAAAAGAAAAATTTAAAAGAGGTTGAAGTTGTTTGAAAAATGCAAAAAATTACCTCACCCATGCAAATATTCTTAATATGGGGTAAAAAGGGAAGAAAGGAAAATGAAAGAGTGAAGGGTGAAATTAGTAAATGGTGTAGCCAATGTATGTAGTGCCAAAGAAGGGATAGTCACTCATAAAATCTCTCATCTTTATCATGTCCAGCCCTAAGCCTATATTACAAGACATATCAAGTCCTATAGTGATCCTAACTTGACCATCTAATAAACCAAAGCCGAGAAAATAAGGGCAAACCTATGGTATCTGATGCATAATACTTGTAAACTTCCTGGTGAGAGTGAGTGCTTCACTTGCCTAGTCCCATGTTGTGTTTGATACTTCATATCTATGTGCGGACTTCATTTGTGTGAAGGTACATGGGTTATGTTTGTTTTTATTATTGGTCTGTGTGAAAAACATTGGCGATGACTTGATTGCCTGTTGATAGCTAGATGACATGTCTTGATCCCTGTATATGATGTTTTGATGTTGCTTGTAATGCATTAGCTGATGTTGTTCTATGAGGAAGGGTCAATAGAGTGTATATAGAGAGTGCAAAAATTTGTTTGAGTATTGGCTGTAGTATCTTAAGTGTATTTTCTAGTTGAGCGCCGTGTTTGGTTTTTCTTTTTCTTTGCCTGAGGACATGCAAAAATCTTAAGTTGAGGGTATTGATGTACTGTGGATTTAAAGAACTATTGACGCTCAAAACTGAGAAAATAGCATGGACTTAGGTGTATTTATGTGGATATGAGGCACTTTTCCTTTGATTTCAGGATAAATGGGTGTTGGAGCATAGACTTGCAAAAGAAAGCTAAAAGTGTGCAAAAAGGGCAAAAATGTAGTCCACAGTACGATTCGTAGGATGGACCTACGAGTCGTACTGATGGTCGTGATAAGAAGAAGAAGGCTGAAGCTGGAAGAATGAAGCGACGAGTCTTGCCACGGATCATACCAAGCTTGTACGAGTCATGGCAAGGCAGTCGTGATGAACTCCAGAAGAATTGCACAAGCGGCTAATGTTCGGCTGTCTACTCTGGGGTAATTACTACACGCAAGTGCACATGGTCGAACAAGTAGTAAAGTGGCTTAAGTAAGCCAAGTATCGATCCCACAGGGACTGGGCTAGGGTACAATCTACTCAAGTGTCACTATACTTTAACTCTAAAAATGCAGACAACAGTGTGAAAAAGAGTTTGGTATTTTGGTTTCTAATTTTATGCTAATTATAAACGAATATACAATTTGAGTCTGAACTATGAATATGAGCATGCTGAGGTTAAATGAACATGTATAGAAACTAATTATCGATACAATGGTTGGTTAATCTTTCCTCCGGTTGCTAGTCAAGAATTATTGCCAATGGATTAAAACTCTCGTATTTAACCCAACTTAAGAATCATGAACCGTCCACCTACATTTTTGTGATTAAACAAAATTCATGTTCTAGCCATACAAAACCGATTCCTTAATTGACTAATACGACTTTCAGGTATATTTCTATCCTGAAGGTAAATCAATTCCCAATTTTCCCAAACTAAGAAGAGATCATATCCTATTGATTCACAACTTTCCAATTTCTTGCTCTCTCGAGTGAAACCGGACTTTTTAGATGTACATTAACATTGGCCACACATCAATGCAGTAAGAACAAGAATTAATAGAACAACCATGGAAGAAAATATGAAAAACCCAATTGATCAATAACTACATTTCAATACAATTGTTCTTAACCTCAGCAAGAAGAGGAATTATCCACTCATTTGTGGATTAAACATCGTTAAATGAGTGTTAAACATACAAGCAATTGAATTAAAGAAGAGGGAGATAGAGAAAAACCCTAATAATTTCGTCCCCTCAACTGCCTGTAACCCACGTTCTTACTCCACCAAGTCAGAATAATTAAAAATGAACCTAAGTGTTCTATTTATACTAGTGGGAATTTTTCCCGGAATAACAAGCAACGTGTCACGGAGTGCATCGCAGAGCACTGCCTCTGTGACACGCCACTGACGCGGACCCTTACTAGAAATTGCTTGTCCAGGTAATAAGGCCCAACGTGGCATGGCGTGCAACGCGAGGCTAGGCCAACGTGCCACGGCCCCAACGCATACCCTCACTGGATTTTGGCCAAAAATTCCTATCCAGGCAGAAGGCATCCGCGATGGCAGCGTGACACGGCTCCGTCGCGGAGCCCCTTTAATTTGTGCCTTCAAATGCTTGTCCACTTGCTAACATCCGAGTCCAACCCAATCTCTCCCAACACGCATTTTAGCTTCCCAAAATTATATTTCACCTGCAAAACAATGCTAATCATGTTGGTTAGTATAAATTCACATTTTATTATCAGTCGCATGAGAATGTATAAACATTGATAGATAAACAAGGCTAAAATGAAACCTTTGAGTATCACTTGGGCATATAAATTTGCCCAAGATCAGCTAATTCTCAGTATGAGAGGATACCGTGACCTATTAGAGGTTGGTATGAGTCGTACCATACCCGTCGTGGTCAACTTCAGACAAATTTCAAAGATTCAGAATCAAGCCACGACAACTTGGTACGACTCATAAGAAGGAGGTACAAATCATACCTTGGCTCGATACTTAGCCAAAAATTAGCCAACAATCCAAAGCACGAGATGCTTCCACGGACCGCAGGATGCTCCAATGAGTTGTAGGATGATCAGTGACGAGGTCGGCAGCACATATGGAAAATGGCCCTATTAGCTAGGAAAAGGATTCTTATGTCTATATAAATACGTTTTATGGTTTATTTTTCATAAGTGACATTGAGAAGAATTAGTTTTTGTTGGAAAACATTGTAGTAGACAATTTTACATTTTTCAAAGAAAGAATTGAGTTGGTTCAACCTGTGATCAACCTTTTCTTGAATTCCTATTGTTCTTGGTACTTGTTCTTCAAGATTTTGCGGAATAATTAAAGGAAGAATTTTTCTCAATCATATTTGTAAGTATTATTTTTATGTCTTTAATCATGAACACACTTCACAACCTTGGAACTATGAGAGGCTGATTAACAAGCTAGGGTTGCACAAAGTGAGTCTAAAAAAAATACTAATTACTTATATTGTATTCTCTTCATGCTTTAATGATTCTTAGCGGTGTACAACGTTCGGAAGTGCCCGAATTATTTACTTGCTTTGGTCGAAGAGGTATAGATTAGGAAAAGAGAATTACAACAGAGCCTTGATCTTGATGATCATTGTATTAACTTGAGCTATGGTCGTTGGATAGTTATATCTAGAACTTCATGATCACGGTTAGTTTGGAAACACTCATGAGACTTGGTCGATTAATTGAGTATAGCCATTCAATAGGGATTGGTCGATCATTTGAATGAACCTAAGTTATCAGTTCTGTAAGTAAGTATTGGTGAAGATCACGAGTGTATACCTAAAGCTGTTATGAATCCATGGGGAACAAAAACCTTAGTTATCCTTTAATTATTGATTCACAAACATAAGCTTGAAAACGTCTTTGTTTTTACTATTAATTATTATTAGAATCCCCCAATTGTGAAGTAACAACCATACAAGTTCATTTACTGGCTGTAATCTAGATTTTCCATATTCCATGTGGAATCGAACCCAACCTCTAAGTTGGGTTCTTTATTGACAACGTCCACTTTATACTTCAGTTAGAAGTGTGGTTTGAGCGTTATTACTGCACATCCATAGACAACACTCTACTAGATATGACTTTTAGACTCCCTAGGATACGACCTGCTCTGATACCAAGTTTGTCACGCCCCACCTTGGGATGCATAACTGGCACCTGGGGCCATACTGGGATCTAAACTGATTTGACTGGGTTTATGCACTCTTGGTGCACTCCTGCTCTATAGTTCAATAAAATGATGAGATATATCTCGGTGATAAATATAGCCTTCGACAGATAAGGCTGCATAGCTACTTGTAAAAAGAAAACAACTGACCAACAACGCCTAGTAAAGAAGATCCTCTGAGGGCCGACAAGACCACCATGCTGTCTAGTTATGTCATAATGAAAATAGAAAATCAGAACTATGCTATGGCCGAAGAGGCGCTAACTAATAGCTAAACTATGCCCCACACGATCGTCATGCAAAAGAAAATATACATAGGCCCCACACGGCCATCAACAAAACTAGTATTGGAAATCTATAGCCTGCAAGCCTCTAGGAGTGGAATAATGGTCAAGACAGGGCCCCGACCTACTCATAAACTATACAACAAAAGAGCAAAACTTTCTAACTATTAACTCCAGAGAAAAGGAGCTGACTGCACTAGTGACTCCGATTGATAACTAAGAAGGTCCAATCTGTGCTTGTCCGCACCTGCAGGCAAGTAATGCACCGCCCCAAGGTTAGGTTTTAGTACAACATGTACCGAATATGTAAGGCAATAAATGGAAATGACAGAATAATTTTAATAATGAATCTGAAACAATTCAATAGGAGGGACAGAGAGTTAACCTGATATAACCTTACAACCTGCTGTACAACTAACAATAAATAGTGCAGACAAGAACCTCACTTGGCCCCCATAAGCCCCGAAGGTAAAACCATCATGAATAACCCACCTAGGGCCCCCATAAGCCTTAGAGAGTAAACTCCTATCTATATATCCCTAACAAGGTCAAAATGAGTCAATAGGTAACTATACCCAACCTACCGGTCCCCTGGGTCTGCAACTGAGCCTACTCGACTCCTGATCTGTAGCTGTGTCTGAGTCTGGCGGACTCCTGATAACTACACCCTAGGCACCAGGCTCAATGAGGGTTAGTGATGCCAATACGACATAGAAATAATAGTCCAACCATGGAATAGACTTTAATATGGCCCTTGGGCCTTTGTGTAGTCCCTTGGGACAACATTTAGCTCCGTGGAGCTATCTATATAGCCCCGTAGGCAACGACACAACTAGTAACCCTGGGGTTGTTCATGGAAGACTATATGAGTAGGGTCAATCCTAATCTAAATAGAAAATGCTAATCTCAGGCTAACAATAGTAGCTAGCCAAAACAATCATGCTTCTGGCATTCTTACGAGAGTCTAAGTCGTATTATGACACGACACGAATAACTTGCCAAAAGAATTATCCATAAAATACCTCGAATGTTGATTTTTGATTTAACTGGTGAGGTTTAACTTGCAATCGACAGTTCTTTCCAACTGTAACCTTTATGCTGAGAGAATAGGACTAATTTCAATACTAAACTCAACAAATATCGATAAATTTTGATAATAGAATTAACTAGAATCCTGATGTGCCTACAAGTGTACGGGTCGTACAAGTAATATAGTGGTCCTTTTTAAGAGCCGAATGTCAAACCCACAGGGACTGGAGCAATTTAGCTCATTATCAAGTTCAAGTGTGATATTAAATGTCGCAAGTGTTGATTATAGACTTTTTCGAGAAATTTAATTAAGTCTAGAGGTGGTCAACGAAATACTCTGAATTTATTCAAGGAGCAACTAGAGTTAAAGCCGGAAAATCATGCGATACTACGATTTGCAATGGTTTAAGTATGAAACTATCAATTTTCATTTCACATAATTAAAATTGCATGTTCATGGTCTTCCGAGCCCTAAACACGACAAACTAGCCTCACTACTACATTGTTGAGCGAGGATGTTATTTCTAGTTCGTGGGCAATTCACTATGTCGATGTGGTTTATGGGGTTTATGCCACTGATTTGGGTATTTCCGTACCTCCGACCATTTAACCAAACTTAGCTTCACAACTACTCCTACAAGTGGTGGAGTACGATTCTAAGTTGGTGTCTTTCTATCTTCCCATTTTCTCAACCAAGCAAGATATTAGGTATATTCCTATCCTAACCACAAAATCTTATCAAAAGACAAGAACTTGCTCCCTACATTCTTATTGTTCTTGCCTAGGTTTGCGTTCTCAAGCATTTACCAACGCGTAACGTGTGTGTTTTCATGGTCATCAATCATAAAACAACCATAATTAAGAATGCAAGACAAAACAACAATCAATAACTTAAAACCAAAACAAAATCGCAAAATCACAATCATATCTTGTGGCTTCAACCCTAGAGGAAGGGGTCTAGCCACTCATGTTCGTAAAATTACAAGAAAACATATTTAAAGTAACATACTTACAAGAATTGGTAGAAGAGAAGATGAAATTGATGAACCCTAGGTGACTTCTCCCACTTCTCTCTTCACTCCTAGGTGGTTTTTCAGAATAAAATCGTGACCAAATGTTTTTAGGAGCTAAGGGACCTATTTATAGTAAATGAGAAAAAGCAACTATTTAGGCCGAAGTGGAGTGGCTCCGTGTCACGGAGTGTATCGCGGAGCACTGCCTCTGTGACACGGAGTGTATCGCAGAGCACTGCTTCCGTGACACGGAGTGTATCACGGAGCACTGCCTTCGCGACACGGAGGTATCGCGGAAGCCCTCTGGAAATCGCCCAATTTAAATCCTGGAGGCAGAACACTGTCGCGATGGCCCCATGACACGGTGCCCATCGCGGAACCCTTTAGTGATCCCTCATTTTGTTCCAACTTTGGTGTATCGCTCCCGATATCATTCCTCCACTTCACCAAATCATAGATTAAGTCCTCAAATGCATTATTTACCTTCAAAAACAAGGACCAATCATGTGGGTTAATACATATTCACATTTACATAAAAACACACGCGAATGTATATAAATAAATAGATAAACATGGCAAAACTAAGTTATAAAGCATCACTTGGGAATGCTATTTTGCCCACGATCAAATCCCACTTTGAATAAATCGGCCGAAAATCTATAATTTCCTGAGAATTCAAAAGGGAGAAGTGTTTACCTAATGCCTATGGCTGGGTAGGAGTAAATTTGGGCAATTCTGACAACTTTTACTCAGCGAAGTTCTAGTTTGACTGAGCGAATTTTTGAGAAATAACTCCATGGAAATGCTTCCCGTAGGCTTGGGAATTGTTACCTAAAGTTAATTCGCATTTGGACTGCATTTGGCAGCGTAATCGGATGAACATTGTATGAAACTTGCGTTCTCTGAGGTCTCTGGCCGAGGACTATATTTCTAATGACTTATAGTTGAAATAAGAAGCTATATATATATATTTAAGAGTGGTGGACAGGGGTTCCATGTCACGGCCTCCATCGCGCCAAATTACGGGCGTGACATGCCGCCTGTCACGGAGGAGGGGGTACGTGACATGGCGACCGTCGCGGCCTGCCTCTGGCCCTCTCCCTCCCGCTAACTTGATACCGTGCTCAAATGTCTTTTCCCTGAGCCATTTCTCATGTGCGTCTTATGCTAAAACTCGTAACTTACATACAAATGCACCAATTAAACAATAGGAACTTACAGGTTGTGCCTGAGTAGGTTGCCCATGTGGAGTTTAGGGTAGCCATCCAGATGTTGGCACAAGCATTAACTGCCCAGTTTAACCAACAGGTGGTAGCGAATGTTCTCCAGAATGGGAATGCGACAGCGACAAGAGTCAAGGACTTTCTTAGAATAAACCCTTTGGAGTTCGTCGAATCAAAGGTGGATGAGGATCCACACAAGTTTATTGATGACATTCAGTAGGATGCCTTCACTATTGCAGGTGGTGGTCAGCGTCAGAATAGATTCTATGCCCTCACATCTCGTTAGGAGCAGGAGAACTCTCCAGATGTGGACACTGGTATGTTATGAGTATTCCACCTTAATGTATATGCATTGTTAGATCTAGGGGTTAGTTTATCTTTTGTGACGCCCTATGTTGCTAGTAGTTTTGGAGTCAGTCCAGAAACCCTATCAGAACCCTTCTCAATCTCTATTCCAGTTGGTGATTCAATTATAGCTCGATGGGTATACAGAAATTGCCCTATCACAGTCCTTCAGAAAGTCACCTCAGCAGATTTAGTAGAGCTAGCCATGATAGATTTTGATGTTATCTTTGGCATGGATTGGCTACATGCATGTTATGTGTCAGTAAATTATAGAAGCCGTGCGGTAGATTTTTGATTTCTGGGTGAGCCAGTCCTAGAGTAGAAGGGTAGTTCAGCTGCGCTTGTAGGTCAATTCATTTCCTACATTAAGGCCAAAAAGATGATCTCTAAATGTTGCGTGTAACATCTAGTTAGCATTAAGGATGCTACATCTGAAACCCTGAAATCCAGTTAGTTCCTGTAGTGCGTGAATATCCAGAAGTGCTTCCAGATGATCTACTAGGAATTTCTCCCGAGTGAGAGATCGATTTTGGTATTGACCTTCTTTCTTATATGAAACCTATATCTATTCCTCCTTATAGAATGGCTCCAGCTGACCTAAAAGAGTTGAAGGAGAAGTTGAAGGATCTCTTAGACAAGGGTTTCATCAGACCTAGAAAATCCCCATGGGGTGTGCTAGTACTCTTTGTATGGAAGAAGAATGGTTCCCTCCGGATGTGCATAGACTATCGACAGTTGAACAAGGTCACCATCAGGAACAGGTATCCCCTCCCCAAAATTGATGACTTGTTTGACTAACTTCAGGGTGCCAAGCGTTTTTCAAAGATAGACCTTAGATCCGGATATCATCAGCTCCGGGTTAGAGAGAGTGACATCCCGAAGACAGCCTTCAGGACTCGATATGGTCACTATGAGTTTGTGTTATGTCTTTTGGACTGACAAATGCTCCCGCAACTTTTAAGGATTTGATGAATAGGGTGCTCAAGCAGTATTTGGAAATGTTCGTGATTGTGTTCATAGACGACATTCTCGTATACTCTCGGAGCTAGGAGGAGCCTGCCACTCATTTGAGAGTGGTGCTACAGACCCTTAAGGATCTCCACCTGTATGCTAAATTCAACATGTGATAGTTTTTGTTAAATTAAGTAGCATTTTTTGGTCCTGTGGTGTCAAGTGAGAGTGTGTAGGTGGACTCTCAAAAGATAGAAGTTGTGAATAATTGGCCTAGACCAGTTATTCCTTTAGATATCAGGAGTTTCTTGGGATTGGCTGGTTACTACTGGAGGTTTGTTGAAGGATTTTCATCCATTGTAGCACCATTGACTAAGTTGACCCAGATGAAAGTGTGGGGTAAGTGATCTTGGGCAGATTTATATGCCCAAGTGATACTCAAAAGTATCATTTTCGCCTTGTTTATCTAGCAATGTGTATACATTTTCATGTAATTGGTAATAAAATGTGAATTTATACTAACCAACATGATTAGCATTGTTTTGTAGGTAAAATGTGATTTCGAGGAGCTAAAATGCATGTTGGAACAATATCGGAGTTGGACATGGATTCGAGCACGGAAAAGGCATTGGACTGCACAATTTAAAGGGGCTCCGCGATGGAGCCGTGTCACGCTGCCATCGCAGAAGCATTCTGCCTGGAGGGTGAAAAATTAGTCAATTTCTAGTGAAGGCTCGCGACAGCTCCGTGGCACGGTGGCCAGCCTCCGCGTTGCACACCGTGCCACGTTGGTGCTTTATTCCCGGACCCCAAATTTCCAGTGAGGGTTCGCGTTCACGGCGTGTCACGGAGGCAGTGCTCCGTGATGCACTCCTGACACGTTGCTTGTTATTCCGGGAAAAATTCCCAGTAGTATAAATAGAACACTTAAATGTATTTTTCATAATTCAGACTTGGTGGAGCAAGGACGTGGGTTACAGGCAGTTGAGGGACGAAAAGTTCAGGGTTTTTTCTCTCTTTCTTTCTTCTCTAATTCAATTTTTTGTATGATTAACACTTGTTTTAGGATGATTAATCCACAAATGAGTGGCTAATTCCCTTCCTTGCTGAGGTTATGAACACTTGTGATGAATTTTGATTATTGAATTATATGGTTTTTCATCTTTTTCTTCCATGTTGTTCTATTAATTCTTGTTTCTACTGCATTGGTGTGTGGCCTACATTAATGTACATCTAAAAAGTCCGATTTCACTCGAGAGAGCACGAAATTGGAAAGTTATGAATTAATAGGATATTGTTCTTTACTTGATTTGGGAAAATTGTGTTTTGATGTGCTTTCCTGATAGAAATATACTTGAAAGCCGTATTAGTCAATTTAGGAACCGGAATTGTATTGCTAGGTCATGAATTGCATTTGATCACAGAAATGTAGACGGATGGTTTATGATTCTTAAGTGAGATTAAATACGAGAGTTTTAATCTCTTGGCTAATGTTCTTGGCTAGCAACTGGAAGAAAAGATTAACCAATTTATGATTATAATCAGTTTCATTACATGTTCTTCACCTTGGCATGCTCATATCCATAGTTTAAATTCAAAGTAGATAATTGTTAGTAGTTATAGTATAAAATTTATAAAACAAATTATTCACTTTTTGGTTACGTTGTTGTCAGCATATTTAGAAGTGAGATATAATATAGTATACTTAAGCAATTTTCACTTATCCAGAGTCTCCGTGGATCGATACTTGGCTTACTTAAGCCACTTACTACTTGTTTGACCACGTGCACTTGCGTGTCGGTTTATAACCCCAAACAAAGCACCGAACAAGTTTTTGGCGCCGTTGCCGGGGAGACTTGGCAATTGGTGAAATTGTATTAAGTGTAAATTTACTGTATTTTTATTTTCTTTTCTTAAGTGTTGACAACTTGGTCTTAGCCTGTATTTTGCAGACTTAATTGCTGTGAACACTGGCAAGAGACAAAGAGCTAGTGGAATCTTATATAGAGCCTGAACGTATATTTCATAGTAAACGGAGAGAAGCTCTACAAAGGAAGCTGCAGTTGCTCAGACAGACTATTATGGAGCAACAAAATCCACCGGCTGTGAGGGTAGTGTTAGTGCCCGAAGAAGCAGCAGCAAGGCTGGTTCGCGAGGTGGCAATCCCACATGCCAACAATGTAACATCCAATATCCGCAAACCAGAGCCTGGAGGGAGATTTGAACTCAAGCAAAATATGGTGCAATTGTTGCACACAAGCGGGCAATTTACCGGTCTCCCTCATGAAGACCCACAACAGCATCTCCAGAACTTTTTGGAGATAAGTGACACTTATATACCCGCTGGAGTGTCACCTGATTATGTTAGGCTTACATTATTTCCGTTCTCATTACTCGGAGAAGCCAAGAGGTGGTTGAAAGCTGAGCCACCAAATTCTATTTCAACGTGGGATGATCTTGCACGAAAGTTCTTGATAAGTTTTTTTCCCTCTGGCAAAACAGCAAGGCTTAGAAGTCAAATTCTAAGTTTCAAACAGAGGGAGGGAGAAAATTTATATCAAGCCTGCGAAAGATTTAAATCCATGTTGCGGGACTGTCCTCATCATCATCAGTCCAATGACGTGTTGGTTCACACATTTATTGAGGGTTTGGAACCCCATACCAAAATTTTGCTAGATTCAGCAGCTGGAGGGAAAGCACTGGAAAAGACGTATGAGGAGCTGTACACTTTGCTAAACTGGATTTCACAGGGCAATCCAGAATGGAATGCTGATTCATCACGAGGTGGAGCAAGGAAAGCAGCAGCAGTGCTTGAAGTGGATGGATTTACAGCTATCGCTGCACAGATAGCTGCCTTGCAGAATCAGTTGAACAACCACTTCAGCAACATGACTTTGAACCAGCCTTCAGCTCCAGTTAATGCAGTCCAGCAAATGTGGTGTGAAGTGTGTGGAAGCAGTGAACACACAGCTGAGTGCTGTGGAGCCAACCCTAATTCGGTTAACTTTGTGGGGAATGCACAAAGAAATCATCAGCAGTATGGGAGTAGCTACAATTCAAATTGGAGGAACCATCCAAATTTTTCATGGGGTAGCAACAACCATCAAGGCCAAAGTGTGGGTCAAGGTATGCAAAGGAATCAAGGAGGGAAACAGAATTACCAATCTCAATTCAGAAATAACAATGCCCCTCCTCCACCACCATCACCCAGCATTGAGGAGATGTTCAAGACCATGATTGCTAATCAAGCGCAATTGCAGGCTGACTATGTTAAATTGGCAACCGAAGTGAAAAATAACCAGTTAGCGACCAAGGCTCTTGAGTATCAATTTGGGCAATTTGCTAGTGCCCAAACACAAGGCCCAGAGGAGGACTGCCTAGCGACACGGATCCAAATCCGAAGCAGGTAAATGCAGTGACCACAAGGAGTGGTTTGCAGCTGAAGGAGGTGGAACCGGAAAGACCACCTCAAAAGTCAGGAGCAACAGATGTTGAGGGAGAGCAAACTTCGGAGAGGGGGAAGACCAAAGAAGCAGAATCAGAAAGACCTCCACCCCCGTTCCCTCAACGACTCAAGAAACACAAGGACGAGGCGTGTTTCTAGAAATTTATGGAGGTGCTTAAACAGGTACATGTTAACTTACCTCTTGTTGATGTCTTGCAAGGAGTGCCAAAATATGCCAAATATATTAAAGACATCGTGGCCAACAAAAGTCGTTTGACTGAGTATGCCACGGTAGCTTTGATGGAGGAATGCACTTCCCCGATCCAAAATAGACTGCCTACGAAGCTAAAAGACCCTGGAAGTTTTACTATCCATCTTACTATTGGGCAGAGTATCTGAGCTCATGGATTGTGTGACTTGGGGGCGAGCATAAATCAGATGCCATCCTCGGTATTCAGAAAGTTGGGTCTAGGGAGTCCTAGACCTACAACCGTAATCTTGCAGTTGGCAGACCGATCTTTAGCTAGGTCGGATGGCATTGCCGAGGATGTTCTTGTGCAAGTAGGCTCCCTAATTTTTCCGATAGATTTTATTGTTCTGGATTTTGAACCAGACGCGGAAGTCCCATTTATTTTGGGACGACCCTTCTTGGCAACCGGGAAAGCATTAATCAACGTAGCTGCGAGTCAACTTACAATGTGAGCACATGACAAGGTAGAGGTATTTGATGTGTTAAAAGCCATGAAGCTGCAAGCTATAAATGAGGAGCTTTCAGCAATCAATGTGGTTGAACAGGAAGAAATTAGACAGATTGTTGAATCTCAAGACCCATTGGAAAGAGCGTTGACGCACTCCGATCATTTTAGAGATAGAGAGGCATGTGGAATGGTCCAATTGTTGAATGGAGCACAGAATCATCCAAGGAGACAGGAATTTCAATCATTGATGAGATCTCTAGAGCCTTTGCCGAAACCATCCGTTGAGGAGGCACCGAAGCTGGAGCTGAAAGAATTGCCTCCCCATTTAAAATATATCCTTTTGGGGGAGGGGAAGACGTTACCAGTTATCATCTCTGCAGACTTGACGGAGGCACAGGAAAAAGCAGCATTGGGTGTTCTCAGAAAGAGGAAGAAAGCAATGGGTTGGCAGATGTCAGACATTCAGGGTATTAATCCAGCTTTCTGTACACACAGGATATTCATGGAGACAGGAGCCAAACCAACCGTTCAGCCACAACGGAGACTTAATCCAGCAATGAAGGATGTGGTAAGAAAGAAATAATCAAGTGGCTTGATGCAGGTGTGGTCTACCCAATTTCAGACAGTGAATGGGTTAGCCCCGTTCAATGTGTTCCAAAGAAAGGGGGGATGACTGTAGTCACCAATGAGAAAGATGAGTTGATCCCTACTCGAACCATCACAGGCTGGCGGATTTGCATGGACTACAGAAAGCTAAACGAAGCCACTAGGAAAGATCATTACCCCATCCCCTTTATTGATCAAATACTGGATAGGTTGGCAGGACAGGAATATTATTGCTTCCTTGATGGGTACTCTAGTTATAACCAAATAGCCATAGCTCCGGAGGATCAAGAGAAGAATACTTTCACCTGTCCTTATGGAACATATGCTTTCAGGCGAATGCCATTTGGGTTATGCAATGCACCCGCCACATTCCAGAGATGCATGATGGCTATTTTCCATGATATGGTGGAGGATTTTGTTGAGGTATTTATGGATGATTTTTCTGTTTTCGGTAACTCGTTTGCTACTTGTTTGCAGAATCTTGACAGGGTGCTGGCTCGCTGTGAGGAATCCAACCTTGTATTAAACTGGGAGAAATTCCACTTCTTAGTGAAGGAGGGTATTTTCCTTGGCCATAAAGTATCTAAAAAAGGGTTGGAAGTCGATCGTGCTAAGATCGAGGTTATTGAAAAGTTGCCACCACCAGTGTCAGTGAAAGGTGTGCGCAGTTTTCTTGGGCATGTAGGATTCTATAGACGATTCATCAAAAACTTTTCCAACATTTCTAGACCGCTATGCAGATTGCTAGAAAAAGAGGTAAAGTTCGAGTTGAACGATGAGTGTGTTACAGCATTCGAAAAGTTGAAGCAGAAATTGATAGAAGCACCTATACTTACTTCTCCTGACTGGGAACAACCATTTGAGCTAATGTGTGATGCCAGTGATGTGGCTGTGGGAGCCGTATTGGGGCAGAGAAAAAATAGAATTTTCCATTCTATTTATTATGCAAGCAAAACAGTGAATACGGCCCAAAGCAATTACACAATCACAGAGAAAGAAATGCTAGCCTTGGTGTTTGCATTTGACAAATTCAGGTCTTATTTGGTGGGTTCGAAAGTTTTGGTGTACACCGATCATGCAGCTATTCGGTACCTATTCAACAAGAAGGATGCTAAGCCCAGGTTGATCAGATGGATCCTATTGTTGCACGAGTTCGACCTTGAGATCATAGACAGAAAGGGGAGCGAGAACCAAGTAGCAGATCACCTATCACGACTGGAAAGTCGGTCGCATGTGATGGAAAGTGATAACATAAATGAAGAGTTCCCCGATAAGCAACTCTTGGCAGTTGGAGAAGCTGAAGTTCCCTGGTATGCAGACATAGTCAACTTACTAGTGAGCGGAGTATACCCACCTGAGGCAACAGACCAGCAAAGAAGGAAATTGCAGCATGATAGCTGGCACTATGTGTGGGATGAACCATATTTATTCAAACAGGGACCAGATCAGGTAATGAGAAGATGCATCCGAGAGAGTCAGATTGCAGAGGTGTTGAAGGGCTGCCATTCTTCATTGTATGGAGGGCATCACGGAGGCGAGAGAACAGCACACAAGGTTCTACAGTCAGGTTTCTTTTGGCCAACACTGTTCAGAGACTCTATGGCGTATGTCAAAATGTGTGATAGATGTCAGCGTACAGGATCAATTGGCAGAAGACAAGAGATGCCGCTGCAGAATATACTGGAAGTTGAGCCTTTTGATGTATGGGGCATTGAATTCATGGATCCATTCCCACCGTCATTTGGTAATCGTTACATCTTGGTGGCTGTAGATTATGTATCAAAATGGGTGGAAGCAATAGCTTGCCCCAGGAATGACAACAAGGTAGTAACGAAGTTTGTGAAAAAACACATCCTCACAAGGTTCGGGACACCCCGAGCCATTATCAGTGATGGAGGGACTCACTTTGTCAATGCAAGTTTCAAGAAATTACTAGCCAAGTATGGGGTGCGCCATAAAGTGGCAACAACATACCACCCCCAAACTAGTGGGCAAGTAGAGGTGTCAAATAGAGAAGTGAAGCAGATTCTTTAGAAAATGGTGAATACACAACGAAATGATTGGTCCAGCAAACTTGATGAGGCGTTGTGGGCTTACAGAACTGCTTATAAGAAACCGATTGGAACCTCACCATACCAATTGGTCTATGGCAAAGCATGTCATCTTCCGGTGGAGTTAGAGCACCGAGCCTTCTGGGCTGTTAGAAAGCTAAATATGGACTTAGAGCTGGCGGGCAAAAAGACATTAATGCAGCTTAGTGAACTTGATGAGTTCCGCTGGCATGCCTATGAGAGTGCTAAGTACTACAAGGAAAGAACCAAAAGATGGCATGATAAGCATGTGGTGCATCACATTTTCGAGCCGGGATAGAAAGTTTTGCTCTTCAATTCGAGATTGAAGTTGTTTCCTGGAAAGCTGAGGTCTAAATGGTCGGGACCATTTGAAGTGGTAAGAATGACCCCTCACGGGGCTGTAGAATTGTGGCAAGAAGATCGGAGTGCCACGTTCTTAGTAAATGGCCAACGGTGTAAGCACTACTAGGGGGAGGACAGTGATCGTGAGAAATCGTCCATCACCCTAGCGGACAATTGAGCATAAAGAACGTCGAGCCGCGACGGTAAACCAGGCGCTGCACGGGAGGCAACCCGTGAAAAAAATATTTTTTTTCTCTCATTTTGTAAAGTGTAAATAGATTTTACTTTTCTTTTTCTTGATTTAGTACAAAATTTTTTGTTTTAGTTAGTATTTTTTATTTTAGTTAGGTGAAACCTATTATTCTAACCAATTTTGTTTAGTGAGATGATTTTCAGGTAAAACGGAGAAAAAATGTGCACAGAATGGTGAAGGAAAAGGTGAGGTATGAAAAAATTAATAAAATGTTGAAGACAGTGAGCTGGGGCGATAGCTCCGTGTCACAGAGGAGGACCTCCGCGTTACCCTCCGTGACACATTGAGGTGTAATCTGGAATTTTCAAAATTTCTAGTAAGCTATCGCGATGGCTCTGTGTCGTGGAGGCAGTGCACCGCGATGCACTCCGTGACACGTTGCCATATAAATTGTGACGGGTCACACCGGGTTGCCGGGTGACCCGCGTGTTTTTCTACATTTTAAACCCCGATTTCCCCTTTATTTTTTCCCTCATTCTTGTTCTCCTCCACGACCAAACATCCCTAAATCCCTTCCCCACCAACGTGCCACGACTTAAGGCAAAGAATTACTGAGTTTTCTTCGATTCTTCAAATACAAGGTATGTATTCCGATTCTCTCTCAAGTTTTTATCAATTTTATTCGAAATTAAGCATGGGAGGTGAACTAAATCACCCTAAGTCGAAATTTAGCATGAATTTGAGTTATTTATTGATTGATAAAAGTTCAGAATGTTGTAATGATCGTTTGAACTTGTCGATTGCATGAATTATTCGAATTTGATTGTGAAATTCAATTCTAGGGCTTGGTTGTTGAAATCGAAATTGGTAATGTGTTGAATCCGTTAAATATATGTCGGGTTGTATGTGTAGAATGAGATGAATCATTGTACAAATTGTTTGAATGTTAATAGACGACGAATTCTCGAGTTTCGGGAAAATGTCGAAAATTGTTCAAATTGGGTTGGTTGTATAGGTTCATGTGTATAGAATTCTTGTTGTTGTTTTTGTTTCGTTGTTTTTCTTTGCTAAGTGCGATGGTTGAAATGCTAGCGATGGTAGTGATTGGGATTAGCTGTATGAAGTCTGAGTAGTACGCAAAAGTTATACCATCGAATTTTTCTTGTTGAACGCACTAAGCATGAATTGTATAGCTGGTATTTTGGTGTAAATAAAGTTATTCTTGCCGAATTGTTATCACTGTAGCTAAGGACTAAGTGTGGGGTAAACTTAGTGTAACCCGACCTTAGCCGAAGTAAATATTTATTTAGCTTAACATTGCGATTGTTGACTTGTGTTGACAGACAAAATGGCAAGCAGGCAAGATAAAGGTAAGGGTGCATCAACTTCAGGCACCGCAAGAAAGCGACTTAAACTGGGCACAGCAGTCCCAGCTGCACCAGCAGTTCCACGCGGCCAGCGCCGCCAATACGGAACGAGATGGGTGACTGATGAGGGGAAGAAGTGGTACGCTAAACACAAAGAAAACAAATACTTCCCCGAGGAGCATATAGCACGGGAACCATTAGCACAGGAGTTCCCCCGAATAGTTTAACGGATCAAGGCTGCTGGGCTAAGTTTCATATTTTAGGAGCCCAAGGAATGCAACCTACACTTGGTCCAGGAGTTCTATGGTAATTGGAACCCGGCAATCAGAAGCCACACCATCAAGATCAGAGGGCAGATAGTCACTCTGGAACCCCAACAGCTAAATGCCATCATCGGAGCGCCGGACACAGACGCCCACGTTCTCCGCCAGCTGAACATTACCCCACCGTATGCTGACATCAGACGCACACTGTGTGGGGCTCGATCCACAGCTAGATGGAGCAGACATAAAGAAAGGGGCTACCACCAGACTCTGCCATATTCTCAAATGAACAGGGAGGCCCGAATCTGGCTGAAGATAGTCTGCTCGTGCCTAATCCCGGGGGTACACATGACTGATGTGACCTGGGACCGTGTTTGCCTGGTGTATGCCCTAATGAAAGGGCTGGAGATTAATGTTGGGGAGGTCATCATATCCGCCATGAAGAGAGCCCGATTACACCAGGGCCACTGGTATGGTTTCGGTGGACTACTCACAACCTTTCTCAGAGGCCTCGATGTCGAGGAGGAGGCTTTGGATTACATCCCGCAGTTGGAGCGGCGAGCCTTGGACGTGACCAAAACTAAGGCTCCCGACACCACCCACGGGCCAGTGCTGACGCTTGGCGAGCGACATGCTCGTGATGACCAGTACATGGCGCGGATGTTTGGAATGCAAATGCTCCAGCTCAGGATTGGTGGGAGACCAGCCACGGAGGAGGAGCTATGGCAGCTCGAGCTAGATTACCCGTTTGGAGAAAACGCCAGGGCTCTATGCCGAGTGGGGCCAGCCTTTGTAGAGCCCACAGATGATGATGTCCCCACGGATGAGGAGACACGTCGGGAGGACTCCGATGTGGAGTCCGAGGACAACGACGGAGGCGACTCAGACATGGGAGATGAGGCAGCAGCACCTGATGAAGAAGTGGAATACTTTGACTGATCAGGGAGTGCCACCACCCAATTTTTTGATTTTTAAATTTTTGTGAACACTAGGAACAGTGTTCGGTTTAAGTGTGGGGTGGGGAGTAGTTAGGTGTTGGGCTGGGCTGGTTTACTTGTATGCCTTCCTCTGTATTTTTGTATGTATGTTTCCCTGTGTTTGTGAATTGCAAATTGTTCTGTATCTGTACATATGTGTGTAATTGATGTGTGTTGTGGAATGTTGATGTTGCCAGCTGAGTCTGTAAAACTTTTTGTAAATATTTTTGCTTATCGAAATGATCGATATTTTTACAATTTTGCAAAAATATTTTGTTCATATTTAAAATATTTTGTAAATAATTTTTCTATCGAAATGATCGATGTCTGCAAAATTTTTCAATTTTTTTAATTTTGGGTTTCTCGGCGTTTGTTTTCGGTTCTTTTACCGAGAATGGTCCCATTGAACCGACATCATAGCTAGTGACTGTTCCCTATGATGGATGGATGACGACCGTCTTAAGGGAAATGTAGTCGGTAGGAGTAGTTATTTTAAGTTATTTTCAATTTTTTTCTTTGGTGGATTGCATCACGGAACCTGTAGTTACTATATGGTTGTGAAATGTTGGTTGCGTGTTGTACCTGATATTCAAAATGCAAAAGTGATTCGTATGAAAGCATGCAATTTTGTAAATATGTTGAGATACCTAGGCTGTAAAGTTCGATTCGGTGTGATTGAGGCTTAATGTTTGAATTCATGTAATTAGCTGATTGAAGAGTCTGTAAATGCATCTTGAATCGAGCATGTGCATAAAGTGTGAAGTGAGGTATTGTTATTCCATGCTATTGTGAAGTGTCTAGAACTTGCCTGGTGTGTGTACAAAACGAAATGAAGGAGGTGTAGTATTGGAAAGGATGTAGGCATTTCTTTGTTTTAACCGAGAGTTTCTATTTTTTTTTCTCTTATCATACTCCCCTTTTATGTGATTGTATACCCTAGTCAGCCCGTTGAGCCTTTAGCCTAGTATTTCTTTCTTTTGTCCAAAAAGTATAAACTGAGCTTGATTCTTTCTTTTCATTAGCCGTAAAGTCTATACAAAACTCTTAAGCGCTTAAGAAGAGAAAATAATTTTCCCAAAGTGTCAAAGAGTGAGAATGGTGAAAAGAAAAAGAAAAGCAGAGTGAGGAAAGAAAAGAAAAGGTTGAAGGTGCACTTGCTATAAATAAATGCTAATGAAGGTGCATGAATAACCTTTGTTATTGTGTCAAGTGTGCTGAATGAAATGGGACATACTAAAGTAAATCATCAAGAATGGGATGATGAAAAAAAAAAGAGAAAAGAGAGAAACAATGTTCATGAGTTGATGGGAATGTGTTGAAAAGGCGCTTAAGGACACTAGTGGCTATTATTGGCTAATCCAATATATACTAGTTCCATAGCTTCCATTACAACCCATTAAAGTCCTACGTGATCTTACATTGCATTTCTTTATATTGGTGGAGTACTACACTAAGGGCAAGCTTATGGGTCATGACATGATGCATGTGAATTCTTTTGGGAGAGAGAGTGAAATTATTTTTAAATGCCCCTACTTGAATGTTCGTGTGTCACATGAGCAAAAAGGGGAAGATTCTCTTGAGTTGTGAGGGCACATGCTTGATGAAAGATTGATTTTCGTGTCGGATATCTTGATTAGCTGATTTGCATGAGTTTGCCGATATCGAGAGTCGATTCTTAAAGTCTAGAAAGTCTATATGTATTGAAGGTCATTGCATTGTTAAGACCATGCATGTTTTCTTGATGATTCACAATATTGAATGATCGGTATGGCTGTAGCTCAAATTGTCGCACCATAGTGGCGAAGGTTGGGATGTAAATTGCATGAATTGTGTGTTTGTTGTTCGAGGACGAACAAGGATTTAAGTGTGGGGTAAGTGATCTTGGGAAGATTTATATGCCCAAGTGATACTCAAAAGTATCATTTTCGCCTTGTTTATCTAGAAATGTGTATACATTTTCATGTAATTGGTAATAAAATGTGAATTTATACTAACCAACATGATTAGCATTATTTTGTAGGTAAAATGTGATTTCGAGGGGCTAAAATGCATATTGGAACAATATCGAAGTTGGACTTGGATTCGAGCACGGAAAAGGCATTGGACTGCACAATTTAAAGGGGCTCTGCGATGGAGCCGTGTCACGCTGCCATCGCGGAAGCATTCTGCCTGGAGGGTGAAAAATTAGTCAATTTCCAGTGAAGGCTCGCGACAGCTCCGTGGCACGGTGGCCAGCCTTCGCGTTGCACGCCGTGCCACATTGGTGCTTTATTCCCAGACCCCAAATTTCCAGTGAGGGTCCGCGTTCACGGCGTGTCACGGAGGCAGTGCTCCGCGATGCACTCCGTGACACGTTGCTTGTTATTCCGGGAAAAATTCCCACTAGTATAAATAGAACACTTATATGTATTTTTCATAATTCAGACTTGGTGGAGCAAGGACGTGGGTTACAGGCAGTTGAGGGACGAAAAGTTCAGGGTTTTTTCTCTCTTTCTTTCTTCTCTAATTCAATTGTTTGTATGATTAACACTTGTTTTAGGATGATTAATCCACAAATGAGTGGCTAATTCCCTTCCTTGCTGAGGTTATGAACACTTGTGATGAATTTTGATTATTGAATTATATGGTTTTTCATCTTTTTCTTCCATGTTGTTCTATTAATTCTTGTTTCTACTGCATTGGTGTGTGGCCTACATTAATGTACATCTAAAAAGTTCGATTTGACTCGAGAGAGCACGAAATTGGAAAGTTGTGAATTAATAGGATATTGTTCTTTACTTGATTTGGGAAAATTGAGTTTTGATGTGCTTTCCTGATAGAAATATACTTGAAAGCCGTATTAGTCAATTTAGGAACCGGAATTGTATTGCTAGGTCATGAATTGCATTTGATCACAGAAACGGAGACGGATGGTTTATGATTCTTAAGTGAGATTAAATACGAGAGTTTTAATCTCTTGGATAATGTTCTTGGCTAGCAACTGGAAGAAAAGATTAACCAATTTATGATTATAATAAGTTTCATTACATGTTCTTAACCTTGGCATGCTCATATCCATAGTTTAAATTCAAAGTAGATAATTGTTAGTAGTTATAGTATAAAATTTATAAAACAAATTATTCACTTTTTGGTTACATTGTTGTCAGCATATTTAGAAGTGAGATATAATATAGTATACTTAAGCAATTTTCACTTATCCAGAGTCTCCGTGGATCGATACTTGGCTTACTTAAGCCACTTACTACTTATTTAACCACGCGCACTTGCGTGTCAGTTTATAACCCCAAACAAAGCACCGAAAATGAAGATTCAATGGTCAGAGGCCTATGAGAAGAGCTCCCGAGAGTTGAAGACTCGACTCACCTTAGCACCAGTGTTGACTCTACTTGAGGGTACCGATGGGTTTGTGGTATATTGTTATGCCTCAAAGATTGGCCTGGGTTCTATATTAATGCAGCACGGTAAGGTTATAGCCTATGCTTCCAAGCAGCTGAGAGTCTATGAAAAGAACTATCCATCTCACAACCTTGAGTTGGCAGCGGTATTATTCTCCTTGAAGATTTGGATACACTATCTGTATGTGGTCCATGTGGATGTGTTTATGGACCACAAAAGCCTATAGTATGTATTTACCCAGAAGGATCTTAATCTACGTCAAAGTAGGTGGTTGAAGCTTCTTAAGGATTACGATATGAGTGTCCTTTATCATCCATGAAAGGCTAATGTAGTGGCTGATGCTCTTAGTAGCTTTCTATGGAGAGTGTTTCCCATGTAGACGAAGGGAGGAAAGAGTTTGTGAAGGATGTGCATCAGCTTGCATGACTAAGTGTTCTTCTCGTTGACTTGACAGATGGTGGTGTCATTATTCAGAATGGATTAAATCTTCCTTGATGACCAAAGTCAAGGCTAGACAAGACGAGGATCCTATTTTGGTAAAGTGGAAGAAAGCTATTCAGAATCATAAGGTGGAGGCTTTCTCCCAAAGGGGAGATGGTGTACTATGATATCAGGGTCGTTTGTGTGTTTTGAATGTTGATGACTTGAGGGAGTGGATGTTACATGAGACTCATCATTCTATATATTCTATACATCCAGGTGCCACCAAGATGTACCGTGATCTATGGGAAGTTTTTTGGTTGAATGGCATGAAGAAAGACATAACATAGTTTGTGGTAAAGTGTCCGAATTGTCAACAGGTGAAAGTTGAGCATCAAAGACCAGAAGGTGTACTTCAAGATATTAGTATCCCTACTTGTAAGTGGGAGGAAATCAATATGGACTTCATTACAGGATTGCCTTATACTCATCGACAGTATGACTCCATATGGATGATTGTGGATAGGTTGACCAAGGCAGCTCATTTCGTACCTATCAAGACTATCGACTCAACAGAGGATTATGCTAAATTGTATATTCGAGAGTTTGTTCTATTGCATGGAGTGCCCTTTTCCATCATATCAAATAGAGGTCCTTAGTTTGCCTCCCAGTTATAGAGATCATTTCAGAAAGGACTGGGCACTCAGGTCAAGCTTATTATAGCTTTTCACCCACAAATAGACGGTCAGGCTGAATGGACCATTCAGACTTTTGAGGATATGTTGAGAGCGTGTGTGATTGACTTCAAGAGTAGTTGGGATGATCATTTACCTCTCATCGAATTTGCATAGAACAACAGCTACCATTCCAGTATTCAGATGGCTGATCTTGGGCAGAATTGCATGCCCATGTGATACTCAAATGCTTCTTTTTGACTTGTTTATCTATCGTTATGTGTACATTCTCATGTGATTTTTAGTTAAATGTGAATTTATACTAACCAACATGATTAGTGTTGTTTTACAGGTAAAAGAATATTTTGGAAGCTAATATACATGTTGGTGAAGATCGGGAATGAACTTGGAAATGAGGAGTGGAAAATGACAAGGGAGAGCAGCAAAATAAGGGCTCCGCAATGTAGCCGTGTCACGCTGCCATCGTAGAGGCATTCTTCCTCGGATGAAATAATTTTGGCAATTTCCAGTGGAGGTTCGCATTACCTCCATGACACAGAGGCAGTGCTCCACGATGCACTCCGTGTCACGTTGAGTACAATTACCTGGAACATCAAGTTCAAGTGAAGGTGCGTGATAGCACCGTGGCACGGAGGCAAAGCTCTGCGATGCAAGCCATGCCACGCTGAGGTGAAATTGCTAAGGAGCCGACTTCCAGTGAGGGTCCGCGATACCCCCGTGGCATGGAGGGAGTGCTCCGCGATACACTCCGTGCCACGTTGCTTGTTATTCCGGGAAAAATTCTTAAGAGTATAAATAGCGCACTTAGGTTTTATTTTCAATATTTTGACTTGGTTGAGTAAGAACGTGGGTTACAGGCAGTTGAGAGGACAAAAATTCTAGGGTTCTTCTCTATCTCTTTCTCTTTTATCTCAATTGTTTGTATGAATTCTACTTATTTGATGATGTTTAATCCACAAATGAGTGGCTAATTCACTTCTTGCTAAGGTTAAGAACAATTATAGTGGAATGTAATTGTTGTTAATTTCAGTTTTCATCTTTTCTTCAATGGTTGTTCTATCAATTCTTGTTTTTACTACATTAATGTCTGCCCAATGTTAATGTATATCTAGAAATCCAATTTTGATTTTGAAAAGGAAAGAAATTGGAAAGATGTGAATTGGTAGGATATGATCTCTTCTTGGTTTAGAAAATTGAGAATTGATTTACATTCAGAATACAAATATATCTGAAAGTCTTATTAGTCAATTAAGGAATCAGTATTGTATGGCTAGAGCATGAAATTATTTTATCACAAAAATGTAGATTAAGGTTTCATGATTCTTAATTGGATAGGAGTCGAAAGATCTAATCCATAGACAATAATTCTTGACTAGCAACTGAAGAAAAGATTAGCTGAATTGAATTGATAAATTACTTCCCTGCTTGCTTGTTTTAACCTCAGCTGGCTCATTACTATTGTGCAGACTCAAATTATAATCTTAACTTAGATTTTTATTACTTAGCAAACTTAACTCTCAAAATATTGTTTAATTGGTTGTCTGCATTCATAAAGACACAGTTCACTGATGTTTAAGTTAATTTGTACCATAGTTCAGTCCCTGTGGGATCGATACTTGGCTTTACATAAGCTACTTTACTACTTGTTCGACCACATGCACTTGGGTGTAGTCACTACAGCACCGAACAAGTTCTTGGCGCCGTTGCCGGGGACTGGCAATTGGTAAAATTATTTTCTTAGTGTTAGTTTACAAATTCTATATAAGTGCTAACAATTTGATCTTCGCCTATCTCTTGCAGATATTGAATTCTTATGAATGCTAGCAAGTGATAAGGAGTTGGTGGATTCATATATTGAGCCGGAAAGACAATTACATCGTCAAAGAAGGGAAGCTCTAGAGAAAAAGTTACAGTTGCTAAGACAGGCAATTCTGGAGCAACAAAACAATCCACCATTTGTGAGTGTAGTTTTAGTGCCCGAGGAAATGGCAGTAAGGCCGGTTCGTGAAGTGGCAATCCCACATGCTAACAATGTTACATCTAGTATTCGCAGACCATAGCCAGGAGGGAGGTTTAAGCTTAAACAGAACATGGTGCAGTTGTTGCACACCAACGGGCAATTCACAGGTCTCCCTCATGAATATCCACAACAACATCTCCAAAACTTTTTGGAGATAAGTGACACTTACATTCCTGCTGGAGTATCATCCGACTACGTGAGGCTTACATTATTCCCATTTTCATTATTGGGGGAAGCAAAGAGGTGGTTGAAAGCTGAGCCACCTAATTCCATTACCACTTGGGATGATCATGCACGGAAATTTTTGATAAGGTTCTTTCCATCCGGTAAATCAGCAAGACTTAGAAGTCAAATTCTAAGCTTTAAACAAAGAGAGGGGGAGAACCTGTATCAAGCTTGGGAATGATTCTAAACTATGTTGCGGGATTGTCCTCACCATCACCAATCCAATGATGTGCTGGTGCATACTTTCATAGAGGGTTTGGAACTCCACACCAAAATTTTGCTAGACTCAGCAGCTGGGGGAAAAGCATTAGAAAAGACTTATAAGGAGCTGTATACTTTGTTAAACCGTATTTCGCAGGGAAATCCAGAGTGGAATGCGGACTCTTCAAGAGGGGGAACATGGAAAGCAGCAGGAGTCTTAGAAGTGGATGGTTTTATAGGTATCGCTACACAGATAGCTGCATTACAGAATCAACTCAACACCCACTTCAGCAATATGAGCATGAATCAGTCTCAAGCCCTAGTGAATGTAGTGCAGCAGGTATGGTGTGAAGGATGTGGGAGTAATGAACACTCAGCTGAGTGTTGTGGTGCAAATCCATATTTAGTAAACTTTGTTGGGAACATCCAGAGAAATAATAACCAACAGTATGGCAACAATGACAACTCAAATTGGAGGAATCATCCGAATTTCTCTTGGGGTAGTAATAGCCATCAAGAGCAAAGTTCGAATTAGGGTGTGCAGAGAAATCAAGGGGGGCATCAGAATTATCAGTTTCAATACAGAGGAAACAATGCACCTCCTCCACCAACCAATAGCATTGAGGAAATGTTCAAAACAATGATAGCTAACCAAGCGCAAATGCAGGCTGATAATGTGAAATTGGCGGCAGACATGAAAAATTAGCAGTTACCTACAAAGGCGTTGGAGTACTAGTTTGGACAACTAACTGGAGCTCAAAACACTAGGCCCAGAGGAGGACTACCGAGTGACACTGACCCAAATCCCAAGCAGGTCAATGTAGTGACCACAAGGAGTGGATTACGACTCAAGGAGGTGGAGCCAGAAAAACCACCTCAGCAATCAGGAGTAGTGGAAAAAGATAGGGAACATGATGATGAGATGGGGAAGGAGAAGGCAGCCGAAGCAGAAAGACTACCACCCCCGTTCCCTCAAAGATTAAGGAAGAACAAGGCGGAAGATTGTTTTAAAAGTTCATGGAGGTGCTGAAACAGGTACACATTAATTTACCTTTGGTTGATGTTTTGCAGGGAGTGCCGAAATATGCAAAGTATATAAAGAACATCATAGCAAACAAAGGCAGATTGATGGAGTATGCTACGGTGGCGCTTACTGAGGAGTGCACTTCCCGGATACAGGATAGGTTGCCAACAAAGCTGAAGGACCCTGGGAGCTTTACCATTCAGATCACAATCGGGCAAAGTATCCGAGCTCGCGGATTATGGGATTTGGGAGCGAGCATCAACTTGATGCCGACATTAGTGTTCAAGAAGTTGGGGCTGGGCAGTCCTAGACCACTTACAGTGATCTTGCAGTTAGCAGACCGTTCTTTGTCCAGACCAGATGGCATTGAGGAGGACATTCTAGTGCAAGTGGGCTCCCTCATTTTCCTGGTAGATTTTATTATATTGGATTTTTAGCCGGATGCGGAAGTCCCATTTAGACGTCCTTTCTTGGCAACTGGGAGAGCGTTGATTGATGTAGTTGCGGGGCAGCTAACCATGTGAGCGCATGATAAAGTGGAGGTGTTTGATGTGTATAAGTCCATGAAGCTTCCGACCATCTATGAGGAGCTATCAGCAATCAATGTGCTAAACCAGGAAGAAATTCTTCAGATTGTTGATTCTCAAGATCCATTGGAGAGAGCTTTGATGGGCTCCGATCATTTCGGAGACAGGAATACTTATGAGATGGTGAAAATGTTGAACAAACCAAAATGGTATCTCAGGAAGCAAGACTTTCAGCCATTGATGAGGTCCTTGGAACCATTGCCAAAACCATCTATTGAGGAAGCACAAAAACTGGAGTTGAAGACATTGCCTCCACATTTGAAATATGTATTTTTGGGGGAAGATGACACCTTGCCAGTCATCATCTCCGCAGAACTAATAGAGGCACAGGTAAAGGATGCATTGGTGGTTCTCAAGAGGTGGAAGAAAGCAATGGGCTGGCAAATGTCAGACATTTGGGGAATCAACCCAGCCTTTTGCACACACAGAATTTTTATGGAGGAAGGAGCAAAGCCAATTGTACAACATCAGCGGAGGTTGAATCCGGTGATGAAGGATGTGGTTAGGAAGGAAGTGATCAAGTGGCTTGATGTAGGTGTGGTCTATCCCATTTCAGACAGTGAGTGGGTCAGTCCCGTTCAATGTGTCCCAAAGAAAGGTGGGATGACTGTGGTCACCAACGAGAAGAATGAGCTGATCCCTACAAGCACAGTCACCACCTATGTTAGTGAAGGGTGTTTGTAGTTTTCTTGGACATGCAGGGTTCTACAGACGGTTCATCAAGAACTTCTCTAAAATTTCTAGACCAATATGCAGGTTGCTAGAAAAAGAGGTGAAGTTCGAGTTTGATGAGGATTGTGTTAAAGCATTTGAGGAGTTGAAGTAGAAGTTGACAGAAGCACCTATTCTTATTTTTCTGGATTGGGAGCAACCGTTTGAACTAATGTGTGATGCAAGCGATGTGGCTGTAGGAGCTGTATTGGGGCAGCGGAGGAATAGAATTTTTCATTCCATTCATTATGCAAGCAAAACATTGGATGCAGCCCAAGCCAATTATACAGTCACTGAAAAGGAGATGCTAGCATTGGTGTTCGCATTTGATTAATTCAGGTCCTACTTGGTGGATTCTAAAGTAATGGTGTATACCGATCATGCAGCGATTCAGTATCTGTTTAACAAGAAGGATGCAAACCACATGCTAATTAGATGGATCTTGTTGTTACAAGAGTTTGACCTAGAGATTCCGGACAGAAAGGGGAGCGAGAATCAAGTGGAAGATCACCTATCGCGACTGGAAAGCCGGTTGCATGTGAAGGAAGGTGACAACATCAAGGAAGAGTTCCCGGATGAGTAGCTCTTAGAAATAAGGGAAGCTAAAATCCCTTGGTATGCAGATATCATGAATTTGCTGGTAAGTGGAGTCTATCCACCGGAGACTACGGCTCAGCAAAGAAAGAAGTTGAGACATGATTGCAGGTATTACATTTGGGATGAGCCGTACTTGTTTAAGTAGGGACCGGATCAGGTGATGAGAAGATGCATTCCAGAGAGCCAGATTGCAGAAGTATTGAGGAGTTGTCACTCATCATTGTATGGAGGGCACCACGGAGGTGAACGGACAGTGCACAAGGTGCTACAGTCAGGTTTCTTTTGGCCTACACTGTTCAGAGACTCTATGGCATATGTAAAAATGTGTGATAGATGTCAAAGAACAGACACAATTGGTAGAAGGCAGGAGATGCCACTGTAGACGATATTAGAAGTGGAGATCTTTGATGTATGGGGAATAGATCTCATGGGCCCGTTCCCACCATCTTTTGGTAATCGTTACATCTTGGTAGCCGTTGATTATGTATCAAAGTGGGTTGAAGCAACAGCTTGCCCAGGAATGACAACAAGGTGGTAACAACATTTGTGAAAAGCATATTTTCACCAGGTTCGGGACACCCCGAGCCGTTATCAGTGATGGAGGGGCTCATTTTGTAAATGTAAGTTTCAAGAATTTGCTAGCTAAGTATGGGGTGCGCCACAAGGTACCAACAGCATATCATCCCCAAACTAGTGGGCAAGTGGAGGTGTCGAACAGAGAAATCAAGCAGATTCTACAAAAGACAGTGAATGCACAACGAATTTATTGGTCAAGCAAACTCAACGATGCATTGTGGGCTTATAGAACTGCATACAAGACACCCATTGGGACTTCTCCATACAGATTGGTCTATGGAAAGGCATGTCATCTGCCTGTGGAGATAGAACATCGAGCTTTTTGGGCTGTGAGGAAATTGAACATGGATCTGGAGCCAGCAGGGAAGAAGAGGCTGATGCAACTCAGCGAACTTGCTGAGTTTCGTTGGCATGCTTATGAAAGTGCTAAATGCTACAAGGAGAAAATGAAGAAGTGGCACGATAGGCATATGGTGCATCAGATCTTTGAGCCGGGGCAGAAGGTGTTGCTATTTAATTCGAGACTGAAGCTTTTTCCAGGCAAGTTGTGGTCCAAATGGTCAGGGTCGTTTGAAGTGGTGAGAATAACCCCCACACGGGGCAGTGGAGTTGTGGTAAGAAGATAGAAGTGCCACATTTTTGGTGAATGGGCAAAGATGTAAGCATTATTGGGGTGAGGACGTTATTCGAGAGAAGACGTCCATCACTCTAGAGGATGATTGAGCAATGAATGAAGTCGATCCGCGATGGTAAATCAGGCGTTGCACGGGAGGCAACCCGTGAATGAGTTGTAATAGATAAGTAGAACTATTTGAAAAAAAAAAGAAAAAAATATAAAAAGAGAAAAACAAAGAAAAATAAAAATAAAAATTCTTTTGTGCTGAAACCTATGAGGTCTAACCAATTTTGTTGTGGTGAAATGATTTTTAGGTGGAACGGAGGGAAAAAATGCAAAGAAATGCAGAGGAAAAAGAATAGAGTTGAGAAAATAAAAATTGGCACATTACAATGAGCCTGCGTGATGGCTCCGTGTCACGGAGGAGGTGCTCCGCATTACCTTCCATGACACGTTGAGGCGTGTTCCGGATTTTTCAAAATCCAGAACACTAGTGCGATGGCTCTGTGTCACGGAGGGGGTGCTCAGTGTTACCCTTCGTGACACGTTGAGGGTCAATTCGTGTCGGGTCACACCGGGTCACAGTGTAACCCACGCGAAAAATACCTTTTAAAACCCCAAATCCCCTCATTTTCTTCCTATTTTTTCAATTTCTTTGTGACCCACACCCCAAATCCCCTTCTCCCTCAACGTGACATGGACCTAGGCATCAATTTTCTTCAAGTTTTGTTCAATTTCATCAAATTAAAGGTATGTTCTTGAACTCTACCTCATTTTTGCTCAAATTTTTGATTCGTGAATATGTTTGGTGATTAAACCTTGCCCTAAGTGATAATTAAGCTTGAATTCACTTGAGTTATGATGGGTTGATGTTCATAGTATCATTTTGAATATATGAACATAATGATTGCATGTTTAGTGAATTCTTGCGAAATTGATAGCTAGGGTTGAAAATTGAATAGGAAGAAGACTAAATTCTTTGAAATGTTGAAAAAAAATTGGGTTGTGCATGTTGGGTGAAGAAAAATATAATGTGATTGATGTTGAATATGCTAAGTAGACAATGGATTTTCGGGAGAATGAAATTGGAGAATTGCATAGGTTGTTGAAAAGATTCGCTAAGTGTTATGACGATGTAATGGAATCGATGGACATATTTTTATTCATTGTACGAAGTCTAAGTAGTACATAGTAATTGTTCCATCGACTTATATGAATGCACTAAGCATGTTGAATGTTAAGAATTGGAAAATCATGAATGTCTTGTCGAATTGTTTGGATTGCGGGTTGAGGCTAAGTGTGGGGTGACCCAAGTAAACCCAACCTTACTTGTAGCTAATTATGACTTGAATAACATTGGGACTGTCTGTTTGAATGTACAGGAACAATGTCAGGCAGACAAGACAAGGGCAAGGGCGCATCCACATCGGGCGCCAGCAGAAAAAGGGTGAGATTGGGAACAACAGTTCCAGCAGCACCAGTGGTTCCGCGAGGCCAACGCCGACAATATGGAACCCGATGGGTGACTGATGAGGGGAAGAAGTGGTATGCGAAACCCAAAGAAACCAAATACTTCCCGGAGGAGCAGATAGCACGGGAGCTGCTGGCACAAGAATTCCCGCGGATTGTACACCGGATTGACATCTCTAGGCTGAACTTCATCTTCGAAGAGCCCAGGGAGTGCAATATCCATCTTATCCGGCAGTTCTATGCCAACTGGAACCCGACCCTACGCAGTCACACTGTCAAAATTAGGGGGCAGGTTGTCACTTTTGAGCCCCATCATTTGAATGCAATCCTGGGGGCACGAGACACAGACGCTCATGTCCTTAGGCATCTGAACATTACTCCACCCTATGCAGAAATCATACGCACCCTATGTGGAGCCCGATCGATAGCAAGGTGGAGTAGGCACAAGGAGAGGGGCTACCACTCAGACATTGCCCTACTCTTAGATGAATTGGGAAGCCCGGATTTGGCTGAAAATTGTGTGTTCCTGCTTGATACCGGGGGTGCACATGACAGATGTCACCTGGGATAGAGTGTGCTTGGTGTATGCCTTGATGAAAGGGCTGGAGATCAATGTTGGGGTGGTAATCATCTCCGCCAAGAAAAGAGCCCGACTACATCAGGGGTATAGATATGGGTTCGGTGGTTTGCTTACCACGTTCCTAAGAGGCCATGATATTGAGGAGGAGGCCCTGGATTACATCCCACAGATTGACAGGCGTGCCTTGGATGTCAACCAAACCAAGGCACCTGACACTACCTATGGGCCGGTGCTCACATTAGCCGAGCGACATGCTCGGGATGACCAGTATATGGCCCGCATGTACGGGATGTAGATGTTGCAGCTGCGCATAGGTGGGAGGCCAGCAACAGAGGATGAGATTAGGCAGCTCGAATTGGATTACCCATTCGGCGAGAATGCCCGGGCTCTATGCAGAGTGGGGCCCGCATTTGTGGAGCCCGTAAATGATGATGTCCCCACCGATAAGGAGACACCCCGAGAGGACTCAGATATTGAGTTAGAAAAGGATGGCGGGGGTGATTCTGATATGGGAGACGAGGCAACAACACCTGATAAAGAAGTTGAATACTTCGATTGATCAGGGAGTTTCACCACCCAACCTTTGTGATATGTGAAATTCTGTGAACACTGGCGACAGTGTTCGGTTTAAGTGTGGGTGGGAGTAGTTAGGTGCCAGCTGCTTTGTTCATGTTTATGTTTTGTTTTCTTTGTTGTTGTTGTGCCTGTGCAAAATGTGACCTTGTGACTCTGTGTTGTGTGTTCTGTAATTAAGCGGGTGTTGAAATGAATGTTGAGATGTTGTGTGTTGTGTCGAGCTACTTTTGTGTTGTGTGGTGTAAATATTGGTCAAATTAAATTTTTTATCTTTCTTATCGAATTTTTTCGCAATTTTTATGTTGGGTTTCTCGGCCTTTGTTTTCGGTGCTTTTATCGAGAATAGTCCCATTGAACCGAAGTCGTAGATAGCGACCGTTCCCCATGATGAATGGATGACGACCGTCTTAAGGGAAATGTAGTTGATAGGAGTAGTTTTTTTTCTTTCTTTTCTTTCTTTAAGTAGTTTTTTTCTTTCTTTTCTTTCTTTTGTTTGTTTCCCAAATGTGTTGCTACTTCATGGTTCAGAATTCTTGTTACGTGTTGTACATGATATTACGTTGCAAAGGTGATTCATATGAAAGCATGCAAATGTGTAAACATGTTGAGATACCTAGGCCATAGAGTTCTATTCGTTTTGATCGAGGCTTAATAGTGAATTCTTGTAATTAGCTGATTGAAGAGTTTGTGAATATGTCTTGGGTTGAGCATGTGCAAGGAGTGTGAGGTGAGGTTTTGATTATTCCATGCTATTGTTAAGTGTCTAGGACTTTCCTGGTGTGTGTACTAAACGAAATGAAGGATGTGTATTGTAGGAAAGGATGTAGGCATTTCTTTGATTAAACTGAAAGTTTCTCCATTATCATACCTACCTTGAATGTGCATCCTAGTTAGCCCTATTGAGCCTTTAGCCTATTTTGTTCTTTTCTTTGAAGAGGTATAAACCGAACTTAATCCCTCCTTTTCATTAGCCGTGAATTTGGTCCAAAACTCTTAAGCTCTCAAGAAAAACAATTTTCCCACAGTGTAAAGGAGTGAGAATTGTGAAGCGGAAGGAAAAGAGGAAGTTGTGAAAGTTAAAGAAAGGTCAAAGGTGCACTTACTGAAATTAAATAAAATAAAGATGTATAACTAATCTAGTAAGTTGAGTGTGCTTAAAGAAATGGGAACAAAAACAAAGAAACAATTTCATGAATGAGAGGATGAAGGAAGAAACAATGCCCATAATGATGGTGGGATGTATTGAAAAGCGCTTAAGGAAGCTAGTTGCTATTATTGGTTAGCCCAGTATTTACTAGTTCCTTAGCTTACATTACAACCCATCAAGTCCTACGTGATCTTACATCACGCGTCCTTATATTAGTGGAGTAATACACTAGAGGTAAGCCTATGGTTCATGACATGATGCATGTGAATTCTGGAGAGAGAGCGAAATCGTATTCATATACCCCTACATGTCGTGCTTTGGAAAGCATATGATGGCAAATGGGGTAATTCTCTTGTGTTGTGAGGGCACATGCTTGACGAGAGATTAAATTTCGTGTCGGATGTCTTGATCAGTTGATTTGCAAGAGTTTTCCAAGATCGAGAATTGATTCTTGAGCTTAGGAGATCTTAATGTGGAGTACTTCATTGAATTGATGAGACCATGCATGTTTTCTTGATGATTTGCTATATTAAATAATCGGTATACCCGTAGCTTGAATTGTCGAGCCAAAGTAGTTATGCGTAGGTGTAAATTGCATGAGATGTGAGAGTATTGTTCAAGGACGAACAAGGTTTTAAGTGTGGGGTAAGTGATCTTGGACAGAATTGCATGCCCAAGTGATACTCAAATGCTTCGTTTTGACTTGTTTATCTATCGTTATGTGTACATTCTCATGTGAGTTTTAGTTAAATATGAATTTATACTAACCAACATGATTAGTGTTGTTTTTCAGGTAAAAGCAAAATTTTGGAAGCAAATATACATGTTGGTGAAGATCGGGAATGAACTTGGAAACAAGGAGTGGAAAATGACAAGGGAGAGCAGCAAAACAAGGGCTCCGCGATGGAGCCATGTCACGATGCCATCGCGGAGGCATTCTGCCTCGGATGAAAGAATTTTGGCAATTTCCAGTGGAGGTTCGCGTTACCTCCATGACACGGAGGCAGTGCTCCGCAATGCACTCCCTGTCACGTTGAGTACAATTACCTGGAACATCAAGTTCCAGTGAAGGTGCGCGATAGCACCATGGTACGGAGGCAAAGCTCCGAGATGCAAGTCGTGCCACGCTGAGGTGAAATTGCTGAGGAGCCGACTTCCAGTGAGGGTCTGCAATACCCCCGTGGCACGGAGGAAGTGCTCTGCGATACACTCCGTGCCACGTTGCTTGTTATTCCGAGAAAAATTCTTAAGAGTATAAATAGCACACTTAGGTTTTATTTTCGATATTCTGACTTGGTTAAGTAAGAACGTGGGTTACAGGCAGTTGAGAGGACGAAAATTCTAGGGTTCTTCTCTATCTCTTTCTCTTTTATCTCAATTGTTTGTATGAATTCTACTTATTTGATGATGTTTAATCCACAAATGAGTGGCTAATTCACTTCTTGCTGAGGGTAAGAACAATTATAGTGGAATGTAATTGTTGTTCATTTCAGTTTTCGTCTTTTCTTCAATGGTTGTTCAATCAATTCTTGTTTTTACTGCATTAATGTCTGCCCAATGTTAATGTATATCTAGAAATCCAACTTTGATTTTGAAAAGGAAAGAAATTGGAAAGATGTGAATTGGTAGGATATGATCTCTTCTTGGTTTAGAAAATTGAGAATTGATTTACATTCAGAATACAAATATATCTGAAAGTGTTATTAGTCAATTAAGGAATCGGTATTGTATGGAAAGAGCATGAAATTCTTTTATCACAGAAATGTAGATTAAGGTTTCATGATTCTTAATTGGATAGGAGTCGAAAGATCTAATACATAGGCAATAATTCTTGACTAGCAACCGAAGAAAAGATTAGCTGAATTGAATTGATAAATTACTTCCCTGCTTGCTTATTTTAACCTCAGCTGGCTCATTACTATTGTGCAGACTCAAATTATAATCTTAACATAGATTTTGATTACTTAGTAAACTTAACTCTCAAAATATTGTTTAATTGGTTGTCTGCATTCATAAAGACATAGTTCACTGACGTTTAAGTTAATTAGTATCGTAGTTCAGTCCTTATGGGATCGATACTTGGCTTTACATTAGCCACTTTACTACTTGTTTGACCACGTGCACTTGCGACTACAACACCGAACAATGGCTCCATTTGAGGCTCTTTATGGGCAGAGGTATAGATTGCTTATTGGTTGGTTCGAAGTCAGTGAAGCTACGTTGATAGGATCAGATTATGTTCATGAGGCTACGTAAAAAGTTCAGCTTATAAGGGATAGGTTGAGAACAACTCAGGAGTCTCCAAAAGTCCTATGCGAATGTGAGGAGGAGAGAACTTGAGTTTGAAGTTGATGATTTGGTGTTTTTGAAGGCGTCTCCATGAAGGGAGTGATGAGGTTCGGGAAGAAAGGGAAACTTAGTCCCCAGTATATTGTCCCGTACAGTATTGTGAGACGTGTTGGCAAGGTGGATTACGAGTTGGAGTTGCCTCAGAATTGGCTTCAGTACATCCAGTTTTACATGTGCCTCTTTTAAAGAAGTGAATGGGTGATCCAACTTTGGTTGTTCTTGTGGAGAGTGTAGGTGCGAAGGACAGCTTTAGCTACGAAGAGGTTCTGGTTGAAATACTTGATATTTAGGTCCAGAAGCTACGAAACAAAGAAGTAGCTTCAGTTAAGGTTTTGTGGAGGAATCAGAATGTTGAGGGAGCTACAAAGGAAGCTGAAGCAGATATGATGGCTAAATACCACATCTATTCCCTTCCGGATTAGTTCCAGCTTGAGGTATCATTTTCCTCCTTATTACTCTATTCAATTTCATGTTCAGTTCATGTGCTCCATTTTCTTTCATGTCAATGTATGTATGTGTGATTCATGAATTCAATTCAGTCATGTATTTTAGTCTGGATTCAGTCACTTCGTCAGTTTTTAGCTTTACATGTTCAGTATTTGGGATGACAGTTTTTCTCCCTAACTTTTATTATGTTCTTTCACATTTGAGGATGAATGTTCCCAAGGGGGAGATATTATTATACCCCAAAAGTTCCTAAGATCAGACTTGAGGGTTCAAGCAAAGAAAGCAGGAAACTGTTGCCTGGGCTATAGGATGAGTCGTCCAGTGACCGGTGGGGAGACTTCATGTAATACCGCGGAAGTGTCTAAGACTAGACTCAGGAGGTGGAAAGGAAAATTGGCAGAAAAGTCTAGAATTTCCCCTCAAACAACCTGCGGTAGAGTAGTTACGAGAAAGAACAGGCTGTTAGAAGTACCTGTGGTGAAAGGTGGCAGATTTGGACTGGGAAATAACGGGTCTCAGACCCGTTTGTGGTTGTAATGTGTCATTGGATTGGAGTCATGGTGAGGCTGGTCTTGATCAGGGAGGAAGTGACGGGTCTCGATATGACTCGTTGTTGGTAACAACGGGTCATTTTATGTGCCGTTGGGAGGATTTCTAGGTTAGTGGAAGTGGTGATGATGGCTAGTAACCACAAGTCATTGGTGGTTGGAATGACTCATCCTATTTGGTCGTTGTAGGAGATGAGAGAGCAAAATTAAGGGTGTAGCAACAGGAGGTAGTAACGGACCATAGGAGCTAACAACGGAGCATTCTGACATCTGTTGTCACTAGAAGATCAGTTTTTCTAGGAAGTTCATTAAGGGTATTTTCATCTTTTCTAAGCCCTAAGGTCCTAAACTATGTCGTTTTAAGCTCGAAATAGGGAGTTTTAAGATGGGTGAGTTCATCCTAGGCCTCATTCACATTCACGCATGCAAGGTGAGGGCTTAGAAGATGATCAAGTTTAGGTTTTCTACAAGTTCTTCCTCAATTCTGTTTGGGCTATAAAGGAATTGGTGTAATTAGTCCATCTCAGGTATGTAGGGTTATGAATGGGTGAATTTGTTCACACCCATGTCCAATTCCTCTCTAATTCATGAAAATCTATATGTTGATTCAATGGGGTTTTAACCCAATGCATGAATTCCCTAAGCTCCTACCATGGGTTTAACCTAAGTATGTTTCTATTATTGAACTATGATTCATGGGCAAGTTTTACATTGTTTTCAATTATAATCATGTTTTCAAGCTTTATAAATTAAAATGCCCATCTCTGAGAAGTTCATGAAAGTTGAGAGTTATGATGAATGTTCAAGTATGATGAGATATTATTGATGAAAAACATGTTTTCAAGTTACCCATGTCTATGATTATGTTTTCAAGTAAATTAAGTATTTTCAAGCAAGTTTAAGTATTGGGGCAACCCATATGTTCAAGCATGATTTATTATTTTACGAATTAGCTTACCACATGGTTTTGGAGTTAAGACTCCCAATTATGTTAAGCTTGTGGTATGGTTTGAGAAAAAGCTCCCCATTGTATGATTTCAAACTTTATATGTACATGATCATTCAGCTTCTCCAATAGATGCGGTCAGCTACATTGAAAAACGATGGAGAGCATATGCATGTTTTTGAGAGTAGTGTCTAGCCCTAAGTAGGCTAAGGGTCAACCAACCCTATACCTCAGAACTACGCGCCAACGTAGGTTCACGTATATATACTTTGGGACCTCCCTTCTGAGTTATCCCCTACCTCGAATGGGCCTTGATCTTGATATCAATATCATGGTATCGTCCTTAGCCCTAGCAAGGCTTTGAATGGCTCTACCCTCTTTAATGTGATAGCTGGGGCCACGTAAGCTCTATCATTGTAATGTCAGTTATAAGACGAGTCTCCCATTATTTCTCATGATTTCAGTTATGCATGTTATCATTCATGATATACACATATATGTTCTAAAGCAGGTTTGACCCAATGTTTAGTTTTAGTTATGATCATCAGATTTGAACTTTGGGTCATTCGATTTAGTATGATGTTCAATTATGTTCAGGTCATGATTTTAGAAAATAGCATGCAAACCCTATTCTCAGATTCTTATCTTGATGTTATTTTATATTATGCATGTTTTAAATGATTTTACTTATGTAAAAAGTTTTACTTACCTTGAATACTCGATACATTCCACGTACTTACCGCATACTCTACGTTGTATCATTTTATGATACAGGCTCCGATCTTCAAACTCAGTTGTGTCACTAGGTAGCTTTTAGAGTTAGCATTCAGTCTCTATTGGTGAATCCTCATCTCCCAAGGACCATTTGTGATTTCATCTTCCAAGGACCATTTGTGATTAGATATCTTTCTATTTTCAGTTTCCAGACTTTTCGTGTTAGTTTGGGTTGTTGTTCTATCAACCCATCAGATATGGTAGAAGCTTTCAGGCTGTATGTAGTAATCAACTTGTCAAGTAATATGTGAACCAGGTCAACCAGCAAGTAGTGGCATATGTTCCGTAGAACGGGAATGCAGCGGCAGCACAAGTCAGCGATTTCCTATGGATGAACCCACATTGTTTCTTGGGTCAATGGTCGACAAGGATCCACATGAGTTTATTTATGAGATATTAAAGATCACCCAGGTCATGGGGGTGAATGTAGAAGAGTGTGCTGATTTGGCCTCGTATTAGTTGAAGGGAGTTGCACACATTTGGTTTAAATAGTGGAAGGATAGTAGGTCAGCCAGAGCAGGCCCTATCAGCTGGGAGGAGTTTCACTTTGCTTTTCTAGATAGATCCTTGTCACGCCCCGCCCTGGGGGGTATGACTGGCACCTGGTGCCCTAGTAGGACCTAGATGGCTATCTGGTGAGCCAAAGTACATCTGGTGCCTGGCTGGCTCTAACTCAAATCCCTGGAAACAAAGGGCTATATAACGGCTGTAAACACAGCCTCCGGCCAACAGGCCTATAGCCAATTGTACATGAAAAACCAGCTAACCAGAAACATACTACTGTCAAGGAAACCTATGCGGGCCGGCAAGGCCACCATGCTGTCTAGTTCTCTGTAACTTAACAATGGCATGATAAATAATTACGTGACCAGCAAGGTCACCACTACTGACTGGTTATGGCCACACACGGCCAACAGGAACAGAAATAACAAATAACTATAACAAGCTGCACGGCCTCACACGACCGGCTCGACTGACCACAGGGAAATTATCAAGAAACCTTCGTTCCTCTTCCTCTCTGGTTTTCTCTCTGTTTAAGCTGGAAATTATAAGAATTGTAACTTTAAAACCGAAGTGGAGGGGCTTATATAATAGACACTATAAATCGCATTTCTGGAATACTCTTAACCAACACGCAATTAGGCCATCTATATGCCGGGAATTTACGGGGTGTAACATTCTCCCCCTCTTAAGAACATTCGTCCTCGAATGTAAACTGCTATATAGAGGACTACTCAATTAGCTTAACTTGTTCTTAGGAAAATTTCGGTAGAGTTTCCCCTGTAATCTGGACTATCCCAAAAAACCTAAAATACAGAAAAGTCCAATACATGTACTCCACATGATACTACAAGATTCATTTGATAGCTAAACATCAATTTCTCTCACTTATATATAAACAACTGTGAGGTACTGCATTGGTAACGATACTGACATACCTGTCGCCTAGCTAGGCCAGGAATAAGTGAGGATATCTAGCTTTCATATCTTCCTCTGCTTCCCACGTCATCTCTTCTTGGTTCCTGTTATGCCACAATACTTTAACAGACGCAATATCTTTAGTTCTCAATCTGCGAATCTGTCTGTCTAGGATAGCTATTGGAACCTCTTCGTAGGCTAGCTCTTCTGTAACCCAGATATCCTAGACTGGGACTGCTCTGGATGAGTCTCCTATGCATTACCTCAATATGGATACATGACCAGATGAACAGATTCTAACTCTGGAGGCAAGTTTAACTCATCTGCCACTTGGCCTATTCTTCGACGAATCTGATAAGGCCCAACAAATCTTGGACTGAGCTTACCTTTCTTGTCGAATCTCATCACCCCTTTCATTGGGGATACTTTCAAAAATACCCAGTCATTCACATCGAATTCCAGGTTTCTGCGCCGCACGTCTGCATATGACTTCGGCGGCTCTGTGCAGTCAGTAGGCGTTCTCTGATAAGTTTTACCTTCTCCTCTGACCGCTGAACAATGTCTGGCCCAATCAACGCGGATTTTCCTATTTCAAACTAGCCAATCGGCGATCTACATTTTCTCCTGTATAAAGCCTCGAAAGGCGCCATCTAAATAGCTGAGTGATAGCTACTATTATAAGCAAACTAGATTAGGGGCAAATGCTCAACCCAGCTACCACCGAAATATAACACACGCGCTCGCAACATATCTTCGAGCGTCTGAATTGTGCGTTCCGCCTGTCCATCTGTCTGAGGGTGGAATGCTGTGCTCAAATTAATCTGCATTCCCAAACCTTTCTGAAACGACTGCCAGAATCTAGCCGTAAACTGTGCTCCTCTGTCTGAAATAATGGATACTGGTACTCCGCGCAACCTGACTATTTCTCGAATATACAACTCCACATAATCTGGCTGAGAAAGTAGTTTCCACTGGCAGGAAATGAGCTGATTCAGTTAATCTGTCAACTATCACCCATATAGAGTCATGTCCATGTTTAGTACGGGGTAATCCTGCCACAAAAATCCATATTTACTGCTTCCCACTTCCAGAGAGGTACAACTATGTCCGAGTCAAACCGCCTAGTTTCTGATGTTCTACTTTCACCTGCTGGCAGTTAGGACACCGGGCTACAAATTCAACAATTTCTTTTTTTTTATCTAGCCACCAGTAGTTTTCTTTGATATCATGGTACATTTTTTGTCACGCTAAGGTGGAGAAAATAGTTGTTGGCGCAGTGCACCTCGTTCATGATCTGATGGCGGAGGCCTGAAACATCTGGAACACATAGACGGTCTTTACAACGCAGCACTCCATCCTCTCTTATTTGTGAATCTGGCGCTTCCCTTGCAGGATTCTGTCCTTAAGCTTGACCAGGTTAGGATCTGCATATTGCCGTTCTCTTACCTCCACAACTAAGGACGACACGGCGATGTTCTGGATTACCGCTCTGTTGTCCTTCATTTCTATCACACGAACGGATAAATTGACCAATTGATGTATCTCCCTAACCAACTCCCATTGCTCGGGTTGCACATACGCCACACTCCGAATAGATCTATAGCTAAGACCGTTGCTGCTCCATTACCTCTTCTTGACTGATATAACATTTTCATACTTAGAGAGCTCGGCATATAATTGACGGTCATACTGGCTTGTCTTGCCGAAGAGATCGACAGGTAGTTTACAGGCGTAACTAAAGCTTATTTGGCCTTCCGGCCACATGCTAAGGCTACTTGTTGCTGGGATAACCTGAACGACTGTCTGCGCACCTTATGCCTTTATCTGATCAGACGATCCTGATATTGATCATGACCTCTAATGATCTGGCTGCATAACCTTAAATAACTGAATAGTCGGGTTGAATGACCCGAATGTGGCAGTAGTCTAACAATGCTCTAACTGTTCTACTTGAGTACTTATAGTTCATGCATAACTGCAGACTTGTGGGAATCTAATTGCTTCGTTATTTTGCTTGAACCACTGTAAGGCTGGGCTTAATCAAACTTACTCCCAAGCGATCAATCTCTGGATCTTCACGGGGAGTCTACTGATCTCCTGGTCTTAATAAACACTATGCTAGCAGGGTACTATCAATTTCTTACGCCTTGTGTGTATCCACTAGGATTTATACTGCTATTCTGGGGAATTCTCGGTCTTATGAGTTATTCTGTAAATACTGGCCTTCTGCTAGGGCTCTGTATCTGAATATCTTACGAGAACCAGCTGAAGTACTAGTCTGTCACTGACTACTGATGTGGACCCCTTTCTTGGGGTGCCCACGGGCTGGTCTGACTTGCGGGGTATTCCTTGTAATAACTGCTAGGTTGACTAAGGTCGACTCTCACCTACAAGGCTGGGAAAACGATGTATGGCCACTTAACATACTGGAACAATTCTAGTATTGCTAATCTCTAAAGTATACCTATTCAGTCTCTAATTCTGGTTCTGGCACATGCGCTAGTGTTATCGATCTTTAGAGATGCTTCCCTGCTAATACAGGCGCCAGCTGGTCGGTAGACCGCCTAACTACCCCTTATCATCTAATTACCTAATTCAGGTTACTAACTCTTATAAGCTTCTAAAACCTAGATCTGGAAACAACATATAAGTCTATTAACTTAATAACTATGAGCTGAGACAGTTTCTATGGATTGATACGTAAATCACACTTAACTTGCCCCTTCTTTTCTCTTTTCTCTTTTTCTTCTCTCTCTTTTCTCTTTTTATTTTTGGCAAGGGGTCCTGCAATGCAATTTGTATATACTTCCCAGCACTAATATGCATCTGTGTGATTGTAACCCCTATTAGCAGCTGCTCACAGCATATTTATTATCTGCACAGATATATATTAATAAATATGTACAATACATACTGAATTCTATAGTGATACATAATCTCTGACACACTTTGCTAAATTTCATATTGTACATGATATACTGCTTCTATGGTCTAATAATACCTCCTGCCTTCTCTTAACATTTCATTGTATTGTCACCCCATTCTGAAAGCAACAAACATAAACACTTTAGTTATTGTTTGCTGTTTGAAATTCCGTCACTCTTGCGATGTGGGGTCAACGTTCGAATCTTGTGGCCTTACTTGTCATATATTGAGAGCCCATGACTGTCTGCTGGGCCTTATCTCTAGGCCTCAGTAGATTATATTCGCTGTATCGGTAATTTCTTAACTTCCCCATAAGCGAACATACTGCAGCATTCTGGACCACAATCTTAATGTCTTTTAACTGTCAATCGGAGGCTTAGTCCATAATACGATATTCTGTCAATTTGGGGGTGATTCTATTTTCCTGACAAAATTTAGTATTCCTGCTTTCTCCCCTCATCTCACTTGAGCTAAGCTCTGGGGTTCAAGGTGCCTGCCTTTCGTTGTTAATGAGATTACTGATCAAGCCTCGGCCTATACTTCTTCTGGCTTATAGTCAGGCCCATCTGATTCACATGACCTCTCTATCTTTCGATGTCACAACTGGATCATAACTATAATCTTACAGGTATGTCTTGCTATCTGTTAGCATATATGGCGGACTTGGCCTTTTTCTGACTCGAACTTGACTATTACTAGGCATTCATCACTAGCAGGTCTTTTACCCCTACTTCGGGTAAGCTAACAGTCTTACTTTCTCTTTACGCTCAGTAACACTTACTGGAATTAATCAATCTATCTTCACTTACTGCTTGTTTTGGGCATCCTCACCTCAATTCTTATGCCCTTTTACTGTACTGGAATCAAGGTCAAGAGGTGGGAATAGCCCTTTTCTTGTTGCAACAGATAGAAACATATAACTGTACCACATCTGAAAAGATGTGTTTGGGATTCCTGCATTTCCCTTTCTTTCTCATACTTATCTGATAGTCTGACCTTGTCCGTAATCTTAATCAGATCTTATATAGCTAATAAATAAATCAACTCGTATGTACATTATACTTCTGACTTCCTATTCTGATGTTATCAACGTATACTGGGAATAGTACCGATAAAGGTATCACGCTGGGAGGTCTCTGGTACCTCTTTCTGCTACTGTAAGTATCTTGTAACTGGCTGATGCTCTCTTCTGTTGCTATATCTGATCTTCTGCCTGTGATAGGGTAATGCTGATCTGCCTCTGTTTCTGTAATCAAAGAATACAGTAAGTTTTTAGGGGCTCAACCCTATACTGTACCGCTCTAAAGCACGACTGGCTGAGAAGGAAGAGTAACCATCCTATCATGCCTCGCAGCCTCCTGTCTATAGTATGTGGTGCACAACACATCCATAGACAAGACTCTACTTAGCACGGCTTGCAGACTCCCTGAGACACGACCTGCTCTAATACCAAGTTTGTCACGCCCCGCCCTGGGGCGTATGACTGGCACCTAGTGCCCTAGTAGGACCTAGACTGCTATCTAGTGAGCCAAAGCACATCTGGTGCCTGGCTGGCTCTAACTCAAATTCCTGGAAACAAAGGGCTATATAACGGCTATAAACACAGCCTCCGGCCAAAAGGCCTATAGCCACTTGTACCTGAAAAAACAGCTAACCAGAAACATACTACTGTCAAGGAAACCTATGCGGGCCGGTAAGGCCACCATGTTGTCTAGTTCTCTGTAACTTAACAATGGCATGCTAAATAATTACGTGACCAGCAAGGTCACCACTACTGACTGGTTATGGCCACACACGGCCAAAAGGAACAGAAATAAAAAATAACTATAACAAGCTGCACGGCCTCACACGACCGGCTCGACTGACCACAAGAAAATTATCAAGAAACCTTCGTTCCTCTTCCTCTCTGATTTTCTCTCTGTTTTAGCTGGAAATTATAAGAATTGCAACTTTAAAACCGAAGTGGAGGGGCTTATATAATAGACACTGTAAATCGCATTCAGAGAATGCAATTTATAAGTCGTATTTCTGGAATGCGATTTATAAGTCGCATTCTTGGAATGCAATTTAGAAGTTGCATTCCTGGAATGCAATTTATAAGTCGCATTTTGCCTTGCGACGCGCCGATTTGGCGCTGGTCCGATCTTTCCCCGGGCCTTTTTCTAGTATGGTTTTCAAATACTCTTAACCAACACGCGATTAGGCCATCTATATGCCGGGAATTTACGGGGTGTAACAATCCTTCCCTTGTGAGATGAGGGAGTCGAAGGCGGCTGATTTCGTGAATCTAAAACAAGGGAAGATGACAGTGCAAGAATATTCCCTTGAGTTCACTCGTCTATCAAAGTATGCCCCAGAGTTAGTGGTCAATCAGAGGGCGTGAGTGAGCAGGTTTGTTCATAGGATGGCGGACTATCTAGACAAGGATTGCAGAACCGCTATGCTCCATCAGGATATGGATTTCCCTCGGATAATCTTGTACACCCAGCAGATGGAGAAGACACATCTAAGGGAGAAGGAGGCCAAGAGGGCCAGGACAGACAGTTATAGGTTCTCTCAGTCGAGGCTAGGTGGTGGCCACCAATAGCAGTCCCACAATAGGTCTTCAGCCCTAGCATCTTCAGCGATGAGTGTTCCATCAAGACCTAGGCACGACAGAGAGGGCGAGCATTAGGCTCTAGGGGTCAGACCAGCAGGCCAGCAAATTTTGGTATTCTAGTTTGCGGCAGGTGTAGTCGGGGGCACACAGGTCAGTATTTGGCGGGTACAGGTTCTTTCTTCGGGTGTGGAAAACCCGGATGCATGCTCAGAGATTGCCTAGCAGCTAGACAAGGCCATGATAGGGGTTGAGGGCCAGCTTCTAGTTCAGCAGCTCCACCAGCCCGCCCATCTCAGCAGGACGTATCTATTAGCACAGGTGGCGGTCAGCGCTAGAATAGGTTTTATGCCTTAGCATCTCGCCAGGAGCAGGAGGTCTCCCCGGATGTAGTCACTGGTATGTTACAAGTTTTCCATTTTGGCGTGCATGCTTTGTTAGACCCAGGGGATACCTTTTCTTTTGTGACACCTTATGTGGCTAGTAGTTTCAGAGTCAGTCATGAAATCTTGTCAGAACCCTTCTCAATCTCTACTCCAGTGGATGACTCAGTTGTAGCTAGGCGGGTGTATAAAAGTTGCCCGGTCATAGTCCTTTAGAAAGTCACCTTAGCAGATCTAGTAGAGTTATCCATGAATGACTTTGATGTTATCCTCGACATGGATTAGCTATTTGCATATTATGCCTCAGTTAATTGTAGAACCCAGGCAATAGAGTTCAGATTTCTGGGAGAGCCAGTCCTACAATGGAAGAGTAGTTCAGTTGTGCCTGTAGGTCATTTTGTTTCCTATCTTAAGGCTAGAAAGATGGTCTCCAAGGGTTACATGTACCATGTAGTTAGGGTTAAGGATGCCATGTCTGAGACCCCGACTATCCAGTTAGTCCCAGTGGTATGTGAGTATCCAAAAGTCTTCCCCGATGATCTGCCAGGAATCCCTCCCAAGCGGGAGATTTATTTTGGTATTGACCTTCTTCCCGATACGCAGCCTATATCTATTCCTCCTTATAGAATGGCTCCAGCTGAGCTAAAGGAGTTGAAGGAGTAGTTGAAATACCTTTTAGATAAGGGATTCATCAGAAAGAGAAAATCCCTATGGGGTGCACCGGTTCTCTTTAATCGAAAGAAAGATGGTTATCTTCGTATGTGTATTGATTATCGACAATTGAACAAGGTCACCATCAAGAACAGGTATCCTGTTCCCATGATTGATGATTTGTTTGACCAGCTTCAGGGTGCCAAGTGTTATTCAAAGATGGACCTCTGGTTCGGATACCATCAGCTCAGGGTGTGGGAGAGTGACATCCTGAAGACAGCCTTCAAGACACGGTATGGTCATTATGAGTTTGTAGTTATATCTTTTGGAATAACGAATGCTCCTGTAGCCTTTATGGATTTGATGAATAGGGTGTTCAAGCCATACTTGGATATGTTGGTGATTGTTTTTATTGATGACATCTTGATATATTCTCAGAGTGAGGAGGAGCATGCCACTCATATGAGGGTGGTACTACAGACTCTCAGGGGTCGCCAATTGTATGACCAATTCAGCAGGTGTGAGTTTTGGTTGAACTCAATGACATTTTTGGTCCATGTGGTGTCAAGTGAGGGCATTAAGGTGGACTCTTAGAAAATAGAGGCGGTAAAGAATTGGCCTAGACTGGTGAATCTTTCAGACATCAGTAGTTTCTTAGGCTTAACTGGTTATTATTGAAGATTTGTTGAGGGATTTTCAGCTATTGTAGTGCCATTGACTAAATTGACCTAAAAGAAAGTGAAATTTCAATGGTTGGATGCTTATGGGAGGAGCTTACAGGAGTTTAAGACTCAACTCACCTCAGCACCGGTGTTAACTATACTGGAGGGTAGTAATGGGTTTCTGGTGTATTGCGATGCTTCTGGAGTCGGCCTTGGTTGTGTATTGAGTTAGCATGGTAGAGTCATAGCATATGCTTCTAGGAAACTGTAGGTTCATGAAAGGAATTACCCTATCCATGATCTTGAATTGGCGACGGTGGTATTTGCCTTGAAGATATGGAGACACTATTTGTACGGGGTCCATGTAGATGTGTTTACGGACCACAAAAGCCTACAATATATGTTTACATAGAAGGATTAACATTTGCGCCAAAGGAGGTGGTTGGAGCTACTCAAGGATTATGATATGAGTGTCCTTTTCCTTTCAGGAAAGGCCAATATAGTGGGAGACACACTTAGTAGACTCTCTATGGAAAGTGTATCACATATGGATGCGGGGAAGAAGGAGCTGGTGAAGGATGTGCATCAGCTGGCAAGGTTGGGATTTCGTTTCGTTGACTCGACCGATGGTGGTATTATAGTACGGATCGGTTCAGAATCATCCTTGATGGCTGATGTAAAAACTAGGCAAGATGAAGACCCTATTTTGGTAAAGTTAAAGGAAGTCATTCAGAATCAAAAGGTAGAGGTCTTCTCTAAATGGGGAGATGGTGTGCTTAGATATAAAGGTCGTTTGTGTGTCTTGACTTTGTTGCTTTGAGAAGTTGGATGTTACATGAGGCTCACAGTTCAAGATATTCTATACATCTAGGTGCCACCAAGATGTACCATGACCTACAGGAAGTCTATTGGTGGAATGGCATGAAGAAGGACATCGCATAATTTGTAGCTAAGTGTCCAAACTGTCAGCAAGTGAAGGTTAAGCACCAGAGACCGGGAGGTGTACTTTAGGATATCTGTATCCCTACTTGGAAGTGGGAAGAGATTAATATGGACTTCATAAAAGGGTTGCCTCGCACTTATCGATAGTGTGACTCCATTTGGGTGGTCATGTATAGGTCGACCAAAGACGCTCATTTTTTACCGGTCATAACCACTGACTCAGTGGAGGATTATGCCAAAATATACATCCGAGAGCTAGTTCAATTGCATGGAGTGCCCTTGTCCATCATATCAGACAGAGGTACCCAGTTTACCTCTCAGTTTTGGAGGTCATTTCAAAAGGGACTTGGTACTCAGATCAAGCTCAGCATAACATTTCACCTGCAAATGGATGGTCAACCGGAGCAGACAATTTAGACTCTTGAGGACATGTTGAGAGCGTACGTGATTGACTTCAAGGGTAGTTGGGATGACCATTTACCTCTTATTGAGTTCCATACAATAACAACTACCATTTCAACATTCAGATGGCTCTGTTTGAGGCTCTCTATGGGTGGAGATGTAGATTGCCGATTGGTTGGTTTGAAGTTTGTGAATATGTGATGATAAGACCAGATTCAATCCATGAGGCCTTGTGGAAGGTTCAGCTCATACGGGACAAGTTGAAAATAGCTCAAAGTCACCAAAAATCCTATGCCGATGTGAGAAGGAGGGAGCTTGAGTTCGAAATTGATGATTGGGTGTTTCTAAATGTTTCTCCCACGAAGGGAGTGATGAGGTTTGAAAAGAAAGGAAAACTCAGTCCCCGTTATGTTGGACCCTACCGGATTGTGAAACGGGTTGGCAAGGTGGCATATGAATTGGAGTTGCCCTAAGAATTAGCTTCCATTCATCCTGTTTTTCATGTATCGCTCTTAAAGAAGTGTTTGGGGATCCAACTCTAGTTATTTTGGTGGAGAGTGTAGAGGTGAAGGATAACCTTAGTTATGGGAGGTTCCAATTGAAATACTGGATCGGCAGGTTCGAAGGGTAAGAAACAAGGAAGTAGCATCAAATAAAGTTTTATGGAGGAACCAACATGTTGAGGGAGAAATATGGGAAGCCTGCTAATGCTCAAACCACACCTCCTCTGGAAGTATGAAGCGGACGTTGTCAATAAAGAACCCAACTAGAGGTTGGGGTCGAACCCACAGGGAATATGGGAGAACTAGACTACAGCCGGTAAGTGAACTTGTGAGGTAGTAACTTCAAAATATAGGGATTCTGAAGAAAATAAATAATTAAAAAACAATGATTAAAAATCTGGTGTTGAGTCAATATTAAGGGATAACTAGGGTTTGTGTTCCCCATGAGTTCATTACTGTTTTGGGTATACACTCGTGATTATCACCAATACATACTTATAGAACTAATAACTTAGATTCATTCAAACAACCGACCAGTCCCTATTGAATGACTATACTCAATCACTCAACCAAGTCTCCTGAGCGGTTTCAAACTATTCGTTGTCACTAAGTTCCAGACATAACTATCCTGCGACCACAGCTCAAGTTAATACAATGATTATCAAAATCAAGGCTCTGTTGTACTTCTCTTTTCCTAATATCTACCTTTTATTCCTAAGCAAGTAAAGAATTTGGGCATGTCCTAACGTTGTGCACCGTTAAGAAACATTTAAGCATGAAGAGAATACAATATAAGCATTTGCATTGGTTTTAAAATCACTTTGTGCAACCCTAGTTTGTTAATCCACCATGGTTCCCACAACCCTAGCTATAGAGATTTTAGCCTCTCATAGTTGTAAGGTTGTGAATTGCATTCATGATTGAAAACATAAGTCAATACTTACAAGAATGAATGAGAAAAACACTTTCTTTAATTACTCAGCAAAATGTTCAAGAACAAATAGCAAGAAGAAGAATTCAAGAAAAGGTTGATCACAAGTCAAATCAACTCAATTCTCTCTTTATCTCCTAAAAATCACTTCCCCGATCACTTTTCTAAAAAAATAAAACCTAAAAAAGTATTTATATAGACACAAGAATCCTTTTCCTAGGCTGATAGGGTGAATTTTCATATCTGATTCCGCCTTCGTCATGAGTCAACCTATGACCCGTAGCAGCATCCTATGGCCTGTACCATCCTTTCGTACCTTACATGACTAGCTGGAATTTGGCTAAGTGTTGTATCCTTGTACGACTCATACCTCCATCCTACGATCCATATTGATCTCCCGTGGCTTGACTCTGAATGTTTGAAATTCTTCTGAAGTTTATCAAGACCGCCATGGTACGACTCGTACCTTCTTCCCACGGTTCGTGCTTTCTTTCCATAGCAGGAGTTAGCCTCTTATGCAAATATTATGATTCCTTTCACGACTTCATCACCACGATTCGTACAAGCTTGTTACGACTCATACTGAGACTCCTACATTGCATCTCTTCAACCTTAGCCTTCTGTAACTTTGCACAGCATCAGTATGACCCGTAGGACCTTCCTACGACTTGTACTGTGGACTGCACTTTGGGCCTATTTTGCATATTTCAGGCTTTGTTTTTGCAATTTTTAGGTCCAACACCAATTTATCCTGCAACCAAAGGAAAATTTCCTTATATCCACATAAACACACCTTAATCTATGCTTTTTCTTAGTTTTGAGCATCAAAAGTGTTCTAAATCCACAACACATCAAAGCCGAAGCAGATATGATGGCTAGATAGCCACATTTATTCCCTACCGGCTTATTTCTAGCTTGAGGTATCAGTTTTTGCCCTAAAACTCTATTCAATTTAATGTTTAGCTCATGTACCCCAGTTTCCTTCATGTCAAAGTATGTATGTATGATTCGTGAATTCAGTTCAGTTGTATAGTCCAATTCGGAGTCAGTCACTCTATTAGTTTTTATCATGTATGTTAAGTGTTTGAGTATGATTATTGCATTTTTTGTTTTCCTATATGTTTGCCCACATTCGAGGATGAATGTTCCTAAGTACGAGATATTGTCACACCCCAAAAGTGCCTAAGACTAGACTTGGGATGTGGAAAGGAAAATCAGCAGAAAAGTCTGGAATTTCCCCTCAGATGACCCGTGGTACGAGTCGTTAGGAGAAAGAACGGGCTGTTAAAAGTGCCCATGGTGAAAGGTGACAGATATGGACTGGGTAATAACGGGTCTCATAACGACCCATTTGTGGTTGTAATGAGTCATTGGATTGGAGTGTGGTGAGACTGGTCTTAATCATAGAGGAAGTGAAGGGTCTCGAGATGACACATTGTTGGTAACAATGGGTCATTGTATGTTGTTATGAGGATTTCTAGGTTAGTGGTAGTGGTGACGATGGTTAGTAATCACAAGTCGTTGGTGGTTGGAATTGACTCATCCTATTTGGTGGTTGTAGGAGATCAGAGATCTGAATTTAGGGTGTAGCAATGGGAGGTAGTAGCGGATCATAGGAGCTAGCGGATCATAGGAGCTAATAACGGACCGTTTTGACATCCATTGTCACCGGAAGATCAGTTTTTCTAGGAAGTTCATTAAGGGTATTTTCATTATTCCAAAGTCCTAGGGTCCTAAACCACATTGTTTTAACCTCAAAATGGGTGAGTTCATCCTAGGCCTCATTCACATTCACGCATGCAAGGTGAGGGCTTAGAAGATGATCAAGTTTAGGTTTTCTACAAGTTCTTCCTTAATTCTCTTTGGGCTATCAAGAAATTAGTGTAATTAGTCCATCTCAGGTATGTAGGGTTATGAATGGGTGAATTTGTTCACAGCCATGCCCAATTCCTCTCTAATTCATGAAAATCTATGTGTTGATTCTATGGGACTTAAATCCAATGCATGAATTCCCTATGTTCCTACCATAGGTTTGATCTGAGTATGCTTCTATTATTGAAATATGATTCATGGGCATGTTTTACATTGTTTTCAATTATAATCATGTTTTCAAGCTTTATAAATTAAAATGCCCATCCATGAGAAGCTCAAGAAAGTTGAGATTTATGAATATTGTTCAAGTATGATGAGATATTACTGATGAAAAGCATGTTTTCAAGCTACCCATGTCTATGATCATGTTTTTAAGTGAATTAAGTATTTTCAAGCATGTTTAAATATTGGGGCAACCCATATGTTCAAGTATAATTTATGATTTCACGAATTAGCTTACGACATGGTTTTAGAGTTAAGACTCCCAATTATGTTCAGCTTGTGGTATGGTTTGAGCCAAATCTCCTCATGTATGATTTAAGGCTTTATATGTATATGATTCTTTAGCTTCGTCAATAGATGATGGCCAGCTTCATTGAAAAATGATGGAGAGAATATGCATGTTTTTTGGAGTAGTGTCTAGCACCGAGTAGGCTAAGCATCAGTCAACCCTATGCCTCAGAACTACGCGCAAACGTGGGTTTACATATATATACTTTGAGACCTCCCTTGTGAGCTATCCCTTGCTCTGAATAGGCCTTGAGCTTGACATAGATATCATGGTATCGTCCTTAGCCCTGGCAAGGTGTTGGACGGCTCTACCCACTGGAGTGTGATAGTTGGGGCCACGTAAGCTCTATCATTGTAATGTCGGTTATAAGATGAGTCTCCCATTGTTCCTCATGATTTCAGTTATGCATGTTATCATTCATGATAAAAACATATATGTTCTGAAACAGGTTTGACCCAACGTTCAATTTTACTTATGATTATCAGATTTCAGCTTTGGGTCATTTGATTTAGTATGATGTTTACTTATGTTCAGATCATGATTTCAGAAAATTGCATGCAAGCCCTACTCTCAGATTCTTATTTAGATGTAGTTTTATACTATGCATGTTTTAAATGATTTTACTTATGTAATCGGTTTTACTTACCTTGTATACTCGATACATTCCACATACTGACCGTATACTCTATGTTGTATCATTTTATAATACAGGCTCTGATCTTCAGACTCAGCCCCGTCACTAGCCAGCTTTCGGAGTTAGCATCCAGTATTTATTGGTTAGTCCTCATCTCTCGAGGACCATTTGTGATCAGATATCTTTCTATTTTCAGTTTCCAGATTTGTTGGGTTAGTTGGGGGTGTTGTCTTCAACCCATCAGATATGTTAGAGGCTTTCAGACTATATGTAGTAATTAGCTCATCATGTATTATGTCAATTTCGGTTTGAGGTTATGTTATGATTAGACTTCCATTATATTCATTATGTTAAGTCTTCCACTTTATTTGGATGAGCTAGATGTATGTTTAGGCCATTGATCGACTTGGAGTCTCTCAAGGCTCCTTCTCCCATGTCTCGATCCGGGCCCATGTTTGGGTTATGACACTTCATGAGTCGTTAGGTGACTCCTGAAGTGAGAGGAGGATGGCTATGCTTCGTGGGCAAGGTGTGACCACGTGAGGAAGCCACAAGTCCTGAAATGAGTCCACGACTCATGGAGTTGGTCATAGTTAGGAGTAGGCATGGATGTTGATTTATTGTAGCGTTCCTAATGACTGGGTCACCACGAGTCGTTAGGTACACCACAAGTCATGGTGTCCCTTGTGGTGACTGGCAGTATGTATTTTCCGTGTGTTTTAATAAGGGTGTTTTCATAATTCCTAAGCTCCTAAGTCCTAAACTATGTCATTTTAAGCTTAGTTAGAAATGTTTTAAGAGTACTTAACCTATCATAAGCCTTTCCATTCCATGCATGCAAGATCAAGGAGTTTATTTGACATTAAGCTAGAGGAGTCCTTAGGTTCTTCCTCAATTCACTTGGGTTTTGTTCGTGCTCCAGCGCACACGCAAGAGTACGCGGTCGTACAAGTAATACAATGGCCCTTTTCAAGAGCCGGATGTCGAATCCACAGGGACTGGGCCAATTCAGCAAATTATGAAGTTCAAGTATGAGATTAACCTTCACAAGTGTTGATTATAGAAGTATTTGGTAAATTATAATTAAGTTTTGGGGTGGTCACAAAACAATCTGAAAACAATATAAGAAGCAACTAGAGTTAAGACCGGATAATCATGCAACGCCACACTTCGTAATGGGTCAAGTACGATATTATCAATTGTTGTCTCACATAGTTGAAACATGTGATGTTCATGTTCTCTCGAGCCCCTAAACACGACAAACTAGCTTCACAACTACATCGTTGAGCGGGGATGTGACATCCTAGTTCGAGGGTAGTTCAACTACATGGATGTGGTTTACTGGGTTTATGCTCTTGATTAGGGACTTTCTAACCTCTAATCATTTAATCCAACTTAGCTTCACAACTACTTCTACGAGTGGTGGAGTGATAATTCTAAGACGATGTCTTGCTATCATCCCGTTTTATTAACCAAGCAAGGCAATTTAGGTATATTATTTATCCTAATTGTGAATCATTTCGAAAGATAAGAACTTGCTCCCTACATTCCTATATTCTTGCCTAGGGTTACTCATTCAAGATTTTACCTAAGCTTAACGCCTTTGTTTTCATGGTGATCAAGCATAAAAACAACAATAATGAAGAATGTAAGACAAAACAACAATTAACGACTCAAACCAAAACAAATTCATGCAATTACAATCATCTCACGTGGCCTCAACCCTAGAGGAAGGGTTTTATCCACTCATGTTCATAAAATAACTCAAAAACATGTTTAGAGTAGTTTACTTACAATGATAGGTAAAAGAGAATGTAAAATTGGTGAACCCTAGGTGAGTTCTTCACTTCTCCCTTCGCTCCTTTACGGTTTTAAGAAAATATTTCGTGATCCATGATTTTAGAAGCTAAGGGTTTAATTTATAAATAGGGAATTTACAAATTTTGGCCGGTCATGGAATGGCTTCGTGGCACGGAGGTGAACACACTAATTTGATGACGTGCCACAGAAGTAACGCGTAGGCTCACTGGAATTTGAATTGAAATAATATTTGGCCAAGGCATGGCGCGATGGCCAACGTGGCACGACGCTGGTGCTGCGCGATAGCCTACGTGACACAGCCTGTGGCGCGCAGCAGTGCCTAGCGTGGCACAGTGTTGGCGCACAGGCGCCTTGGTTTGCTGCCTTCTTCGCATGCATGGCCTTGGCGTGGCACGACGCTGGGGGCGGCACACGCATAGTGTGGCACACTGCCTAGCGCGGCCAGCCTTGCCATGGCATGCTTTCTTGCCAACTTTTGCAATTCACTTCCAACTCCATTTCTTCACTTAACCCATCATTATTTAGTCCCTCATATGCATTTTACACCTAAAAAACAAGGACTAATCATGTTGGTTAGTGCATTCCTAAATTTACATAAATTCCATATGAATGTAAGTGTATAAATAGATAAATATGGCTAAACTAAGTTATAAAATAGCACTTGGGCACTTAATTATGCCCAAGATCACTACCCTACACTTAAAGCTTTATTCATCCTCGAACAACCCTTTTACATCTCATGGACATGAAGACTCACACACCCTTTTACATCTCATGCACATGAAGACTCACACATAGCTAATTAAGCAAGACTAGTCAAACTACGACTACAACGATTGTTTTAGATAGCAAGTTAAAAATAGAGCATGCAAGATTTAACCCTTAAACTAAAATATAACTATGTTAAGACTTCCTAACCTCAAGAATCAACTCTTAATCTCAACAACCTCATGCAAATTAACTGATCAAGAAATTCAATATGAATTGTATCCTTCATTAAACATGTGCCCTCACAACAAGAGAGTTACCCATTTTTACTCACAAATTTTCAAATCATACCGTGTATGGGTATATAAATAAGAATTAAGCTCACTCTCACAAAGAATTCACATGCCACGTATATTGACCCATAAGCTTGTCCTTAGTGTTTTACTCCACTAATTTAAGGATGTTTGAACGTAAGATCAAGTAGGACTTATTGGGTTGTAATGTAAGATAAGGGCAGGTAGGTACTGTTATGGCTAATAATAGTGACTATCTTCCCTAAGCGCTTTTAATACATCATACATTTATTACGGGCATCTCTTCTCTTACTTCTCCCTTAAGCTTATGTTGTATCCATCAAAGAATAGGCTTAAGGCTCAATGGGGCTAACTAGGATCAAACTCTCAAGGTAGGTGAAGCGAAGGATAAAAAAAATTAGGTTCATTCAAAGAAATGCCTAAATCATCTCCTAAAACCGACATCCTTCATTTCGTTTTGTATACACACCAGGCAAGTTCTAGAGACTACACAATAGCATGGGATATTCAAAAACCTTACACTCACAACACATGCTCAATTCAAGACAAATTCAACAGACTCTTACTCAGCTAATCACAAGAATTCAAAATCATGGTTTAAGCACATAGAGTCACATTCAAGAGCCCAGGTGTCTTAAACAGAGTTATAAAACTTGCATGCTTCAACACTACTCATACTTGCATCTCACAATCATGTATAGCACATAATAAGAACATCAAGCCATCAATTAGCTACAAGTTCAAAATCCAAAACATATTGATCAATTTCCCCTCAAGACGATCGTCATCCATTCATCGTCGGGAATAGTCCCTAACTATGACTAAAACAACTATGTACAGACACACAAAATTTTTATTCTTCGGTTCAAAGAGCCCCCCGTCGGAAAAGAACCGAAAAGAAAAACCAACGGGTGGGTGAATCATGCTTAACGCAAAAATTTTAACCAATGCCTATCAAGCACTAAATTCACCAGAAATCATTAAGCACAAATTTTTGAAATTTCCCTCACCCCACACATGAATCATGCTATGTCCCCAAAGCATCCAATTAAAATTCAAAAAGGGTAAGAAATACTCCTTGGAGCCTCTAGGCCCAACTAACAACATGTTTTTCTTCATTTTGAGCAAGTGGGTATTCGACCCCGCACTTTCCCTCTTTCATGCTTCTTAGCATGCTCCTCCAAGGGTACTTAGACTTCCCTTCCATCTGTGCTTAATTCTCCACCAAAAACAACAACGAGATGAAAATAAACAAAATCAACACAAATGAAAGAAATTAAAATTGTACCTGTGGTATCCTTGGGTTGCTTCCCAAGCAGCGCCTTATTTTACGTTGTGGCACGACGCATCAATTTTCACCACTTTTTTCTCCACTTTGAGGATATGAATCTCACCCCTAATTTCTTCTCCAGTTTCCTCTTATGCTCCAGGGGTGGTGGTAAAAAATGAAAGGACCAAGTAGTAGATGTCGCCTCTGGCACTTATTGGCCCTTATGTAAGTGAAGTCATTTTGTCTCTCGGAATAAGTAAATTTCAGAATATACGGGGCTTGTTCCTCCTCTAGACCTTTTTCTACAAGATTGGAAGACTCTATTTCTAGGTTGTCAACCAAACATAATGTCGAGAAATTCTTCGAGTGGGGTACAATACACCTCAAAGCTAAAACTGCATTGTTCTTGACCTCCTTACTTGTGTGCACCTTCTCCACATCAACATCTAACTCCACATGAATGTCAAATGGTTGGAACTCTATCTCTCCTTTCATGACTGGATTGGCCATATGTGTGAGACCATCATGGGGACTTTCAAGAGCTTCTACCTGTTGAACTTCTTCCAAGAACTCACCCTTTTCTTCTCCTTGTAGTCCTTCTTAAGTATTGCATAACACCGTCACTTTCGAATCAAAGCAAGCTTCAGCCTCAACCATCATCTCCATGAACTTGGCGCTTATCGCTTCTAAGGCCTCTCCATTTTCCTTGGTCTGAACTCCCAATACTTCCATCTACTCCCTCATTGCTTCTGTTCACTCAAGGACCTATTTTAACATGTTTTCTATCTGAGCTTGGTGTTCCAATTCCTCTTTTTCATCATTCCTATACTCATCAAAAACAACAAAAGGATCATAATAGGGGCTTGGGGAAGGGAAATATGCATTTGGACAACCATCCCAATGGCCATCTTGACCACCACATATACTGCAAGTGTGACACTGTTTCCACAAGTGGAGTCCTCTACAATTTAGACAGGACTCACCAAAATATAAGTATCCACCATTCAACCCATTTATGTTCCATGATGTCATGTCAAGAAGGGTATCAGACTAAAAACAAAAATAAAATAAATCTAAAACCAATAAAAAAAATTTCAACACTTAGAAAAATAGACGCTAACACAAAACAAGAAATTCACCAATTACAACAGTCCCCGGCAATGGCGCCAAAAACTTATTCGCGCTCTAGCGCACACGCAAGCGTACGCGGTCATACAAGTAATACAATGGCCCTTTTCAAGAGCCGGATGTCGAACCCACAGGGACTGGACCAATTCAGCAAATTATGAAGTTCAAGTATGAGATTAACCTTCACAAGTGTTGATTATAGAAGTTTTCGGTAAATTATAATTAAATTTTGGAGTGGTAACAAAATAATCTGGAAATAATATAAGAAGCAACTAGAGTTAAGGCCGGATAATCATGCAACGCCACACTTCATGATGGGTCAAGTACGATATTATCAATTGTTGTCTCACATAGTTGAAACATGTGATGTTCATGGTCTCTCGAGCCTCCAAACACGACAAACTAGCTTCACAACTACATCGTTTAGCGGGGATGTGACATCCTAGTTCGTGGGGAGTTCAACTACATAGATGTGGTTTACTGGGTTTATGCTCTTGATTAGGGACTTTCATACCTCTAATAATTTAATCCAACTTAGCTTCACAACTACTTCTACGAGTGGTGGAGTGATAATTCTAAGCCGGTGTCTTGCTATCATCCCATTTTATTAACCAAGCAAGGCAATTTAGGCACATTATTTATCCTAATTGCGATCATTTCGAAAGATAAGAACTTGCTCCTTACATTCCTATGTTCTTGCCTAGGGTTACTCTTTCAAGCTTTTACCTAAGTTTAACGCATTTGTTTTCATGGTGATCAAGCTTAAAAAAAATAATAATGAAGAATGTAAGACAAAACAACAATTAACGACTCAAACCAAAACAAATTCATGCAATTACAATCATCTCATGTGGCCTCAACCCTAGAGGAAGGGTTTTAGCCACTCATGTTCATACAATAACTCAAAAACATGTTTAGAGTAGTGTACTTACATGAATAGGTAAAAGAGAATGTATTGTTGGTGAACCCTAGGTGAATTCTTCACTTCTCCCTTCGCTCCTCTATGGTTTTCATAAAATATTTCGTGACCCATGATTTTAGAAGCTAGGGGTTTAATTTATACTAAATAGGGATTTAAAAATTTTGGCTGGTCATGGAATGGCTCCGTGGCACGGAGGTGAACGCACCAATTTGACTCTATGCCATGAAAGTAACGCGTAGGCTCACTGGAATTTGCATTGAAATATTATTTGGCCAAGGCATGGCACGATGACCAACGTGGCACGACGCTTGTGCTGCGTGATAGCCTACGTGACACGGCCTGTGGCGTGCAGCAGTGCCTAGCGTGGCACATTGTTGGCGCACAGGCGCCTTGGTTTGCTACCTTCTTTACACGCATGGCCTTGGCGTGGCACGACGCTGGGCGCGGCACACGCATAGCGTGGCACACTGCCTAGCGCGGCCAGCCTTGCCATGGCATGCTTTCTTGCCAGCTTTTGCAATTCACTTCCAACTCCATTTCTTCACTTCACCCATCATTATTTAGTCCCTCATATGCATTTTACACCTACAAAACAAGGACTAATCATGTTGGTTAGTGCATACCCAAATTTACATAAATTCCATAAGAATCTAAGTGTATAAATAGACAAACATGGCTAAACTAAGTTATAAAATAACACTTGGGCACTTAATTATGCCCAAGATCAGGTTTGCAAGGATGATTGTGAAGGTAAAGTACCCAGGTATGTAGGGTTGTGAATGGGTGTATTCCTTCACTTCCATGCCCCGTCCTCTTCTAAATTCATGTAATTCAAGGTTGATAAATCTATGGGGTTTTAACCCAATTTGTGAAATTTTCTAAGTATCTATCATATGTAAATTCTATTCATGTTTCTAATGTTGTTTTAAGATTCTTGGGCAAGTTTTATAATGATTTCAATTACAAATTTATGAATTCAATGTTCTACAATTATGATGCCTAATTTTGAAAGTTCATGAAGAGTTATTATTATGATCAACGTTTCAAGTATGATTAAATGTCTATGATGCAAGTATAATTTCGAAGTACCCATGTTTATATCCATGATTTTGATTGTCAAGTCTATTTCAAAGAATGTATAAGTTTGGGCAAGACCATACGATCAATTATGTTTCATAATTTACTTTAATTTCATGTTATTAGCTTACCACATGATTTTGGAGTCTAGACTTCCCCTTTTCAGCTTGTGGTATGGTTTGAGCCAAGACTCCTCATGTTATGTTTTTAGATTACGTATGTAATGTTATTATTCAGCTTCATCGAAAGATGATGGTTCAACTTCATTGAAAAATGATGGAGAATATATGCATATTTTTTGAAGTAGTGTCTAGGACCAAGTAGGTTAAGCGTTTAGTCAACCCTGCGCCTCAGAACTACATGCAAACATAGGTATGTTCAGATTATTTGGGACCTCCCTTGTGAGCTTTCCCTGCCGCTGAAGGGGCCTTCAACTTGATATCGATATCGTGGTAGCAGCCTTAGCCCTAGCAAGGATTTGGATGGCTCTTCCCACTTGAGTGCAATAGTCGGGACCACGTAAACTTTATTGTGGTAATGTCGGTTATATGATGAGTCTCCCATTTTTCCTCATGATTTTCAGTTATGCATATTCATCAGTTATAATATTATGTTTTCAGCAGGCTTAACCCAATGTTTAGTTTCACTTATGATTATTTGTTTCAGCTTTGGGTCATTCGAATAAGTTATGATACTTAATCATGTTTAAATCATGATTTCAGATAACAACATGCAAGCCTTACTCTCAGAACCTTATCTTGGATATGTTTTATGATATGCATGATTTTAGTTTTACTTACTTAGCGGTTTTACTTACCTTGCATACTCAGTACATTCTAAGTACTGATCGCATACTCTATGCTGTATCATTTCATGATACAAGCTCAGACATTCAGGTTGAGTCCCCCTACTAGCCAAATCCTCAAATTTTGCATTTCCCAGCTTGTTTGTGATTATTTATCCTTCGAGGACCTTCTTACCAGTTATTTTCAGTTTTAGTTGATTAGTGAGTTAGTTGGGTTCTTGTCCCATCAACTTGTCAATTTCTAGAGGCTTATCAGATATTGTATGTGGTCAACTTCGGATCAGTATTGTCTATTCCGTAGTTCAGATGTTATTGAATTTTTAAACTTCCGCGATTTAACATGTTAGATTTCCACATTTATTATGCTGAGCTTTAGTTTTCATGTTCATGTCATGGGTCCACTTGGAGCCATTTATGGTTCTAAGTTCCATGTCTAGATCCGGGACTATGTTCAGATCGTGACAACGGTATGCTTAATCTACATTCGAGGACGAATTTTCCCAAGTGGGATATAATATAACACTCCAAAAGTCCCTAAGATCAGACCCAAGGTTTGGAACAGATAAAATAGGAAAATCTGCACCAAGTCACATAATGACTTGTCAGGTGACTTGTTAAGTCACTTGACTGATCGTTGAGTGACCCTTTAAGTGGTGCCAAGTTGAAAAAAATGTTACTACTTGGAATTTGTAAGGGATGAGGTGGCGAGTCATTAAGACTCTCCATGAGTCATTATATGAACAGTTAAGTGTGCAGTGGTAGTGAAGAGGTTGAATTCCGGTGTACTTCACGGACTGAGGGAATGAGTCGTCAAGTCCCTAACGATTCATTAAGTGGCTCATTGAGTTGTGAAGGATTAGATATTGAGTTGTGGCTGCCAGTGGCGATAGGTTAGGGACAACCTATTAAGTTCCCCAAAGGATCGTCTAGTCCCTCATTGGGACTGGCAAAGTCATTTTTCCAGTCGGTTCATTAAGGATGTTTTCATAATTTTTTATGTCCTTAACTCCAAAACTATGTCATTTTGAGCTTAAGAAGAAGGGTTTTAGAGGCTTTTACTCATCCTAAGTCCTTACTCTAATCCTAACACTTTCATTAGAAGATCAAAGCCTCAAGTGAAGCAAGGATTCTCCATCTTCGTCCAGTTCAATTTCTCTTGGACGTCAAACCCTAGTAAGAATCCTCCAAGCCCAAGTATGTCGGGTCATTAATGGGTGATTTCTTCCACCCTCCTGCCTAAATTTCTTCTCTAATTTAAGATTCTAAGTCCTTACTCAAGTGTATTGGAATTCTAGGATTTTAACCCAATTCTATGTGATTATCTTTGCTATGTCTATGGGACCAATCTCCTCATGTTTTAATTAATAATTTAAGTTTATTGGGGATGATTTTACCTTCAATTCATGAATTTCAAGTTATTAGAAATTATTCCCTATTATACATGGCTTATGAAATTCAATTTTATGATTCCATGATTTCTAGCATGATGAGTTATCTAGCATGCATGAATGTTTATGAATTATTAATTCATGATTCCATGATTTTGAACTATGAAGTCTATTTCAAGTATGTATGATTTCATGATTTGGGCAAGCCCATGCAAGTTAAGTATGTTTATCATGATTTTGGCCAAGGCACTCCCCAATTATTCAGATTAAAGCCACATTTTTTGAATATGATTATATGAGCAATATGCATATTTTGGGAGTAGTGTCTAGAACCGAGTAGGCCAGGGATTTCAAGGACCCTTATCTTTGAACTACACATCAATGCAGGATATATTCTTATTGGGACCTCTCAAGAGAGTGCTTCCCCCGCCCGAGGACACATCGTGATATCAAACCTCATTTGTCCTTTGCCCTGACAAGGCTTAGGATGGTTCTCCTCCACGTGGGCAAGACGAGGGATCATCATGCACTCATACATGGTGGTTTCCGGTTATGACGATTCTCCTATTGTTCCTCATGAATTTATTTACTCATGTTCATGACCTATGATATTATGTTTCGTAGTATATTTGACACAACAATTAGTTTATGAGCTTTCATTTACGATTTCAAGCATGACAAGTCGTATGTTTTCTATTTTTAAATCTTGGGTCATTATGTACAGTTTATGATGAACAACTTGTGATTATGCATATCTCAGATATATGGCCTATAGAAACCAGTCCTTACTCTCATGATAGTTCTTGATTTATATGCATGATTTCAATTACATTTTACTAGCATGTTTTACTTTCCTTCATACTCAGTACATTCAAAGTACTAACCGCATACTCTATGCTATATAAGCTCATGATATAGGTTCGAGTCATCTAGCTCAGCCACACGGCTAGCTCGCTCTCACTTAGTTCAGCTCCATCCAGGTTTTGGTGAGTCCTCATCTTCCTAGGACATCTATTAGTTTACTCTTGTTATGGTTTCTTTTAGTTTCAAACTTGGAGTAAGTTGGAGTTTGTCTCAGCATCTCATCGGATAGCAGAGGGTTTTTAGACATAGACTTTATGTTCATCTTTGTGGCTCAGTGTTGTTTTATTATCGCTCTTCTTTATGCTTTATGAAATTTAGACTTCCATTTATCAATGCTTATGTTAATTCCCACTTGATTATTATATTAGTTCATGCTATGACTATACCATGGGTTAGCTTGGAGTCATTCATGGTTCTAGGTCCAGTGTCTTAATCTGGGGTCCCAGCATGAGTCATCATAGAACCCTAGCTCTTCCTTGAGAGAGAATTACTAATTTATGGTGTTTTGAAGAGAATGAGAGCTTAGGCTAAGTATAACCCCTTAATAAATCCTTTGGGAAGCTTAAAATGACTTCACTTAGAAGTTAAAAGCATAGGACATTAGCAACATACCCTGAACTATCGAATTAAAAATTCTAGCTGGCAAAACATACGACCCATACCATGGATCATTGGGCCAACCAATGAACCAGTGGTTCACTCGTTGGTCCCTACATCTTCTCTGAATCATCCTCTAAACCTGTTCCCATGACTAAAACAAATGTCTGGTACAATCTAACAATGGGTGATGTAGTCCACTTATTGGTTTTGGGTAAATTTTGCTAAATTTCTGAAGTTCATCACCATGTGGAAACCAACGGGTCATTGGTTCAAAGGATGACTTGTCCTTTGGTTCGTTCAATGGTCTGATGCCATTTTTCCTGCTGGTTTCTGCTGCAAGTCTTGGATATGATCTTAGAGACTTTTAGGGTGTTACATTATTATCCCCTTGAGAACATTCATCCTCGATTAAAGGCTAACTTAGTTGAAAGGATAGGGAAAGATCTGCAATCCCAAGACTAAATAGCAATCAACTGAAAACTGATGGAGTGATTGATAGAGTGACTCAGCTGAATTCATGAAACATACATGTATATTAATACATAAAAGGAACTGAGAGACATGAATTTGACATGTAACTAAATAGAGTACTAAGGAGGAGACTAATACCTTATGCTGGAATTTGAGCTGCAAATGAAAAGATGCGGGTATCTAGTCATTGTATCTGCTTCGACTTCCCACGTAGCTCCCTCAACTGATTCCTCCAAAACACATTCACTAAAGCTACCTCCTTGTTTCTCAACTTGCAAACTTGACAATAAAGGATCTTAACTGAAACCTCCTCATTGGTAAGGCTATCCTTCACATCAACGCGCCCTACTAGAACAACTAGAGATGGATCACCAATGCAGTTTTTCAACAAAGACACATGGAAAACTGGATGCACTGAAGCTAACTCCCCTGACAACTCCAACTCATAAGCCACTTTGCCAAATCGCCTTAAAATCCTATAAGGACCAACATATCAGGGACTAAGCTTTCCCTTCTTTCCAAACCTCATAACTCCCTTCATGGCAGACATCTTCAGAAACACCCAATCATCAATGATGAACTCAAGCTCTCTCCTCCTAATATCAGCATATGATTTCTGAGGACTTTCAGTTGTCTTCAGCCTCTCTTGGATAAGCTGAACTTTCTCCATAGCCTCATGAACTGAATCGGATCCTATCAATGTAGCCTCACCTACCTTGAAATATTCAATAAGTGATCTACATCTTCGTCAGTAAAGAGCCTCAAATAGAGCCATATGAATGTTGGATTAATAGCTTTTGTTGTAGGAAAACTAAATGGGAGGAAAGTGATCATACAAACTACCCTTGAAATCAATCACAAAAGTTCTCCACATGATAGTCCACTCGGCCCGACCATCTGTTTGTGGGTGAAAAATTATGCTAAGCTTGACTTGAGTTCCAAGGCACTTCTAAAATGATCTCCAAACTTGAGTGGTGACTTGAGTACCCATATATAATTGTTAGACAATGGAACTCCATGAGAATGAACTAACTCCCGAGTTTAAAGTCTAGCATAGTCCTCGACTGAATCAGTAGTTTTAACCAATAGAAAATGTGCTGACATAGTCATCTAATCTATAATGACCCATATAGAATCATGATGTTGGCATGTACAAGGCAACCCTGTAATGAAGTTTATAATGATCTCCTCCCACTTCCAAGTAGGAATGCTGATATCATGCAGCATATCTCCAGGTCTCTGATGCTCAACTTTCACTTGCTGGCAATTCAGACACTTAGCCACATACTCTGCAATGTCCTTCATGCCATTCCACCAAATATTTTCCATAGATCACGGTACATATTTGTGGAACCTAGATGTAAAGACTATTGAGAGCATTGAGCCTCTCCCAATGGACTCTCCCTCAAGTTCCATGTCCGAAACACAAAATTGACCCTGATGTCGTAGAACACCATCTCCTCCTTGGGAGAAAACCTCCACTTTCTAATTTCAGAGAAATTCCTTCAACTTCACTAAGATAGGATCCTCATCTTGCCATGCCTTGTCTTAACTTCTACCACTAAGGAATTTTCCGACCCATTATGTACATTAACACCACCATCTGCCGAATCCATAAGGTGAACCCTTAAACGAGAAAGCCTATGGAAATCTTTCACTAATTCTTTCCTTCCATCCTCAACATGGGACACACTCTCCATAGACAACCTACTAAGATCATCCGCTACTATATTGGCCTTTCCCGGATGATAAAGGACACTCATGTCATAATCTTTGAGAAGCTTAAGACATCTCCTTTGCTACAGATTCAAGTCCTTCTGAGTGAACACATACTGAAGACTCTTGTGGAACACATCCACATGTACCCCATACAAATAGTGCCTACAAATATTCAAGGCAAACACCATCGTTACTAACTCAAGGTCATGCGAAAGATAATTCTTTTTATGAGCCTTAAGCTTCCTAGAAATATAAGCAATAACCTTTCCATCTTGCACCAACACATATCCAAGGCCAATTTGAGAAGCATCATAATATACCACAAAACCATTTGTGCCCTCTAGCAAGGTCAAAACTGGAGCCAAAGTGAGTTGAGTCTTTAATTCCTGAAAGCTCTTCTCACACTGATTAGATCACAAAAATTTGACCTATTTTGGGTCAACTTAGTCAAAGGTTCTACAATGGATGAAGATCCCTCTACGAACCTCTTGTAGTATCTAGCTAAGCCCCAAAACCTCCTAATGTTTATAGGGCTGATAGGTCTAGGCCAGTACTTCACCACCTTAATCTTCTAGGAGTCTACCTGCACACCCTCACTAGACACCACATCACCCAAAGATGCAACTGACTTTAATCAAAACTCACACTTGCTAAATTTAGCAAACAGTTGATGATCCTTACGAGTCTGCAACACTATCCTCAAATGTGTAGCATGCTCCACCTCGCTCCAAGAGTATATGAGGATATCATCTATGAAAACAATGACAAACATATCTAAATACTTCTTGAACACCCTATTCATTAAATCCATAAAAGATGTAGGAGAATTCATTAGTACAGAAAAAATAACTACAAACTCATAGTGACCATACCGAGTCCTGAAGGCTATCTTCGGAATGTCACACTCCCTAACTTTGAGCTGATGATAGCCAGATTTGAGATCTATCTTTCAAAATCACGTAGTACCATGAAGCTAGTCAAACAAGTCATAAATCCTAGGGAAGGGATAGATATTCTTGAATGTGACTTCGTTCAACTGACGTTAATTAATGCACATCATGAGAGAGCCACCTTTTTCGCATGAAGAGGGTTGGAGCCCCCCAAGGGGACTTACTAAGCCTGATGAAACCCTTATCTAAGAGGTCATTCAACTTTTCTTTCAAATCCTTAAGCTTGGTTGGAGACATTCTATATGGAGGAATAAATATAGGCTGCGTATCGGGGAGAAGGTCAATACCAAAGTCACCTCCCGCTCAGGAGGGACTCCTGGTAGATCATATGGGAACACCTCTGGATACTTACTACAACAGGAACTAATTGGAGAGTCGGGGTTACTGACATAAAACCCTTTAACCGAACTAGATAGTACACACAATACTTGGAGATCATCTTCTAGGACTTAAGGTAGGAGATAAAGCAACCTACAGGCACTGTTGAACTACCCTTCCGTTCAAGGATTGGCTCAGCTGGATATCGAAACTCTACTGACTGGATTTTACAATTAATGAAAGCATATCATGCATACAACCATTCCATCATGAAAATAACATCAAAATATGTCATGTCTAACTCTACTATGTCACATGACTTTTTGAAGAACCATATAGGGAAATTTCTATATACCCGTCAAGCTATAACTGACTCACTAATCAGTGTAGAGACTGAGAAGGGTTCTGAATGTATTTTAGGACTGACACTAAAACTAATAGCAATATAGGGGGTCATGAAGGATAATGTGGCCCCTAGGTCTAGCAATACATTAATATCAAGATGGAAAACTTGTAACGTACCAGTGACTGCATTCAGTGAACTCTCCTACTCCTTGAATGAAAAAAGTGCATTGAAGCGATTCTGGTGTTGACCGCCAGTGGCACTAGATGATGCACCCTGCTGGGATGGTAAGCTGCTGGAGTTGCTGCAATGGTGGCTAGGGCATGACCTCTACCATCACCCTACCTAGCGAAAGGATAATCCCTGCACATGTGTCTGTGCTTCCCATAGCCGAAGCAAACATCTCAGCCAACCAAGCACTCTCTTGGGTGGTTCTTGCCGCACTTCCCATAAGCTAGAAAAGTCTGCTCCCCTGACATTCTCTTTTGACCCCTAGATCTTGATGTTCTACTTCTCTGATCACCTTTGGGTTTAGAGGGAACATTGGCTAATAATAGAGCTGGGGCTGATGACCACTAGTGGGACCTAGCCCTTTTGGCCTCTCTCTCTCCCTCTCCTCCATCTGTTCCTCCTCTATCTATTGAGCATAAATCATTAATTGAGAGATATCCATGTTGCTGATATGCATAGCGGTCCTACATTCCTTGACCAGTGAATCTGCAACCCATGATACAAACTTGCTCATACGAGCTCTTGGCTCGACAACCATCTCTAGAGCATACTTGGATAGTTGGATGAACTTTTGCATACTCCTGAATAATCATGTCATTCTACTTCAAATTGATGAACTCTGCTGCCTTTCTTCCGTCAACTCTCTAAGAAAGAACTATCCAAGAACGCTATAGTGAACTTATCCCAGCTAATAGGAGCTACGCCTACTCAACGACCCTCTTTCCACTATTATAACCAAATGTGAGCTACCCCCTTTAGCTAATAGGAGGCCAAATATGTACTCTCCTCCCAGAACTCCCATAATTTGGGTGATCTTCTAAATATGTTCAATGAACTCCTGTGGATCCTCATACACCTTAGAACTATGAAACTCTGGCGGGTTCATCTTGGTGAATTCTTGCACATTAGCCACTGCAGCATTCCCGTTTATGTTCACATGAGTCACTGCCTATTAGTTGACTTAGGCTATCATAGCCTGTGGCAACATTTGAAAAGTAGCCCCAAACTTAGCATGAGTCACCTGCTCATTCAAAGGTTCTGCTGGAGCTGATGGGGCTAGTTGATGCCCTTTTCCATTGCCATTCCCATGGCCATTACCGTTGCCATTTATTCTTCCATTTGCTCTTCAGGGAGGCATTTTCTACAATTGCGTATAGCATGAGTTAGAAGAATAGAGGGAGTTGAACTTCATCGCATGATATAGATCATGAAAGAAGAGAAGTTTCCTAAAACGTCTTGTAGCCTCTTCCTCGTAAATGTGGTGTGCTTCATACCTATGAAAAAGACTACTCAATGCGACTTTCAGACACCCTAGGACACACCTAAACCTATAGCTCTGATACCAAGTTTTTCATGACCCGAGCATAGAGCTCGGACCACGATACGGGACTTAGAAACACGAATGAGCTAACCCATGGAACATACATAACATGATTATGAGAATATAACTAAACATAATTGAAGCATAAATCATAACATAAGCGGAATTTTAGGATCTTATAAACCATAAATAGGTCTATAAGTCAAAACCGCTGAAACATCTAACATTAAGTCTTAAAGCCTCTACTCATATAATAAGCTGATTGGATGATGAGTTGGTAATTTACCAATTCATTTTGCTTTGAAGCATGAGCTACTACTTTGTTTTTGTGCAAATTAGGAAAGTTTTATTGCCTTTTCTCTTAGTTTGTGTGTAGGCATTTAACTTAGAAAAAGAAAAGGGAAGAATTGTATTGAAAGCAAGAAGGACATACAATGCTGTATATGGGCACCTGCGAAATGTAGGTGCCATGCAAATAATATTGGAGGGTATGCTGAACTGAACCGACGAATCATAGGTTGGCATTTGCAGGATGTACGTACCACCACAGATGGCCTACACAGAACATTGTCTCAGCTTGTTGACGCATCTGCACACTGCAGATGGGCACCTGCAAAACGCAGGTGCCACATAAGTGACCTGCACTGGTGCTAAGGGCAAAATCATCCAAAAATTGAACAATTTCAACTGAGAAGCTTCCAAGGGAAATTTTGAATAGTTGTACAAAAGGAATTTTTAGATTTTTACCCCAATTGTAATTCATAGAAGGGAATATTTGCAGAGAGAAGTTCACAGAGATAGAAATTACCGTACAATTACTTTGTCTTCTTCAATTCTCATTGGGCAAGAACACCATTCTTGTAGAACTTAAGCTTGAAATTAATTACTTAATATGATGAATGTGGAGAAATTCCTTATGGGTATAATTTCTCTCTTTTTACTTATGAATAGCTAAATTTCTTACTAAGGTTGTGTGTGCATGATAGATGTCTAAAATGTTGATGAATTATTCTTATACTTGAGTAATGAGCATGGATCTATTGTTTCCTTCAAGTTTTAATTCAAAAATTGATAGTTGCAAACATTGATTTAGCTTTCTTATTTTGCTATTGTATGAAAGAGGGAAGTAAAGTTTGGTGAGGATTCAATAGTGACAAATTGGGTGTGTGATGCTTGGACTTGAGCTAGAGATAGTCAAGACCCATATTCATACACCATAAAAGGAGGAAGGCATGAGATACTTAATCCTTCCTCAAGCCTTATTGGTTATTTTGTTGATTGTCTTTGAGGTTCGAGAAAATCCAAGGTAAACAAATCTTCTTGGTTGAGAAACATGGGGTGTAGCCTTAACAAACTCTATCTATGCTCTAATTTAATCTAAGGCATTTTAATCAACCCTTATGAAGTTTAAGTCCCATCAAATGCACACCCCTAGTCGCTCTCATTGATTGCAACAAGTTGCTTTCCCCTGCTTCATTTTATAATTTTAAATTGATACTTGCTCCCTTTTGTCATGCCCCAAAACCAGGGTAGGGAGCGACTGACACACAATTCCAAAGTTATCAAGAAGATGGATATATAGCCCCTAAACCGCAACCCTTAGGCCAGTAGGACCACCTATCACCACCAACTATAACATAGAAATGGACCGGTGAGGTGTCAACAACCATAACAAAGATAGAATATAGACAAGACTATAATAGAAACTGAAATAAACTGCGGAAGGCTAGCCAGGCCACAAACTGAATTTAAACTATGCAATTGAATAATTAGTCAATAAAAACCTCTAAAAGAGTAAAATAATACTAAATGAATGGGATAGGGCCTTGTCCTACCCATATTTACATCAAAAATCAGAATGACCAAACCAAACATAAGGCTCCTAAAAAAAGGAGCAAACTAACTCTGCACTAGATCTAGGCTCCTACTGTATCGGTTAATCTGAGCTCGTGTCCATACCTGCAGTCCCTGGGTGAAGGGATGTCAGTACAAGGAAATGCATTGGTATGTAATATTGAAAGCTGTAAATAAAGTAATGCCAAAGATAAACTGAACCAAAGAAGGAAACAACAACAACCTGACACTCTGGAACCTATCAACATATCAATGGCAAATAATAGCTGAACATAACTCATATGATAGGGTAGAGAGAGATACTCTATAACTCTGTAACTAGTTACCTTATATGCAGACCTTGTGCATGAGTATAATATAACTAACTCATATTCTAACACTTCTGATACTTGTACCAGAGTTTATGAGAATCAACTCGGTGGATACCTGATACTTAGAGCAATATTTAGGTATGGAGACCTAATACTCGGACCGGGACTTTAAGTTTCTTGATACTTGGACTAGCACTTTATACGACCACCTCATACATGGACCAGGATTTTCATACATATTCCTTCAAACATTCATCTATCTGATACTTAGAGCAACAAAGGCATGCGATGTCACACAGCTAGCCATATGATACCCAAACCAGAGATGGCGTAAGACAATCAATGCAAGTCATGCCAATGAGAAAACTAATACAAAGACCAAAAACTGAACAATGCAATATATATTTGACTCAGATTACGGGTCCAACTCGGAGGACTAACTAAACAATGCAAAGTAATTAACTCAACAATGCAAAGTAATTGACTCAAATAATGGGTCCAACTTGAAGGAAAAACTAACGTCATAACCATAGCAATTGACAAAAAGGGGACATAAAACATAACTGACTTGAAAGCTTAACATGAACATGAGACTCGAGGATCATTACATTGGACCTCACTTATGGGTTCTTAAATCCAACTCTGGATACTTAGACCCATATTTGGAATACTTGGACTTCATATGAATAATTGGATTCAACTTTTAAAGATTAGAATCAACTTGAACTCAACTAGAAGTACTCAGACTCAATTATGGATACTTAGCGTCAACGATCGCTACTTTAGCACCCGGTAACTTGATAAATTGCCAAGAGCTTAAGGAGTAGGAGTTATGGAATTCCTTTTAAGAATTAAGAACTCTAAAACATATGTACATAAAGATAGGTGACCGAGTTAAGAGAATGCTGTGTTGGTACCCTCTTTTACCCTTACTAGCTAGACATTCATTCTTAGAATACGTTATTCTTGCACCACCATCTTAGCTTCATTTCTAATTTCATGAGGTGATCAGAACCTCATACATGATGAACTTAAAATATATGACATAATTTAAGAGACCAGCTAACAGTGCCACACTGAGGGGTCTCCAACTCGATGTACAACTACAACAACAATTGACACAATATTATACTTTAATCACCTCCTTGGGCTAGAATAATCTCAACATTTAGCCTCAATTAAATATGAAACTTTAAAGCATAAATGGAGATTAACATAATGCCTCAATACATGTAAAAAAAAATTCTATCTCATTCAACTCACAACGCACAAATCATGCTTGAAAGAACTACGGATGGGGCGCATTACATGCCCTTTTTCGATGAACTTTTCTTTAGCCGATTTCCTATTTCAATGAACAAATTTCAACATCCTTAATCCATTGGATATATAGGAAAACAATAAGATTAATATTTATTACAAAATGCATCTCAAAATAACATACCAAAGGAAGTCACAATAGACACAACAACACACGGCAACATCAACAACATTTAGCTATTTTCTCTACTTGTTTCCATTAGCTTTTGAGGGGGAAAATAAGAGGAAAAATTACCTAAATTATTCTGTATTCCCTCCATTCAATATGAGGTATATTTTCATCACAAAGAACCTTCCAAAAATCCAAAAAAAAAGTGAGCAAGAACTTAGCTCCAAACAATCCAATTGGCAGTTGACTTAGCTACTAAATTCCATCCCTTCTGCTTGCAAGTTCAGGGGTCTAAAGATGGTGAATTTAATCCCAACTTCAAGGTGGAAATATAGGCAGCAAAAACATATCCTGAAACTTCAACAACTTCCCCCAAAAAAACTGCCAAAATGAGCTCCAAAAACAGCCCCTAACTCACCTTGCACTTTTGGAAACTAGCTCTTGTCTTGTGTTTGGTTGGAGTTTTACCATGAGGTTTCCCCTTCACTTCTCCTTAGTAGTTACTAAAAATATAGAGAGATTTTTGGAGTGTAATAGGAAGCTCAAATCTGGAAAAGATGAAAGTGATTTCATAATACAAAACTCATAATATAAAGGGGTTTGGGTGGTGGCCGTTTTTAGGGCGGTGGCCACGTCACTGCTTGACAGTGCCACCAAAAAATATCTATAACTTTTTACTTTGAAATCCAATTGCTGATCGATTTGATGTTATTAAAACTAGTCTCAAAGACCTTTAATTTTACAGGTTGTGGGCTTTTAAATCATTATAGATTAGGAGATATGATGGTTTAAAATTTATCCTTACTGATGAATTTCACATACTCTTCGCTTTTCCCTTTGGACATGTTTCCTTCCTCACCTATGACAAATATATAACCCGTACTTCCCTTAACATAGCATAAAAATATCAAATAATCACCAAAAAATTTCTGGGGTGTAACATCCTCCCCCCTTAGGAACATTCGTCCACGAATGAGAATCAGCTTTGCTTAACATGCTTCAAAATACATAATCAGTAACTTAAGTATCAAATACATACCTCAATATGATGTCGACATCGTAAACAAGTGAGGATAATTCTTCTATATTTCTTCCTTAGACTCCCAATTTACTTCTTTGACATCGTTACTTTGCCACAATACTATAACTGAGGTGACTTGTTTGGTCTGAAGTTTCCCGACTTACTGATCAAGGATGGCAACTGGAACCTCTGTATAGATCATCTCCTCACAAATTTGGGCATCATCAATAGGTATAACACAGGTCGGGTCTCCATACAATTTTGCGTCATCGACACAAGAAATACTGGATGGACTATTACTAACTCTGGCGACAACTCCAACACATAGGCTACTTTACCTATCTTACGGATAACTATGTAAGGTCCAATACTCATGTTTAAATCCAACTCTATGATATTTCTAGGGTTTTAACCCAACTCTATGATATTTCTACAGGTCCAATACTCATGTTTTGATTGATGATATAAGACTATTGGGGTAGCTTTTACTCTTAATTTAATTATTAAACCATGATTTCAAGTTCATAAGAATTATGCCCTATTATGCATGATTTGTGAAATTCAAGCTTAGGAGTCTACGATTTCAAGTATGATGAAATGAATTATGTTTTATGATTATAATGCATGATTTCCATAAGAACTCTTCATGAAATAATGGATTTTTGAGTATTATGATTTCCTCAAGTATGCATGGCTTTTATGAATATCAAGATTGTCACGCCTCGCCTTGGGGGGTATGATTGGCACCTGGTGCCCTACTAGGACCTGAACTACTAAACTGCTAAGCCTAGGCACATCTGGTGCCTGGCTGGCTCTAACTCACATTTCTGGAAACAAAGGGCTATATAACAGCTGTAAACACAACCCCCGGCCCTTTGGCCTATAGCCTTCTGCACCTGTAATAACAGCTGACAAAAACATGCAACTATAGGGAAACCTATGCGGGCCGACAAGGCCACCATGCTGTCTAATTATCTGCAACCCAGCAATAAAATACTAGAAGGCTACGTGACCGGCAAGGTCACCACTACTGTCAAACTTATGGCCCCACACGGCCAACATAATAGAAGCAAAAGTACTAACAGCTAACAACTGCACGGCCTCACACGACCAGCTCAACTGACCACAGGGAAATATACAGACTGCAAGCCTCTAGGAATAGCAATAGGAATGATCGGGACAGGGCCCCGACCTACCCGTACTATACGACAAAAGAGCTGAAATACACCTCTAGAATTCAATCTCCGGATGATAGGAGCTGAATACTCGATCGCCGACAGGAATCACGTGGTATCGCCTGCTCGTCTATGAGTACCTGCAGGCAAGTAATACAGTGCCCCACCGGGCGTCAGTACCGCTGGTACTGAGTATGTAAAGCAATAACTGAAAGCAAAACCTGAAAACAACAATGTAACTGATGAAACTGAAGTAGGAAGAAATAGATTAACTTGTCTGATAATGTAAGTCATACCTTCTCTTAATCATACTGGAAGGGACAGGAGTCATACCTGGAGACATGTCCCTCTACTGCTGATCTACTCGTATCTAACGTAACATGGCATAACATGAAATATCATAACATGGCACGCACAAACCTTACCCGGCCCCCATAAGCCGGGAGGTACAACCAGCATAGAATCTATACCCCTACCCCGGTCATCCCATCTCCTATAACAACTATAAGCATCCTGCCGGTCCCCTGGGTATGCACTTGGGCTCGCTGAGCCCCTGACTATAACTGCACCTGAGTCCGAAGGACTCCTGAATCAACACCCGGGTGTATCCGCTCGACGGGGGTGTATAAAAGCCGACCAAGGCAAAATATGGGGAAAACTGGCATCCCATCTTCGTCCCCTGGGGGACGGCATGCCACTCCGTAGAGCAACGTATCCTCATCCTCTGGTGGACGAGTCGATACAGCTATTAACCTTGGGGCGGTCATGGATGCTAGGTAGTCCAACCCCAAACAATACAACGGTCTCAACTAGTAATACGGTCTGCGTATCTCACATGCTGAGGCTAATGGGGTAAGGTATCACATATATTACACGCTGAACTAATGATAGTAATCTGTACGTATTTAATACGTGCTGAGACTGGTAAATATGTATGTATAAATATAGTCTCCTGTCAGACTGTACTGGGGCACATTCTATACAAGATAGTGTTTCTGCTGCAACCTATGTTGTATACTGAGTTTCTGTATTAACATGATTTACTATTCCTAACATGCATTCTAAACTTTATTTTAGCCTGCCATTCTATTTCTAAGGTGCTTTACAGATATTGCATCACTTTATGGGGTTTCAACTGAATACAATAATGTCCTAACATTCTGTGTCACATCACCTACTGAGCATGCTGTGCAGTTCTTAACACTTATATTAGAATCTATATCGTGCTAGCAAATCTCACACTGATCATAACATAACGTTTCTAGTATCGTACCATCATTCATAGTAAACATCATACATGGCTTCTGAATATTCTACTGGCCTTTAAATTACTGTACTGTACCAAGATTACTAACTTGCCGAGGAAACTAACTTTACATACCTTATCCTTGAACTATTCGTCTGTCGGACGAGGCTCAGCCGGTACTTCAACTATTTTCTCCCAACTGCATTCATAAATATGTCAATCAATACTAAATACAACTTTATTTTAAAAGGCAACGTCACTTTCGATATAGTTTATAGCCTAAACTTAGGCTTATCGAAAGACGGCCAGAAACTCGCTATTTTTACGAGGTCCAGAAGGGAGAAATATTCACTTCACAGCTAGGAACACATAGACACTAGTTTAGAGCAATTCCACTTACCTTAGCTCGGTGGCTCGACGATTCGTCGGCCGTATTTTACGAAACTGAATCCATAGGAATGCTCTCTGCTGCTAAATACCTCAGTATCTGGAGTTAATTTGAGTTTGGTCAATGTTTGGCAGCGTAATCGGACGATAATATATTACCTTCCTTCGTCCCTCTCTGCCCTCTGCGTTTTCTAGAAATTTTCATAAGTTTTTATCATTTAAAACCGAAGTGGGGCTTTATATACTTGGGCCTGGACAAGGCCAACGTGTCACGGAGCCAACGCGGAGGCTCCTCCTCCGTGACACGCTGCCATCACGGAGGGGCTCTGCCTCGGCTCCTTCCGCGATGGTTCGACAGGCTTCTCGTCCGATCTTTCCCCGGGCCTTTCTCTAGCACGTATGGCCTTCAAATATGCTTAACCAACGTGCGAATAGGTCATCTAGGTGCCGGGAATTCTACGGGGTATAACATTCTCCCCCCCTTAAGAACATTCGTCCTCGAATGTACACTGTTATCTAGAGGACTACTTACTTTACTTCCTAGAAAAATTTCGGCAGAGTTTCCCCTGTAATATGGACTATCACAAAAACCTGAAATGCAGAAAAGTCCAATACAGGTACTGTACACGATATTTTAAGATCCACCGAATGGCTAGGTATCAATTTTTCTCACTTATACATACACAACCATAAGATACTACATAGCAATAATACGGACATACCTGTCGCCTAACTGGGCCTAAAATAGGTGAGGATATCTGGTCCTCATATCTTCCTCCGCTTCCCAAGTCATCTCCTCTCGGTTCTTGTTACGCCTCAATACCTTGATAGACGTAATATCTTTAGTCCTCAATCTGCGAATCTGTCTGTTTAAGATAGTTATTGGAACCTCTTCATAGGCCAGCTTTTTCGTAACCTAGATATTCTGGACTGGGACTGCTCTGGACGGGTCTCCTATGCATTTCCTCAGCATAGATACATGAAAGACCGGAACGAACGGATTCTAATTCTGTAGGCAAATTCAACTCATATGCTCCTCGGCCTGTCCTTCAACGAATCCGACAAGGCCCAACAAACCTCGGGCTGAGCTTACCTTTCTTGGCGTACCTCACTACCTCTTTCATTGGGGATACTTCAGAAATACCCAGTCATACACATCAAACTCCAATTTTCTGCACCGCACATCTGCATATGATTTCTGGCGGCTCTATGCTGTCAGTAAGCATTCTTCGGATAAGCTTTACCTTTTCCTTTGACTGCTGAACAATGTCTGGGCCAACCAACACTGATTCTCCGATTTCAAACACCGTTCGGCGAGCTGCATTTTTGCTCGTATAGTGCCTCAAAAGGCGCCATCTGGATGGCTGAATGATAGCTATTATTGTAGGCACAAATTCGATTAACAGTAAATGCTCACTTTGGCTACTATCGAAATCTGGCACACACGCTCGCAACATGTCTTCGAGCGTCTGAATTGTGCGCTCAGCCTGCTCATCTGTCTGAGGATAGAATACTGTGCTTAAATTAATCTGTGTTTCCAGACCCCTCTGGAACGACTGCCAGAATCTAGCTGTAAACTGTGCTCCCCTATCAGAAATGATAGATACCAGCACTCCATGCAATCTAACTATTTTTCTGATAGATAATTCGGCATAATCCTCAGCCGGGAAGGTAGCTTTCACTGGCAGGAAATGAGCTGATTTTGTCAGCCTGTCAACTATTACCCAAATAGAATCATTTCCGTGTCTGGTACGGGGTAATCCTTCCACAAAATCCATATTCACTGCTTCTCATTTCCAGAGAGGCACAGCTATGTCCTAAGTTAACTCGCCTGGTTTCTGATGTTCTGCCTTCACCTGTTGGCAGTTAGGACACTGGGCTACAAATTCAGCAATTTCTCTTTTCATACCTGGCCACCAGTAGTTTTCTTTGATCTCATGGCACATTTTCGTCGCGCCTGGGTGGAGAGAATAGCGGGCGTAATGCGCCTCGCTTATAAGCTGCTGGCGATGCCCCCAAAATATCTGGAACACAAATGCGGCCTTTATATCGTAACACTTCATCCTCGGTTATCTGAAAATATGTCACCTCTCCTTACTGAACCTTATGTTCAAATTGAACCTGGCTAGGGTTTCTATACTGCCGTTCCTTTACTTCCACCACTAACGACAACACTGCGACATTCTGTATTATCGCTCTGTTATCTTTTATTTCTGCTATGTGACCGGCTAAACCGGCTAACTAGTGTAATTCTCGGATCTATTCTCGCTGTACAGGCTGCAAGTATGCCAACTCCCCATAGATTTACGGCTATGGGCATCTGCTACCATATTAGCCTTTCCTGAGTGATACAAAATTTTCACTCTTTAAGGCATAAACTACTTGCAGCTAACTCCAGGTCATGGGTAAGATAATTCTTTTCACGTTTCTTCAACCGCCTGAAAGCATAAGCTATTACTTTACCATGCTGCATCAACCCTCTGTATCTCCTGGCGATACTAACACTGGAGCTGATGTTAACCTGGCTTTTAACTCTTGGAAGTTCTGCTCACACGCCTCAGTCTACTGGAACTTTGCTGCCTTCTGTATCAATTTAGTCAGAGGTGCTGCTAAAGTGGAAAATCCTTCCACACACCCTCCGCAGTACCCGGCTAACCGCCGGGATTGCGTACTTTGATCGGAGTGGTAGGTCTAGGCTATGTCTTCACTACTTTGATTTTCTGTGTATCTATCTGTACACCAGCCTCCGACACAGTGTGACCAAAAAGGCTACTAAACTCAACCAAAATTCACATTTACAAAAAAAAAATTGACATATAACTGACGGTCATAATGGTTTATTATACCGGAGAATCTGACAAGTAATCTACCGGTATAGCTAGAGCTTATCTGGCCTCCTGGCTGCATGCTAAGGCTACTTGTTGCTAAGGTAACCTTGAATGACTATCTGCACACCATGTGCCCGTATTTGATCAGGGGGTCCTGATATTGATCATGACCTCTAATGACCTAGCTGCATAACCTTTAAATAACTGAATAGTCGGGTTGAATGACCCGAATGTGGCAGTAGTCTAACAATACTCTAACTGTTCTACTTGAGTGCTTATAGTTCGTGCATAACCGCAGACTCGTGGGCATCTAATTGCTCTGTTATTTTACTTAAACCACTATAAGACTGGGCTTAATCAACTTACTCCCAGGCGATCAATCTCTGGATCTTCACGGGGAGACTACTGATCCCCCGGTCTTAATAAACACTGTGCTAGCGGGGTACTATCAATTTCTTATGCCTCGTGTGTATCCACTTGGATTTATACTGCTATTCTGGGGAATTCTCGGTCTTATAGGCTATTTTGTAAATACTGGCCTTCTGCTAGGGCTCTGTATCTGAATATCTTACGAAACCCAGCTGAAGTAGTAGTTTGTCACTGACTACTGATGTGGACCCTTCCTTGGGGTACCCACGGGTATTCTGATTGGGACGGCCGACTGACTTATGGGGTGTTCCACATAATAACTGCTAGGTTGGTTAAGGCCGACTCTCACCTACAAGGCTGGGGAAAATGACGTACGACCACTTAACATACTAGAACAATTTGGTATTGCTAATCTCTGAAATTTGCCTATTCGGCCTCTAATCCTGGTTCTAGCACATGCACTACTGTTACCGATCTTTAGGGATGCCTCCCTGCTAATGCAGGTGCCAGCTGGTCGGTAGACCGTCTAACTGCGCCCTTATCATCTAGCCATCTGTTTTAGGCCATTAACTCTAGTAAGCTCCTAGAGCCTAGATCTGACAACAACACATAAATCTATTAACCTAATAACTGAGAACTGAGATAGTTTCTATGACTTCATACGTAACTCACACTTAATCCACCCTTTCTCTTCTTCTTTTCTTTCTTTCTTCTCCCTCTTTCTTCTCTTCTTTTTTTTTTGGAAAGGGGGTGTCCTGCAATGCAATTTGTATATGCTTTCTATTACTAATCAGCATCTGTGATTGTAGCCCTTATAGGCAGCCACTCACAGCATATCTATTATCTATCTATATATATATATATATATATATATCAATAGCTACGTACAATATGTACTGAGTTCTGCGGTAATACATAATCTCTGACATGCTCTACTGAATCTCACATCATACATGATACATTGCTTCTTACGGCCTAATAATATTTCTTGCCCTGACTTATCATCTCATTGCATTGTCACCCCATTCTGAAGTAACAAACATAAACACTCTAGTTATTGTCTGCTATTTGAAATTCCGCCACTCCTGCGATGTGGGGTCAATGTTCGAATCTTGTGGCTTTACTTGGCTTATATTAAGAGCCCATGACTGTCTGCTGGGCCTTATTTCTAGGCTACACTAGATTAGAATTGCTGTATCGGTAACTTCTTAACTTTTCCATAGCGGACATACTGTGGTGTTCTGAACCGCAATCCTACTGTCAGCCCGAAGCTTAATCCTTAAAACGATACTCTATTAATCTGGGGGGGGGGGGGTAACCCTGATTTCCCCACAAAATCTGGCATTCCTACTTCTTCCTCTCATCTTGGTTAAGCTGAACTCTGGGGTTCAAGGTACCTGCCTTTCGTTGCTAATGAGATTACTGATCAAGCCTCGGCCTATACTTCTTCTAGCGTATATTCAAGCCCAGCTGATTCACACGACCTCTATATCTTTCGATGTCACAACTAGATCATAACTATAATCTTACAGGTATGTCTTGCTATCTGTTAGCATATATGGCGGACTTGGCCTTTTTCTAACTCAAACTTGACTATTATTAGGCATTCATCACTAGCAGGTCTTTTACCCCTACTTCGGGTAAGCTAACAGTCTTACTTTCTTTACTGGCTTGTTATCATAAGGGTCTGCACAGCTTACGTAATCATAAGGGTTCTTTATACTTTCTAATACTTAATAGGATCAATCAGCCCATCTTTACTTACTGCTTGATTTGACAACCCCATCTCAAGTCTTATGCCCCTTTACTATACTGGCATCAAAACCAAGAGGTGGGAATAGCCCTTTTCTTATTGCAACAAGTAAAAGCATTTAACTGTACCATATCCGAGAAGATGTATTTGGGATTCCTGCATTTCCCTCTCTTTTTCATACTTACCTGGTGGTCTGACCTTGTCTATAATCTTAATCAGATCTTATATAACTAATAAGTAAATCAACTCATATGTACATTATACTTCTGACTTCCTCTTCTGACGTTATCAACGTATACTGGGAATAATGCCAATAAAGGTATCACGCTGGGAGGTCTCTGATACCCCCTCCTGCTGCTGTAGTAATCATGTAACTGGCTTATGCTCTCTTCCGTTGCTATCTCTGATCTTCTGCCTGTGATAGGGTAATGCTGATCTGCCTTTGTATCTGTAATCAAAGAATATGGTAAGTTCTTAGGAACTCAACCCTATACTGTACCGCTCAAAAGCACGACTGACTAAGAAGGAAGGGTAGCCATCATATCATGCCTCGCAGCCTCCTGCCTATAGTATGTGGTGCACAACACATCCATAGACAAGACTCTACTTAGCACGGCTTGCAGACTCCCCGGGACACGACCTGCTCTGATACCAAGTTTGTCACGCCCCGCCTTGGGGGGTATGACTAGTACCTGGTGCCCTACTAGGACCTGAACTACTGAACTGCTAAGCCTAGGCACATCTGGTGCCTGGCTGGCTCTAACTCACATTTCTGGAAACAAATGGCTATATAACGGCTGTAAACACAGCCCCCGGCCCTTTGGCCTATAGCCTTCTGCACCTGTAATAACAGCTGACCAGAACATGCAACTATAGGGAAACCTATGCGGGCCGACAAGTCCACCATGCTGTCTAATTATCTGCAACCCAGCAATAAAATACTAGAAGGCTACGTGACCGGCAAGGTCACCACTACTGTCAAACTTATGGCCCCACACGACCAACATAAAAGAAGCAAAAGTACTAACAGCTAACAACTGCACGGCCTCACACGACCGGCTGAACTGACCACAGGGAAATATACAGACTGCAAGCCTCTAGGAATAGAAATAGGAATGATCGGGACAGGGCCCCGACCTACCCGTACTATACGACAAAAGAGCTGAAATACACCTCTGGAATTCAGTCTCCGGATGACAGGAGCTGAATACTCGATCGCCGATAGGAATCACGTGGTATCGCCGGCTCGTCTATGAGTACCTGCAGGCAAGTAATGCAGTGCCCCACCGGGCGTCAGTACCGCTGGTACTGAGTATGTAAAGCAATAACTGAAAGCAAACCCTGAAAACAACAATGTAACTGATGAAACTGAAGTAGGAAGAAACAGATTAACTTGTCTGATAATGTAAGTCATACCTTCTCTTAATCATACTGGAAGGGACAGGAGTCATACCTGGAGACATGTCCCTCTACTGCTGATCTACTCGTATCTAACGTAACATGGCATAACATGAAATATTATAACATGGCATGCACAAACCTTACCCAGCCCCCATAAGCCGGGAGGTACAACCAGCACAAAATCTATACCCCTACCCCGGTCATCCCATCTCCTATAACAGCTATAAGCATCCTGTCGGTCCCCTGGGTATGCACTTGGGCTCGCTAAGCCCCTGACTATAACTGCACCTGAGTCCGAAGGACTCCTGAATCAACACCCGGGTGTATCCGCTCGACGGGGGTGTATAAAAGCCGACCAAGGCAAAATATGGGGAAAACTGGCATCCCATCTTCATCCCCTGGGGGACGGCATGCCACTCCATAGAGCGACGTATCCTCGTCCTCTAATGGATGAGTCGATACAGCTATTAACCCTGGGGCGGTCATGGATGCTAGGTAGTCCAACCCCAAACAATACAACGGTCTCAACTAGTAATACGGTCTGCATATCTCACATGCTGAGGCTAATGGGGTAAGGTATCACATATATTACATGCTGAACTAATGATAGTAATCTGTACGTATTTAATACGTGCTGAGATTGGTAAATATGTATATATAAATATAGTCTCCTGTCAGACTGTACTGGGGCACATGCTATACAAGATAGTGTTTCTGCTGCAACCTATGCTGTATACTGAGTTTCTGTATTAACATGATTTACTATTCCTAACATGCGTTCTAAACTTTATTTTAGCCTTCCATTCTATTTCTAAGGTGCTTTACAGATATTGCATCGCTTTACGGGGTTTCAACTGAATACAATAATGTCCTAACATTCTGTGTCACATCACCTACTGAGCATGCTGTGCAGTTCTTAACACTTATATTAGAATCTATATCGTGCTAGCAAATCTCACGCTGATCATAACATAACGTTTCTAGTATCGTACCATCATTCATAGTAAACATCATACATGGCTTCTGAATATTCTACTGGCCTTTAAATTACTGTACTGTACCAAGATTAATAACTTGCCGAGGAAACTAACTTTACATACCTTATCCTTGAACTATTCCTCTGTCGGACGAGGCTCGGCCGGTACTTCAACTACTTTCTCCCAACTGCATTCATAAATATGTCAATCAATACTAAATACAACTTTATTTTAAAAGGCAACGTCACTTTCGATATAGTTTATAGCCTAAACTTAGGCTTATCGAAAGACGACCAGAAACTCGCTATCTTTCAGAGGTCCAGAAGGGAGAAATATTCACTTCACAGCTAGGAACACATAGACACTAGTTTAGAGCAATTCCACTTACCTTAGCTCGGTGGCTCGACGATTCGTCGGCCGTATTTTACGAAACTGAATCCGTAGGAATGCTCTCTGCTGCTAAATACCTCAGTATCTGGAGTTAATTTGAGTTTGGGCAACGTTTGGCAGCGTAATCGGACGATAATATATTACCTTCCTTCGTCCCTCTCTGCCCTCTGCGTTTTCTAGAAATTTTCATAAGTTTTTATCATTTAAAACCGAAGTGGGGCTTTATATACTTGGACCTGGACAAGGCCAACGTGTCACGGAGCCAACGCGGAGGCTCCTCCTCCGTGACACGCTGCCATCACGGAGGGGCTCTGCCTCTGCCCCTTCCGCGATGGTTCGACAGGCTTCTCGTCCGATCTTTCCCCGGGCCTTTCTCTAGCACATATGTCCTTCAAATATGCTTAACCAACGTGCGAATAGGTCATCTAGGTGCCGGGAATTCTATGGGGTATAACAAAGATTATGAGTATGGCCGACTTACGAGTTCATTTTTATGGCTAGTTCACGTATCTCGAGCATGTTATGAATCTCATATGAAACTAGCCCATGTAATTCAAGTATATTTCATGATTATAATATGATCACTATATATGTTTTGAGTGTAGTATTTAACACCGAGTAGGGCGAGGTTCGAGCACACCCAGGTCTCAGAATTACATGCCAATATAGCCATGATGGGGTCCTTCACGAGAGTGTCTCCCATGCTCCTATGGGCCAGTGATGAGTGATATCACACTTTTTCATGGTTCTACCCTTGGCAAGATACGAACACCCTCCCGAATAGGGATTTATAGGTCAAGCTCTATGTATGCTCATGTGGGGTATGTTGATTATAAGAATCTCTGATTGTTCCTCATGTTTTGAGTTACTCATGTTCATGACTTATGATATTATGTTTTGTAGCATACTTGACCTGTTGATTAGTTTATGAGTTGTCCATTATGATTCCAAGCATGTAAAGTTATACGATTCTAATTCTAAACTTGGGTCAGTATATTCAGATTACGATGAATAGCATATGCTTATGCATACTTCGGATTTATGGCTTAAAGCATGATGTCCTTACTCTCACGATCGTTTTGATTTATATGCATGATTTTATACTATAGTTTTACTAGCATGTTTTACTTACCTTACATACTGAGTACATTCCAAGTACCAACTGCATACTCTATGTTATATCATCTCATGATATAGGTTCCGGTGATGCATATTAGTCTCGCCGATAACTCGCTCTGACTTAGCTCAGCTCTATCCCGCTTTGGGTGAGTCCTCATATTCCAAGGATATCTATTAGTTTATGCTTGCTATGTTTTGTTTTAGTTTTAGACTTAGAGTTAACTGGGGGATTGTCCTAGCATCTCATCAGATAGTAGAGGTTTTTTAGACACAGACTTAGGAATTTTTAGCTTTGTGACTCAACGTTGTAATATTATCGCTTTTTTTTTTTACGCTTTATGATATTTAGACTTCCGCTTATTAATGCTTATGTTAATTTCTACTTGATTATACCCTTAAGTCATGCTATGTATGTGGCATGGGTTATCATGGAGCTATTTGTGGTTCTAGGTACCGTGTCTTGGTTTGGGTTCTCAGCTCCGGTAGTGACAAGTGGTTGCCCTAAGATTATGGGTACCTCAATATCTATATTGCAATCCAGCATGACAAAGTTAGCTAGAAGGATAAATTTATCAACTTGGACCAACACATCTTCAAGCAGTCCTATGGGGTGCTTTAAAGAGCGATCGACCATTAACAACCTCATTGTTGTAGGCTTGGGACTCCCAAATGTAACTTTTTGAAAATCATGATAGGTGTTAAGTACAAGATCACATAGCGCTTTGGTGAATATGCACACTCCAATAGTGCATGGAATGGTGAAAGCTCCTAGGTCCTCTCTTTTAGGAGAAAGATTGTTGGACATCACGACACTACAATGGTGCGACACCTCCACTGTGCCCGCATCAACTATCTTTATCACGACCCGAACATATATGCGGATCATTACACTGTACAAGGAACCCCGAGAGGCCCCAATTCGACCTATGGCATAGGCATAACTAACTTCACATCACTTAAATAGAAATGCTGAATATAAGGCATAGCGGAAACATAAATGTAACATAACATATTGTAACATGTGGAAACACTAGACATGCATACAAGCTGAGTACTACATACAGTCTGAAAGCCTCTATCATGTTAGATGGGTTGATGGGAAAACACCCCCAACTAACCCGGCCAAGCTAAGACAAAAATACATCATGAATGTCTAATCATACGGCCCTCGAAACATGAGGATTCACCAATAAAGCTGATAGAAACTCCGAGATGGTCTAAGGTTGAGGATGAGCCTGAGAGCCGAGTCCTCTATCATGAAAAGATACAACATAAAAAGTATGCAGTTAGTACTTGGAATGTACAGAGTATCCAAAGTGAATGAAACGGACATTTAAAATATTGTAAAACTCATAAAACATCATAAGAGCAGGACGTCATGCTCATATCATAATTATCATAACATAACATAAGGCTCAAGGTTTTCAAAACATTTGTAACACCATCGTAATCATAATCACAAAATAAAATATGTATTGAACATGACTTGATCCAATATACGTAATCATAAACATGCATAAATCATGAGTAACAACGGGAGATTCTCTTAACCGACATACCCCATATGAGCACATATGGAGCCCGACTTGTAACCCTAGTCGCGAGGATGTCCATACCTTGCCAAGGGTAGAACCATGAAAGTGTGATATCACCATGAAAAGGGCCATTTAGGCCAGGGACAGTCACAAAGGAGGTCCCAAAATAACTACAGTGGCACGTAGTTTATGAGATTCGGGGCAGAACCTAGGCCTCGAACCTACTCGGTGTTAAATACTACTCCCAAACCATATATAGTGCTCATAGTATAATATGCATGAATTCATGAGCTAGTTAAATCATATTAATCATGAACATACTTGTACATACATGAACTAGCCATGACATAAGGCTCGTGAGTCGGCCAAAACATAATTCATAAATCATAGGAGTCATGCATACTTGTAAATCATACATATAACTTGTAAATCGTCAAATAATAATGGGTATTTGAATAAATCAATATTTTAAATCATAAATCATGTTGGGTTTGTAAATATCAACAATTAAAGCGAAGATCATAAATCGATTCATCGTAGATCATACATATTAGACTTAATTTAGTAGAAATAGAAATCACTAATTTTATAACCAAAATAATTGTAAAATATGATCAAAATTCATAAAATATGATGTAAATCAAAATTTAGAACTACCCATTGGTAAATCATAAAAATTCCTCAAGATTTGAATTGAAACCCCATGAGATTTTTGATGATTTTTCATAAATTAATAGAGAATAGGCATTAATGTGAACGGAAACACTCATTTGTAACCCTACATACGTTGGTAAGATCAGATTTCAAAGTTCCTTGAATGCCCAAGGGAGAATTGATGGAGAAAAGCTTGGGATTGGACTTGATCTCTCTAAAATCCTCTTTACTTGCATGCATGGGAGTAAAATATGATTAGAGGGATTTAACTTATCTAAACATGTCCAGAAAAAAACAAAAAACGACGTAGTTTAGGGCCCTAGAGCATAGGAATTATGGAAAGGCCTTACTAAATTCGCACAAAATAATTATCAGGTAGTCCCAACGAGGGACCTCACGACTTGTGGTCCCAATTCATGACTCATGGAGTCAGTCGTGAGGTACACTGCCTGAGCCTCAACTAAAACTTTCCTTTCCTGGACCACGACTCACCCGACGAATTGTGGGGACTAACCACAACTAGTAGGGTCCTTCTGTGATGTCCACTGCCTCCTCCCTTTTTCTTTTCTTAGTCACCCTCACCACGACTGAACCAATGACTCGTAGGGCCTGGCCACGAGTCGTGGTCCTACCCGGGGGGCCTCCTCTTCTCAAGCATTGAATTTCCTTCTCAGGCCTTCATCACGAGTCACATCACGACTCATGGGTTGATCTTACGAGTCCTATCACGACTTGTTCTGAGTCTAGTGCCAAATTTAAACTTTTTCTACGTTTCAACTCTCGGGTTTAATCTTTGGGCTTTCGAAGTATAACAATATCTCTCCTTTGGGAACATTCGTCCTTGTATGTTGGAAACACTCAGAAAAGTAGAGAAGATGCAATTATCATATTCAAATACTTGTCATTTAAATTGAAAACTGACAGAATGACTACCTTTGATTCGAGTCACATAACTGAACTGATTCACACACATCCATACACATACAAGAACTTGAACATATAAACTGAACATGAAAACTACATAGAGTTGTAGGGCAAAACTGATACCTCAAGTCGTAGCTGAGCCGGTAGAGAATAAATATAGGTATTTAGCCATCATATCTGCTTCAGCTTCCCATGTATCTCCTTCAACATGCTGATTCCTCCACAATACTTTAACTGAAGCTACTTCCTTATTCCTTAGCCTCCTAATCTAATGATCTAATATTTACACCGGAACCTCCTCATAGCTAAGGCTATCTTTTACACAAGCACCTTCTACCAGAACAACTAGGGTTGGATCACCCAAGCACTTCTTCAAAAGTGATACATGAAACACAAGATGCACATAAGATAACTCTGAAGGCAGTTCCAACTCATATGCTACCTTGCCAACTCTTCTCACTATCAGGTAGGGGCCAGTATAGCGGGGACTATGTTTTCCTTTCCTCCCAAACCACATCACTCCCTTCATGGGAGATACCTTCAGAAATACCCAGTCATCCACCTCGAATTCAAGTTCTCTCCTCCTCACATCAGTGTAGGATTTTTGGCGACTCTGAGCGGTTTTCAGTCTGTCCCTTATCAACTGAACCTTCACCATAGCCTCATGACTGAATCTGGTCCTATCATTGCTGCCTCAAAAACCTCAAACAATCCGATGGGCGATCTACACCTCATCCCATAAAGAGCCTCGAACGGTGCCATTTGAATGCTACAGTGATAGCTGTTATTCTAAGCAAACTTGATCAGGGGAAAATGATCATCCCAGCTACATTTAAAATCCATCATACATGCTCTCAACATGTCCTCGAGATTCTGGATTGTCCGTTCCACTTGACCATCCGTTACGAATGAAATACCGTGTTGTGTTTAACATAAGTCCCTAGTCCTTTTTGGAATGACCTCAAAAACGGAGAGGTAAATGGAGTACCTAGATCTGAAATGATGGACAAGGGACTCCATGCAAGCGAACCCACTCCCAGAAATATAGCTTGGCAAAATGCTCAGGTGTGTCTATGGGTTTTGCCGGTAGAAAATGAGCACCTTTAGTTAGCCTGTCTACCACCACCCATATAGAATCATACTGTCGACGAGTATGAGATAGGCCTATTTTGGAATCTAGGTTAATCTCTTCCCACTTCGAAGTGGGAATGCTAATATCCCGAAGTACGTCTTCCGGCCTTTGATTCTCAACCTTTACTTGTTGACAGTTCGGGCACTTAACTATGAATTGTGCAATATCCTTCTGCATGTCATTCACCAGTAAAATTCCTGTAAGTCACAATACATCTTGGTGGTACTCGGATGGATGGAATATTTGGATCTATAAGCCTCATGCAATATCCGGCTTCTTAAATCATCAACATGTGGAACACATTGGCGACCTTGGTACCGAAGCACACCATCTCCCATTTGGGATAATACCTCCATCTTCTGACTTCGAACGACTTCCTTCAACTTTACTAGAATCAGGTCCTCGTCTTTCCTAGCCTTTACATCAGTCACCAAGGACGATTCTGATCATTTCCGGAGAACAATGCCGCCATCGATCGAGACAATCAATCTAACTCCCAACCTTGCGAGACAATGCACATCCTTTACCAGCTCCTTCTTTCCTTCATCCACATGGGACACACTCTCCATAGAGAGCCTACTAAGTGCGTCTGCTACCGCATTATCCTTACCCAGATGGTAAATAACACTCATATCATAGTCTTTGAGCAGCTACAAACATCTTCTTTGTCGTAGATTGAGATCTTTCTACGTGAACACATATTGTAAGCTCTTTTGATCCGTAAACACATCCACATGGACCCCATACAAGTAATGTCTTTGTTTCTTCAATGCGAACACCACTTCGGCTAATTCAAGTCATGGATTGGATAATTCTTCTAACGGACTTTCAACTGTCTAGAGGCATATGCTATCACCTTCCCCCACTGCATCAATACACCCCGAGTCTGATTCTCGAAGCATCATAATACACCACAAAACCATCGGTACCCTCGGGTAGGGTAAACAGAATGTTGTAGTAAGTTGAGTCTTAAACTCTTGGAAGCTATTCTCACAAGCTTTTGACCCCTGAAACTTCAGTTTCTTTTGAGTTAATTTGGTCAAAAGTGCTGCAATGAATGAAAAATCTTCAACAAATCTCCGGTAATAGCAAGCTAAACCCAAGAAACTTTGAATATCCTAAGGATTCACCGGTCTAGGCAAACTCTTCACCGCCTCAATTTTTTGGGAATCTACCTTTATGCCTTCACTTGATAACACATGGACCAAAAATGCTACTGAGTTCAACCAAAACTTGCACTTGCTGAACTTGGCATACAATTGACGATCCTTGAGAGTCTAAAGCACTACCCTCAAATGAGCGGCATGCTCCTCCTGTCTTCGAGAGTATATAAGGATGTCATCAATGAAAACAATCATAAACATATCCAAATATGGTTTGAACACCCTGTTCATCAGATCCATAAAAGCGGCAGGAACATTTGTTAGTCCAAAAGACATAACTACAAACTCATAATAACCATACCACGTCCTGAAGCTATCTTCGGGATATCGCACTTCTGAACTCTAAGATGATGATACCCGAACCTGGGATCGATCTTTGAGAAACACTTGGCACCCTGACGCTGGTTAAAAAACTCATGGATACTGGGTAAAGGATACCTATTCTTAACAGTGACTTTGTTCAATTTCCGATAGTCAATGCACATCCGAAGTGAACCATCCTTTTTTCAGACAAATAAAACTGGTGCACCCCATGGAGACATGCTTGGTTGAATGAAGCCCTTATCTAACTGGTCCTTCAACTGATCCCTCAGCTCTTTTAGCTCAACTGGAGCCATCCGGTAAGGAGGGATAGAGATAGGTTGCATGCCAGGTAGAAAGTCAATACCAAAATCAATTTCCCTCTCCAGAGGAACACCTGGTAAATCATCTGGAATACCTCTAGGTACTCATGCACCACCGGAACTGACTGGATAGTTGGGGTCTCGGACTCAAATCCTTAAGCGTAATTAGATGATACCTGCAATCCTTGGAGATGATCTTCCTGGTCTTAAGATATAAAATAATATGACCTACAGGCACAGGAGAACTACCCTTCCACTCCATAACTGATTCACCCAGAAAATGAAACTCCACTACACGGGCTCTACAATTTACAGAAGCATAACATGCATACAAAAAATCCATGCCAAGAATAATGTCAAAGTTAGTCATAGCTAATTCTACAAGGTCTGCGGAGGTGACTTTATGCAATATAGTGACCGGGCATCTTTTATACACCCGCCCAGTTACAACTGAATCACTAACAGGAATAGAAACTGAAAATGGTTCTGATAGAGTCTCGGGGCTAACTCCAAAGCTACTAGCATTATAAGGAGTCACAAAAAACAAGGTAGCTCCCGGATCCAATAAAGCATAAACATCAATATGGAATACTCACAACATACTAGTAACCTTATCGGAGCCTGCTCCTAGCGGGGTGCTAAAGGATACAACATATTTTAGCGCTGACCACCGGCTGAACTAGTCGAAGCACCATGCTAAGTGGGACGTGTTGATGGAGTAGCTGAATTGGCTGCTACTATACATGCTCCACTACCCCCTGATCTGGCTGAAGGGCAATCCCTGAGCCTGTGTCCGGGTTTGCCACACCTGAAACAAACATCCAAGCTAATTAGGCACCTCCCTAAGTGATTCTTTCCATACTTCGCACAAGCTAGTAAAGTGTGCTCTATCTACATGCTACCCAAGCCTCTTAAATATGGATACTTGCTCCTCCGATCCCCTCGGAATCTAGATGGTGTACTGGCCGAGGATGGTGCTGGAGCAATAGACCTGTGCTGAGACTGCTGACGCTGTCCACCCCCCGATCTGGTTTGAGAAGTCCCATAATTGTCAGTCCTGGCCCTCTTGGCCTCTCTCTGGCTCCGATACATAGACTCCATTTGCTGAGCATGCAACACGATATGGGGAAAATATATGTACCCATGTAACATGGCAATCCTTTTAATCCTTATCCAAGTAGTCTGCCACTCTATGCACAAATCGGCTCACTCGAGCCCTCTAATCTACCACCAACTCTGGTGCATACTTAGATATACAGGTGACCTCCAAAGCGTACTCCGGGACTGACATGTCACCCAGCTTCTGGTTAACAAACTCGGCCACCTTTAGTTCCCTCATCTCTCAAGGGAAGAACCAATACAGGACTGTTGCGTGAAACTCTTTCCAACCTATAAGACCTGTACCCACTGTCATAGCATCTCTCCATAACTTGAACCATATGTGTTCCACCCCTTTTAGCTGGTAGGAGGGCCAAATCAACACAATCTCTATTTGTCAACCCCATAAACTAGGTGATATTTAGAATCTCGTTGATGAATGTATGCGGATCCTCATCAACCTTGGACCCAAGGAACTTCGGTGGATTCATCCTCAAGAAATATCTAATCTGGGCCGTTATTGCGTTGCCATTCTATGGAATATGCACAACAGCCTGCTAGTTGACCTAAGCGGTCAAGGACTGCGCCAATATCTAGATAGCTGCCCCAAACTCAGCGCGGGGAACTGGCTATAGTACCTGGGGCTCCTGAACAGGTGGGGCTTGCTGATGCCCATGACCATTGCCATTTTCGTGGCCTTCACTGTTTCCATTTCTTCTTCCACTCACTATTTGAAGATCTATGATTCTGTAATCATGAATAGCACGAATTAGAAGCATAGAAAGACTTTTCATTGCACAACATAGGTCATGAAAGAAAGGAATATTTCCTAAACGTCTCGTAGACTCTTTGTCATAAGTGTGGCCCGCTTCACACCCATGAAAAAGACTCTATTTAACGTGGCATTCAGAAACCTTAAGACACTTCAAACCTATTTCTTTGATACCAAGTTCGTCATGACCCGAACGTAGACCCAAATCATAACACGAGACAAGGAACCCCGAGAGGCCCCAAGTCGACCTATGACATAGGAATAACAAACTTCATATCACATAAAGTGGAATACTAAATATAAGGCATAGCAGAAACATAGACGTAACATAACATATTGTGACATACGAAAACACTACACATGCATACAAGTTGACTAAATACGGTCTGAAAGCCACTATCATGTAATGGGTTGATGGGACAGCACCCCCAACTAACTCGGCCAAGCTAAGACAAAAATATATCATGAATGTCTAATCATACGACCCTCGAAACATGAGGAGTCACCAATAAAGCTGATAGAAACTCTGAGATGGTCTAAGGATGAGGATGAGCCTGAGAGCCGAGTCCTGTATCATGAAATGATACAACATAGAAACTATGCGGTCAGTACATGAATTGTACCGAGTATGTAAGGTGAGTGAAACGGATATTTCAAGTATCTTTAAACTCATAAAACATCATAAGAGTACGACATCATGCTCATATCATAATTATCAAAACATAACAAAATGCTCAAGGTTTTCAAAATATTTGTAACAGAATTGTAATCATAATCATAAGAGAAAAGCAGTATTGAATATGACTTGAGCCAACATACATAATCATAAGCATGCATAAATCATAAGGAATAGTTAGAGATTCTCTTAACCGACATACCCCATATGAGCACACATAGAGCCCTACTTGTAACCCTAGTCGGGAGGGTGTCCATACCTTGACAAGGGTAGAACCATAAAAGTGTGATATCACCATTAAAAGGGCCATTTGGGCCAGGGACTATCACAAAAGTTGTTCCAAAATACTTACACTGGCACGTAGTTTATGAGATCTGGGGCGGAACCTAGGCCCCGAACCTACTCGGTGTTAAATACTACTTCTAAAATATATATAGTGCTCATAGTATAATATGCATGAATTCATGAGCAAGTTAAATCATATTAATCATGAACATACTTGTACATACGTGAACTAGCCATGACATAAGGATTGTGAGTCGGACAAAACATAATTCATAAATCATAGGGTTCATGCATACTTGTTGATCATACATATAACTTGTAAATTGTCAAATCATAATGGGTATTTGAATAAATCCATATTTCAAATCATAAATCATGTTGGGTTTGTTAATATCAATAATTGAAGCGAAGATAATAAATTGATTCATCATAGATCATACATAATTAGGCTTAATTTAGTAGAAATCGAAATCACTAATTTTATGACCAAAATAATTGTAAAATCTGATCAAAATTCATAAAATATGATGTAAATCACAATTTAGAACTACCCATTGGTAATTCATAAAAATTCCTCAAGATTTGAACTGAAACCCCATGAGATTTTTGACTATTTTTCATAAATTAATAGAGAATGGGCATTAATGTGAACAGAAACACTCATTTGTAACCCTTCATACGTGGGTAAGATCAGATTTCAAAGTTCCTTGAATTCCCAAGGGAGAATTGATGGAGAAAAGCTTGGGAATAGACTTGATCTCTCTAAAATCCTCTTAACTTGCATGCATGGGAGTACATAAGATTAGAGGGACTTAACCTATATAAACATGCCCAGAAAATAACATAAAACGACGTAGTTTAGGGCCCTAGAGCATAGGAATTATGGAAAGGCCCTCACTAAATTCGCACAAAATAATTGTTAGGTGGTCCCAACGAGGTACCTCACAACTTGTGGTCCCAAGTCATGACTCATGGAGTCAATCGTCAGGTACACTGCCTGAGCCTCAACTAAAACTTTCCTTGCCTGGACCATTACTCACCCCACAAATCGTGGGGACTGACCACAACTTGTGGGGTCCTTCTATGATGTCCACTGCCTCCTCCATTTTTCTTTTCTTAGTCTCCCTCCCCACGACTGAACCAACGAATCATGGGGCCTAGCCACGAGTCGTGGTCCTACCCCTGGGGCCTCCTCTTCTCAAGACTTGAATTTGCTTCCCTGGCCTTCCCCACGAGTCACATCACGACTCGTGGGTTGATCTCATGAGTCCTATCACGACTCGTTCTGAGTCTAGAGCCAAATTTAAACTTTTTCTCTATTTCAACTCCCTGGACTGATCTTTGGGCTTTCGGGGTATAAAAATATCTCCCCCTTGGGAACATTCATCCTTGTATATTGGAAACACTTAGAAAAGTAGAGAAGATGCAATTATCATATTCAAGTACTACTCATTTAAACTGAAAACTGACGGAATGACTACCTCTGATTCGAGTCACATAACTGAACTGATTTCATGATTAACACACATCCATACACATACAAGAACTTTAACATATGAGCTGAACATGAAAAGTACATAGAGTTGTTGGGAAAAACTGATACCTCAAGTTGGAATTGAGCCAGTAGAGAATAAATATGGGTATTTAGCCATCATATCCGCTTCGGTTTCCCATGTAGCTCCTTCAACATGTTGATTCCTCCACAATACTTTAACTGAAGCTACTTCCTTATTCCTTACCTCTGAAACTGACGATCTAATATTTCCACCAGAACCTCCTCATAGCTAAGGCTATCTTTTACACCAACACTGTCTACTAGAACAACTAGGACCGGAACACCCAAACACTTCTTCAAAAGCAATACATGAAAGACAAGATGCACAGAAGATAACTCTGAAGACAGTTCCAACTCATACGCTACCTTGCCAACTCTTCTCACTATCTGGTAGGGGCCAACATAGTGGGGAATAAGTTTTCCTTTCCTCCCAAACCGCATCACTCCCTTCATGGGAGATACCTTAAGAAATACCCAGTCATCCACCTTGAATTCAAGTTCTCTCCTCCTCACATCGGCGAAGAACTTTTGGTGACTCTGAGCGGTTTTCAGCCTGTCCCTTATCAACTGAACTTTCACCATAGCCTCATGAACTGAATCTAGTCCTATCATAGCTACCTCACCAACCTCAAACCATCTGATGGGCGATCTACAGCTTCACCCATAAAGGGCCTCGAACGGTGTCATCTGAATGCTGGAGTGATTGATGTTATTGTAAGAAAACTTGATCACGGGAAAGTGATCATCCCAGCTACCTTTGAAGTCCATCATACATGCTCTCAACATGTCCTCGAGAGTCTATATTGTCCGCTCCACTTGACCATCCATTTGCGGGTGAAATGCTGTATTGTGTTTAACCTGAGTCCCAAGTCCTTTTTGGACTGACCTCCAAAACTGAGAGGTAAATTGAGTACCTGGATGTGAAATGATGGACAAGGTCATTCCATGCAAGCGAACCCACTCCCGGATATATAGCTTGGCAAAATCCTCAGCTGAGTCTGTGGTTTTGACCGATAGAAAATGAGAAGCTTTAGTCAGCCTGTGTACCACCACCCATGTAGAATCATACTATCGACAAGTATGAGATAAGCCTAATATGAAATTTTTGTTAATCTTTTCCCACTTACAAGTGGGAAGGCTAATATCCTAAAGTATGTCTCCCGGACTTTGATGCTCAACCTTTACTTGTTGAAAGTTTGGGCACTTGGCTATGAATTCGGCAATATCCTTCTTCATGCCATTCCACCAATAAATCTCCCATAAGTCACGATACATCTTGGTGGTACTCGGATGGATGGAATATCTGGATCCATAAGCCTCATTCAATATCCAGCTTCTTAAATCATCAACATTTGGAACACATAGGCGACCTTGGTAACGAAGCACACCATCTCCCCTTTGGGATAAGACCTCCATCTTCTGAATTCGAACGACTTCCTTCAACTTTACCAGAATTAGGTCCTCGTATTTCCTAGCCTTTACATCAGTCACCAAGGAAGATTCCGATTGTTTCTGGAGAACAATGCCGCCATCGGTCGAGTCAATCAATCTAACTCCCAACCTTGCGATACAATGCAAATCCTTTACCAACTCCTTCTTTCCTTCATCCACATGGGACACACTCTCCATAGAGATCCCACTAAGTGCGTCCAATATCGCATTAGCCTTACCCATATGGTATAGAACACTCATATCATAGTCTTTGAGCAGCTAAAAACATCTTCTTTGTCATAGATTCAAATCTTTCTACGTGAACAGATATTGTAAGCTTTTGTGATCAGTAAACACATCCACATGGATCCCATACAAGTAATGCCATTGTATCTTCATTGCAAACACCACTACGGCTAATTCAAGGTCATGGGTTGGATAATTCTTCTCATGGACTTTCACCTGTCTAGAGGTATATGCTATCACCTTCACCCACTGCATCAATGCACCCCGAGTCTGTTTCTCAAAGCATCATAATCATAAAATCATCGGTACCCTCGGGTGGGGTCAACACCAATGCTGTAGTAAGTTGAGTCTTTAACTCTTGGAAGCTATTGTCACAAGCTTCTAACCATTGGAACTTCACTTTCTTTTGAGTCATTTTGGTCAATAGTGCTGCAATGAATGAAAAACCTTCAACAAATCTCCTGTAATAGCAAGCTAAACCCAAGATACTCTGAATATCCTAAGGATTCACCAGTCTAGGCCACACTTCACCGCCTCGATTTTTTGGGAATCTACCTTTATGCCTTCGCCTTATACCAGATCACTCAAAAATGCTACCGAGTTCAACCAAGACTTGCACTTGCTGAACTTTGCATACAATTGACGATCCTTGAGATTCTGAAGCACTACCCTCAAATGAGCGGCATGCTCCTCCTAGATCCGAGAGTATATAAGGATGTCATCAATGAACACAATCACGAACATATCCAAATATGGTTTGAACACCCTATTCATCAGATCCATAAGAGTTGCAGGAACATTTGTTATTCCAAAAGACATAACTACAAACTCATAATAACCATACCGCATCCTAAAAGCTATCTTTGGGATATTGCACTCCTGAACTCTAAGCTGATGATACCCAAACCTGAGATCTATCTTTGAGAAACACTTGGCACCCTGAAGCTGGTTAAATAAATAATAGATCCTAGGTAAAGGATGCCTATTCTTAACGGTGATTTTATTCAATTTCCGATAGTCAATTCACATCCGAAGCGAACCATCCTTCTTTCAGATTAATAAAACTGGTGCACCCCATGGATACTTGTTGGTCGAATGAAGCCCTTATCTAACAGGTCCTTCAACTGATTCTTCAACTCTTTTAGCTTTAATTAAGCCATCCTATAAGGAGGGATAGAGATAGGTTGCATGTCGGGGAGAAGGTCAATACCAAAATCAATTTCCCTCTCTGGAGGAACACCTAGTAAATCATCTGGGAATACCTCTAGGTACTCATGCACCACCAGAACTGACGGATAGTTGGGGTCTCGGACTCAAATCCTTAACCCTAACTAGATGATACATACAACCCTTGGAGATGATCTTCCTGGCCTTAAGATATGAAATAAAATTACCTACAGGCACGGGAGAACTACCATTCCACTCCATAACTGATTCACCCGAAAAACAAAATTCCACTGCAGGGGCTCTACAATTTACAGAAGCATAACATGCATACAACCAATGCATGCCAAGAACAATATCAAAGTTAGTCATAGCTAACTCTACAAGGACTCCGGAGGTGACTTTATGCAATATAGTGACCGGGCATCCTTTATACACCCGCCTAGCTACAACTGAATCACCAACAGGAATAGAAACTGAAAATAGTTCTGACGGAGTCTCAGGGTTAACTCCAAAGCTACTAGCAATATAGGGAGTCACAAAAGGAAAGGTAGCTCCCAGATCCAATAAAGCATAAACATTAATATGGAAACCTCAAAACATACCAGTAACCACATCCGGGGAGGCCTCTTGCTCCTAGTGGGGTGCTAAAGCATAGAACCTATTTTAGCGCTGACCACCGGCTGAACTAGTCAAAGCACCATGCTGGTGGGACGTGCAGCTAGAGCAGCTGAACTGGCTATTGGCACACGGGCTCCACTTTCCCTGATCTGGCTGAAGAGCAATCCCTAAGCCTGTGTCCGGGTTTGCCACACCTGAAACAAGCATCCAAGCCAACTGGGAACCTCCCCGAGTGATTCTTGCCATACTTCGCACAAGTTGGTAAAGTGCACTGTATCTGCATGCTACCCTAGCCTCTCGAATCTGGAGCCCTACTCCTCTGATCCCCTTGGAATCTAGATGGTGTACTGACCGAGGATAGTGCTAGAGTAATAGACCTGTGCTGAGGCTGCTGACGCTGTCCGCCCCCTGATCTGGCCTAAGAAGTCCTATAATTGTCAGTCCTAGCCCTCTTGGCTTCTCTCTGCCTCCGATAAACAGACTCCATCTACTGAGCATGCAACACGATATAGGGAAAATCTATGTCCCCATGCAACATGGCGATCCTATAATCCTTATCCAGGTAGTCTTCCACTCCATGCACAAATTGGCTTACTCAAGCCTTCTGATCTGCCACCAACTCTGGTGCATACTTAGATATACGGGTGAACTCCAAAGCGTACTCCAGGACTGACATGTCACCCAGCTTCTAGTTAACAAACTTGGTCACCTTTAGTTCCCTCATCTCTCGAGGGTAGAACTGATCTAGGAATGTTGCATGAAACTCTTCCCAACCTATAGGGCCTGCACCCACCGTCGTAGCATCTCTCCATAGCTTGAACCATATGTGTGCCACCCCTTTTAGCTGGTAGGAGGGACAAATCCACACAATCTCCATTTGTCAACCCTATAACCTGGGTGTTCTTTAGAATCTACTCGATGAATTCATGTGGATCCTCATCAATGTTGGACCCAAGGAACTCTGGCAGATTCATCCTCAAGAAATCTCTTATATGGGACGCTATCGCGTTGCCATTCTGTGGAATATGCGCAACAGTGACCCCAAGCTAACCCATGGCTTATCATGATTCTAAAATACTACAACTTATAAGAGATTCAAAATGGAAGATATCTAAAATAAAATTGTTCTCTTATATTAAAGGATAATAGTTAATAAAAAGCTGAAGTTTTAAAACAACACTGGGAATATAAAGCTGAAACTAATACACTGTGTTTCAAAACCTTCTAAAATTGATGAGTTTCTTGGAAAAGTCCCTAACTAACTCCGGAAGTTTGAAAACTGAAAATGACAAACAACTAAAATACGAAAGACAATCGAGTCCTTGAAAGATGAGGACACACCACTATCAGTCTGTTGGATGTTGCTGGAAAAGATCTAAGAGCGATGTTGAGTGTGGGTACTTGAGCCTATATCATCAAACAATATAACATAAAGAGAATGTGGTCAGTACATGATGAGTTGGAAATTTACCAACTCATTAGGCTAGTAAGCATGAGTTTTTGCTTAGTTTTTGAGTTGTTTATGTGGATTTTATGCTCTTTCTCCTTGATTGTTTACAGGTACTTCACGTAAGTAGAGAAAGCATGAAATCAAGAAAAAAATGCATGAAGTTTGAGATGAAAGGTTGAGGAGTTGATATTCAAGGAAAAGAAACACATACAGTGGAAGATTTGAACTCAAAAAGAGGTGCTAAAGACATGTATTTAACCGGCTAAATGCAGATCTAGAAGGGTGAAGTGCAAGAAAAACGCCGGAGCCACTGCTTCAGACCGGCTACATTGGCGTTTCACAGTTGACCACTGGCAAGTTATCGAACAATTGTCGGTTCAATCACTGATTCCACTGCTAGTGCACTATTTTTCATTCGCAAACAGTCAGTGCTCCATGGGATTGGCGCCAGTGAAACGCCAGTGCTTTGCAAGTGAGGCCATCTTTAAAAGGGTAAAAGCATCCGAAAAGGGTCCCTAAGAACCTATAAGCATCCATGGGCACTTTTGGAAGGTTTTGCATATAAAAGTACAATTTTTTATAACCTCCATTGTACACCACTCATTCATTCATCATCTTTTAATTAAAAGAACAATAGAAATTGTACATTTCTCTCAATATATGTAGAACATTCTTCTTGTTGAGGAATCCTTTTTGTGGGGGAATTCCACCATAGTTGCAAACCTTGTGAAGCAATTGGATGAACTCATATTGTGAATGCTGAGAAAAGTTATTTGGGTATCATCTCTCTCTATATATAAATATGTAGATCTAATTTGCTAGTTAGGGGTGTATGCATGGTGGGTTTGAATGTATGAATTGGTATTTAAGATTTTCTTTTAAATTCTCATTGTAACTTAGATCTATTGCCTTCTCCCAAGGTTTAATTGTAAAAATTGATGGTTGCAAACATGAATTTTAATTTAATTTTATTGCTTTTGCTTGAGAGAAATGTGAGAATTAGGTGAGAAGATGATAGCGGGGAATTGGAGTGTTGGTGTGTGGATTGAGCTAGGGATAGTGAAAACCCACATCTTCACTCTATTAAAGGTCAAGGTTACAGATAGATTAATCTTTTCATCAAACTATTGTATATGATAGCTAAATTTGGCCTTGGGATTTGAGAAAACTGTCACGACCAGAACATAGGCCCGGATCAAGACACGGGATAAAGAACCTGGAGAGGCTCCAAGATGACCAATGGCATGGACATGACATCTAATCTCAACATAATAATATTGTAGAAGTATAAAATGTATAATATAGAAAAATCCTAGAAAACTAATAACATCTAATAACTGAATACATAAAAATGATCAAAAACTGAAAAAACATACTATGTATGATAATCCCATACCGACTGATGAGTTGATGGGACAAGAACCTAACTAACTCATTAAGACTGAAACTGAAAATATTGAATACAACTGATAAAAGGGTACTAAATGGATGATGACTCACCAACTCTTGCTGAGAGATGCTACTCTGAGGATTTGGCTAACTACGGGACTGAACCTGAATGTCGGAGCCTGTATCAAGAAATGATAAAGCATAGAGTATGCGCTCAGTACGTGGAATGTATCGAGTATGCAAGGTAAGTAAAACCACGAAGTAAGTAAAAAGAGAAATCATGCATATCATAAAACATGTCATCCTAACATTCTGAGAGCAGGGCTTGCATGCTATTATCTGAAAAATGAAAAATAACTGAATATCATAATTGAATTGAATGACCCAAAGATGAAACTGATTATTCATCGGTAAAATTGAACATTGGGTCAAACCTGCTGCAAACATAATATCATGACTAATGAACATGCATAAATAAAACCATGAGGAACAATGGGAGATACTTCATATAACCGGCATTACCACGATATAGCTTACGTGGTCCCGACTATTACTCAAGTGGGCAGAGCCATCAAAAGTTTTGCTAGGCCCCAAATAATCTAATCATACCTACATTGGTGCGTAGTTCAAAGGCACCGGCTTGATTGACCCTTAGACTACTCGGTGTTAGACACTACTTCAAAAAATATGCATATGCTCTCTATCATTTTTCAATGAAGCTGAACCATCGTCTAGTGACTGTTATACTCCAAAAGCTGAAGGCCCCTTGGGGGTAAGGGAAGCTCACAACGGAGGCCCCAAATAATCTAATCATACCTACATTGGTGCGTAGTTCAGAGGCACTGAGTTGATTGACCCTTAGACTACTCTGTGTTAGACACTACTTCAAAAAATATGCATTTGCTCTCTATCATTTTTCAACGAAGCTGAACCATCGTCTAGTGACTATTATACCCCAGAAGCTCAAAGATCTAACCCGGGAGTTGAAAAGAAGAAAACTGAAAATCTGACACTAGGTCACAAAACGAGTCATTCTGTGACTCGTGGGGTAGACCATGAGTCGTGAGGAGATTGTGGTGAGGTTCAAGGCTTGGGTTGAAATTTTGGAATTTGAGGTCCCCACGGACCTGACCACGAGTCATGGTCAGTCCCCACGATTCGTGGGATGGGTCGTGGTCAGCAGGTTGGAAATAACATTTATCTTAGGCAGTGAAGGTGACGAGTGGTGACCACGAGTCCTGCTCACCAGAAACAACTCATGAGGTCCCCCGTGATGAGTCCCAAATGATCTATCAGGCAGTGTACTTGGCGATTGATACCACGACTCGTTCCCTTGGGCAACGACCCGTCCAGTCCCTCGTTGGGATTGGCAGTCAGTTATATTCTGCGAATTTAGTAAGGGGTTTTCATTAATTCCTATAATACTAAGGCCTAAACTACGTAGTTTTAAGCTATGAATAGTGGGTTTTATGAGGGGAAAATCTATTCTAAGTCATTCCTATTCATGCATGTAAGAGTAAGGGTCTAAAGAGGTGATCAAGGCTAATCCTTCAAGTTTCTTCTGTAAACCTTCCTTGGACAATTAAATAAGTGGTAGAATCAAACCCTTTCAGGTATGTAGGGTTATGAGTGGGTGACTCCGTTCACACCCATTCCCAATCTCTCTTTAAATCATGAAATTCATATGTTGATTCTATGGGGTTTTAACCCAATGCATGAAATTCCTAATTTACTGCATGGGTATGATCTAAAGATGTTTTTATTATTGAATTATGATTTATGGTCAAGTTTTACATTGTTTTCAATTAAAATCATGTTTCAAGCTTTATAAATTAAGCTGCCCAATTATGAGAAGTTAATGAAAGTTGAGATTTATGATGAATGTTCAAGTATGATGAGATATTTATAATGAAAAGCATGTTTTCAAGTGACCCATATCTATGATCATATTTTCAAGTGAATTATGTATTTTCACGCATGTTAAAGTATCGGGCAATGCCTATTTGTTCAAGTATGATGTATGAACTTATGAATGTAAGCTTACCACATGGTTTTGGAGCGAAGACTCCCATTTATATTCAACTTGTGGTATGGTTTTGAGCAAGAGCTCCTCATATATGATTTTAGATTTGGTATGTATTTTATTATTGAACTTCGTTAATAGACAATGGTAAGCTTCGTTAAAAAACGATGGAGAGCATATGCATATTTTTGAAAGTAGTGTCTATCACCGAGTAGGCTAAGGGTCGATCACGCTATCCCTTAGAAGTATACACCAACATAGGTTGATTCATATTATTTATATTGTGGGACCTCCATTGTTAGCTATCCCCTTCCCGATTACGCCACGAGCTTAATATCGATATCATGGTATTGTCCTTAGCCCTGTAAAGGCTTTGGACGACTCTACCCACTTGAGTGTGATAGTTGGGACCACGTAAGCTCTATCGTGGTATGTCGGTTATAAGAAGAGTCTCTAATTGTTCCTCATAATTTTAGTTATGAATGTTGATCATTCATGATATATATATATATATATGTTCTAAAGTAGGTTTGACCCAATGTTTAACTTTACTTATGACTTTTAGATTTCAGCTTTGGGTCAATCTGTTCAATTATGATGTTATCTTATGCTGAGATCATGATTTCAGAAAAATAACATGCATGCCATACTCTCAGATTCTTAATTTTTTTATTCATGTTTTTATACTATACATATTTTAAATGATTTTACTTAGCTAAGAAGTTTTACTTACCTTGCATACTCGGTATATTCCACATACTGACTGCATACTCTATGTTGTATCATTTCATGATACAGACCCCAATACTCAAACTCAGCCTCGTCCGTAGCCAGCCTTTCAAACTTAGTACCCCACATCTGTTGGTGAGTCCTCATCTCCTGAGGACCATGCTTTATTAGTTTTCTTTTAGATTTTAGTATTAGACTTAAAGAGTTAGTTGGGGTCTTATCCCATCAACTCATCAGTGTTAGAGGCTTTTTAAGACATAAGATGTAATCAGCTTCATATTCGTGTGTATTTCTGATGTTATGCTTATTTTATACATTCGCTAAGTTATCATGTTGATGATTCAATTTTATGTTAGTCAGATGTTATGTTCTTTCCATGGGTTGTCTTGGAGTCCCTTGGGTTTCCTTGTCCCATGTCTCAGTCCAAGCCTATGTTAGGTTCATGACAAACTTGGTATTAGACCAATAGGTCTGCAGTGTCCTAATGTGTCTGAAAGTACCATTGAGTAGAGTCTTTTTCTTGGGTGTGAAGTGCACCACATTTATGACTAAGAGGCTATGAGACGTTTAGGAAATGTTCCCTTCTTTTATGATTTATGTTGTGCGATGAAATATCTCCCTATCCTTCCAATTCCTGCTATTTGCAATTGCAGAATCATGGCTCCCCCATTTAGTTAACGGTAGAAGGAATGGGAATGGAAAAGGCCACGAGGATGGCAACGGAGATGGGCACGAAGAAGTCCTAACAGTCCAAGAGCACTATGCACCGAAGCTAGTTGCCCATGCTAAATTTATGGAAGCTATTCAGATGCTAGTGTAGGCCTTGACCACTCAGGTCAACCAACAGACAGTGGTGCATGTCACTTAAAATGGGAATGCGGTGGCAACTTAATTCAGAGATTTCTTGAGGATGAACCCACTAGAGTTTCTTGGTTCCAAGGTGGACGAGGATCCACATCAGTTTATCGATGAGATTGTAAAGCTCACCCAAGTCATGGGGGTGAATGGAGTTGAGCGTGTTGAGCTAGCCTCATATCAGTTGAAAGGGGTGGCACACATCTAGTTTTGATAATGGAAGGATAGTAGGGCAACTGGAGCAGGCCCTATCAGTTGGGAGAAGTTCCATGCGGCCTTTCTAGATAGGTTCTTCCCTTGTGAGATGAGGGAGTTGAAAGCCACCGAGTTCATGAATCTTTAGCAAGGGAAAATGAAAGTGCATGAGTATGCCCTTGAGTTCCCTCGCCTATCAAAGTACGCCCCAGAGTTAGTGTTTGATCAGAGGGTGCAGGTGAGCAAGTTTGTTCATGGGCTGGCGGGCTATATAGACAAGGATTGCAGGACCGCTATGCTCCATCAGGATATGGATTTCCCTCGGATATTATACGCCCAGCAGATGGAGGCGGCGAATATGAGTGAGAGAGAGGCCGAGAGGTACAGGATAGATAGCTATGGATTCTCTCAACCGAGGTCAGGGGTGGGCACTGACAATAAACACACCAGAAATCTTTCGCCCCAGCATCTTTAGCGTTGAGTGTGCCATCCAGACCTAGGCACGATCATAGGGGTCAGGCATCTAGCTCTAGGGGTCAGAGCAGTAGACCTGCAGATTCTAATATCCAGTTTGCAATAGGTGTGGCCGGGGGTACATGAGCCAGTGCTTGGCAGGTACAGGTGCTTGCTTCGAGTGTGGGAAGCCCGGACATATACTCAGGGATTACCTAGCAGCGAGACAGGGCCATGATGGCAGTCGAATCCCAGATTCCAGCTCCACCCGCACACTCAGCCCAGCAGCTCCACCCGTACGCTCAGCCCAGCAGGGGGCATCTACTAGCACAGGTGGCGAACAACGCCAAAATAGATTCTATGCCTTGGCATCCCACCCGAAGCAGGAGGTCTCCCCTGATGTAGTCACTGGTATGTTACAAGTTTTTCATCTTGATGTATATGCTTTGTTAGATTCGGGGGCTACCTTGTCTTTTGTGACACCTTACGTGGCTAGTAGTTTCAGAGTCAGTCATGAAATCTTGTTAGGACCCTTCTAAGTTTCTACTGCAGTAAGTGATTCAGTTATAGCTAGATGGTTGTGTAGAAGTTTCCCTGTCACAGTCCTTCAGAAAGTCACCTCAGCAGATTTAGTAGAGTTAGCCATGAAAGATTTTGATTTTATCCTCAGTATAGATTGGCTATTTGCATGTTATGCCTCAGTTAATTGTAGAACTCGAGCAGTAGAATTCAGATTTTTGGGTGAGACAGTCATAAAGTGGAAGGGTAGTTCAATTGTGCTTGTAGGTCATTTCATTTCCTACCTTAAGGCCAGTAAAATGATCTCCAAAGGTTGTGTGTACCATCTAGTTAAGGTTAAGGATGCGAAGCTCGAGACCCCAGCTATCCTATCAATCTCAGTAGTATGTGAGTATCCAGAAGTCTTTATGGATGATTTGGTAGGAGTTCCTCTCGTGTGAGAGATTAATTTTGGTATTGACCTTTTTCCCAATACGCAGCCTATATCTATTCTTCCCTACAGAATGGCTCTAGTCGAGCTAAAAGAGTTAAAGGAATAGTTGAAGGACCCTCTAGACAACGGTTTCATCAGCCTTAGCAAGTCTCCATGGGGTGCACCGATTCTCTTTGTCCGAAACAAGGATGGTTCTCTTCGTATGTGCACTGATTATAGGCAATTAAAAAAAGTCACCATCAAGAACAGGTATCCTATGCCCAGGATTGATGATTTGTTCGACCAGCTTCAGGGTGCCAAGTATTTTTCAAAAATATATCTCAGACCCGGGTACCATCAGCTCAAAAATTCAAGAGAGCGACATCCCTAAGACGACCTTCAGGACGCGGTATGTTCATTACGAGTTTGTAGTTATGTCTTTTGGACTAACGAATGCTCCTGCAGCTTTTATGGATTTGATGAATAAGGTTTTCAAGCCATACTTGGATATGTTCGTGATCGTGTCCATTGATGACATCCTGATATACTCTCGGAGAAAGGAGAAGCATGTCGCTCATTTGAGGGGTGTGCTAGAGACTCTTTAGGATTGCCAACTATATGCTAAATTCATCAAGTGCGAGTTTTGGTTGGACGTAGTGGTGTTTTTGGGCCATGTGGTATCAAGTGAGGGCATACAGGTGGACTCTCAAAAAATAGAATTGGCCTAGACCGGTGAACCCTTCAGATATCCTAAGCATTTTGGGCTTAGCTGGCTACTATAGAATGTTTGTTGAGGGCTTTTCATTAATTGTAGTGCCATTTACCAAATTGAACCAAAAGAAAGTGAAATTCCAATGGTCGAAGGCTTGTGAGAGAAGCTTTCAGGAGTTGAAGACTTGACTTACCTCAGCACCGGTGCTAACCCTATCAGAGGGTACCAATGGGTTTATGGTGTAAGGTGATGCTTTGAGAATTGTACATGGTTGTGTATTGATGTAGCACCATAAAGTAATAACATATGCTTCTAGACAGTTGAAAGTTTATAAGAAGATTACCTGCACATGATCTTGAATTGGCGGCAGTGGTATTTGCCTTAAAGATATGGATTCATTATTTGCACAGGGTCTATGTAGAGGTGTTCATGGACCATAAGAGTCTATAATATGTGTTTACCCAGAATGATCTCAATCTTCGTCAAAGGAGGTGGTTGGAGCTACTCAAGGACTATGACATGAGTGTTCCTTACCATCTGGGCAAGGCTAATGTAGTGGCAGATGCACTTAGTAGACTCTCTATGGGGAGTGTGTCCCATTTGGATGAGGGAAGAAAGGAGCTGGTGAAGGATGTGCATCGACTTGCAAGATTGGGAGTTTGATTGGTTGACTCAACCGACGGCGGTGTTGTTGTTCAGAAAGGATCAGAATCGTCCTTGGTGACTGATGTAAACGCTAGAAAAGACGAGGACCCTATTTTAGTAAAGTTTAAAGAAGCCGCTCATAATTAGAAGGTAGAGGTCTTCTCCAAAGGGGGAGATAGTGTGCTTCAATATTAGGGTAACTTATATGTTCTGGATGTTGATGATTTAAGGAGACGAATGTTGCACGAGGCTCATGGAGTATTCAATCCATCTTGGTGCCACCAAGATGTATTGTGACTTATGGAAAGTCTATTGATGGACTGGTATGAGGAAAGATATCGCAGAATTCATAGAGAAGTGCCCAAACTGTTAGCAAGTGAAGGTCGAGCATTAGAGACGGGGAGGTGTGCTTCAGGATATCAGTATTCCTACATGGAAGTGGGAAGAAATCAATATAGACTTCATTAGAGGTTTTCCTTGCACTCGTCGGCAATATGACTCCATTTGGGTTGTTGTAGATAGGTTGACCAAAGCCTCTTATTTTCTACCTTTCAAAACCACAGATTCGATGGAGGATTATGCCGAACTGTACATTTGGGAGATGGTTATATTGCATGGAGTGCCCTTGTCCATCATATCAGACAAAGGTACCCAATTTACATCTCAGTTTTGGAGATCGTTCCAAAAGGACTGGGTACTCAGGTTAAGCTCAGCACAACATTTCACTCGCAAATAGATGGTAAAGAGGAGCGGACAATTCAGACTCTCGAGGACATGTTAAGAGCATGTGTGGTTGATTTTAAAGGTAGTTGGATGATCATTTGCCTCTTATTGAGTTTGCATACAATAATTGCTACCATTGTAGTATCTAGATGGCCTCGTTTGAGGCTCTCTATGGGCGGAGATGTAGATCGCCTATTGGCTGGTTCAAAGTTGGTGAAGCTGTGATGATAGGACCAGATTCGGTCCATGAGGTGATGGAGAAGGTTAAGCTCATACGGGACAGGTTGAAACAACTCAAAGTCGCCAAAATACCTATGCCGATGTGAGAAGGAGAGAACTTGAGTTCGAAGTGGGTGATTGGGTGTTTCTAAAGGTGTCTCCCATAAAGGAGTAATGAGGTTTGGAAAGAAAGGAAAAGTGAATCCTCGTCATGTTGGCCTCAATCGGGTTGTGAAACGGGTTGGCAAGGTGGCATATGAATTGGAGTTTCCTTCATAATTAGCTTTCGTGCGTCCTGTTTTTCATGTATCACTCTTAAAAAAGTGTTTGGGTGATCAAGCTCTGGTTGTTCTGGTGAATAGTATTGGTGTGACAGATAGCCTCAATTATGAAGAGGTTCCAATGGAAATACTGGATCATCCGGTTCGAAGGATAAGGAGCAAGGAAGTAGCTTCAGTTAAACTTTTATGGAGGAATCAGCATGTTGAAGAAGCTACGTGGGAAGCCAAAGAGACATGATGGCTAGATACCCACATTTATTCTCTACCGGCTTAGTTCCAACTTGAGGTATCAATTTTTTCCCTAGTACTCTTTTCAGTTTTCACGTTCAGTTCATGTGCACAAGTTTTTGTATAATAAAGTATATATGTATGGTTCGTGAATTCAGTTATCCAGGTTATTCCGTTCGGAGGTAATCATTCCATCAGTTTTCAGCTTAAATGATCAGTATATGAATATGATGATTGCATTTCTATGCTTTTCTGTATGATTTTCAACATTCGAGGACAAATCTTCCCAAGGAGGAGATATTGTTATACCCCAAAAACTCAAAGATCCGACCTGGGAGTTGAAATGGAGAAAACTACAAATCTGGTACCGGGTTACAAAATGAGTCATTTCGTGAACCGTGGGGTAGACCACGAGTCGTGAGGAGATTCATGGTGAGATTCAAGCCTTGGGTTGAAATTTTGGAATTTGAGTTCCCTACGGACCTAATCACTGATCTTAGGCAGATTTATATGCCCAAGTGATACTCAAACGTATCATTTTCGCCTTGTTTATTGTGCAATGTGTATACATTTTCATGTAATTGGTAATAAAATGTGAATTTATACTAACCAACATGATTAGCATTGTTTTGTAGGTAGAATATGATTTTGAGGAGCTAAAATGCATGTTGGAACAATATCGGAGTTGGACTTGGATTCGAGCACGAAAAAGGCATTGGACTGCACAATATAAAGGGGCTCCGCGATGGAGCCGTGTCACGCTACCATCGTGGAGGCACACTGCCTGGAGGGTGAATAATTTGCCAATTTCCAGTGGAGCCTCACGACAGCTCCGTGGCACAGAGGCAAGCCTCCGCGTTGCCTGCCGTGCCACGTTGAAGCTTTATTCCTGGACACTAAATTTCCAATAAGGGTCCGCGTCCACACCGTGTCACGGAGGCAAGCCTCCGCGTTACCCTCCGTGACACGTTGCTTGTTATTCCGAGAAAAATTCCTAATAGTATAAATAGAACACTTAGGCTTATTTTTAAGCAATTCAGACTTGGTGGAACAAGGACGTGGGTTACAGGCAGTTGAGGGACAAAAAAGCTCAGGGTTTTTCTCTCTTTCTTTCTTCTTTCAATCAATTGTTTGTATGATTAACACTTGTTTTAGGATGATTAATCCACAAATGAGTGGCTAATTCTCTTCCTTGCTGAGGTTATGAACAATGGTGATGAATTTTGATTATTGAATTATATGGTTTTTCATCTTCTTCTTCCATGTTGTTCTATTAATTCTTGTTTCTACTGCATTGGTGTGTGGCCGACATTAATGTACATCTAAAAAGTCTGATTTCACTCGAGAGAGCATGAAATTGGAAAGTTGTGAATTAATATGGTATTGTTCTTAACTTGATTAGGGAAAATTGGGTTTTGATGTGCTTTCCTGATAGAAATATACTTGACAGCCGAACCAGCCGAACAAGTTTTTGGCGCCGTTGGCCGGGGAGACTAGGCAATTGGTGAAATTGTGTTAAGTGTAAATTTACTGTATTTTTATTTTATTTTCTTAAGTGTTGACAACTTGGTCTAAGCCTGTATTTTGCAGACTTGATTTCTATGAACACTGTCAAGAGACAAAGAGCTGGTGGAATCTTATATAGTGCCTGAACGTGAATTTCATAGTAAACGCAGAGAAGCTCTACAAAAGAAGCTGCAGTTGCTCAGACAGACTATTATGGAGCAACAAAATCCACCGGTTGTGAGGGCAGTGTTAGTGCACGACGAAGCAGCAGCAAGGCCGGTTCGCGAGGTGGCAATCCTACATGCCAACAATGTACATTCAAGTATCCGAAAACTAGAGCCAGGAGGGAGATTTGAACTTAAGCAGAACATGGTGCAACTGTTGCACACAAGCGGGCAATTTACCGGTCTCCCTCATGAAGACCCACAACAACATCTCCAAAACTTTTTGGAGATAAGTGACACTTATACACCCGCTGGAGTGTCACCTGATTATGTTCGGCTCACACTATTTCTATTCTCATTACTTGGTGAAGCCAAGAGGTGGTTAAAAGCTGAGCCACCAAATTCTATCTCAACGTGGGATGATCTAGCACGGAAGTTCTTGATAAGATTTTTTCCCTCTGGTAAAACAGCCAAACTTAGAAGTCAAATTCTAAGTTTCAAACAGAGGGAGGGAGAAAATTTGTATCAAGCCTGGGAAAGATTCAAATCCATGTTGCGGGACTGTCCTAATCATCATCAGTCCAATGAGGTGTTGGTACACACATTTATTGAGGGTTTGGAACCCCATACTAAAATTTTGCTAGATTCAGCAGCTGGAGGGCAAGCGTTGGAAAAGACTTATGAGGAGCTGTACACTTTGCTAAACCGAATTTCACAGGGCAATCCAGAATGGAATGCTGATTCATCACGAGGTGGAGCAAGGAAAGCAGCAAGAGTGCTTGAATTGGATGGATTTACAGCTATCGCTGCACAGATAGCTGCCCTGCAGAATCAGTTGAAAAACCACTTCAGCAACATGAATTTGAACCAGCCTTCAGCTTCAGTCAATGCGGTCCAACAAATATGGTGTGAAGTGTGTGGAAGCAGTGAGCACTCAGCTGAGTGTTGTGGAGCAAACCCAGATTCTGTTAACTTTGTGGGCAATGCACAAAGAAATCAGCAGCAGTTTGGTAGCGGCTACAACTCAAATTGGAGGAACCATCCAAATTTTTCGTGGGGTAGCAACAACCAACAAAGCCAAAGTTCGGGTCAGGGGATGCCAAGAAATCAAGGAGGGCAACAGAACTACCAATCTCAGTTCAGAAATCACAATGCCCCTCCTCCACCACCATCACCTAGCATTGAGGAGATGTTCAAGACCATGATCGCTAATCAGGCGCAATTGCAGGCTAACTATGTTAAATTGGCAGCCGAAGTGAAGAATAATCAATTAGCGACCAAGGCTCTTGAGTATCGATTTGGGCAATTTGCTAGTGCCCAAAACACAAGGCCCAGAGAAGGACTGCCTAGCGACACGGATCCAAATCCGAAGCAGGTAAATGCAGTGACCACAAGGAGTGGTTTGCAGCTGAAGGAGGTGGAACCAAAAAGACCACCTCAAAAGTCAGGAGCAGCAGATGTTGAGGGAGAGCAAACTTCGGAGAGGGGGAAGACCAAAGAAGCAGAATCAGAAAGACCTCCACCCCGTTCCCTCAACGACTCAAGAAACACAAGGACGAGGCGTGTTTCTAGAAATTTATGGAGGTGCTTAAACAGGTACATGTTAACTTACCTCTTGTTGATGTCTTGCAGGGAGTGCCAAAATATGCCAAATATATTAAAGACATCGTGGCCAACAAAAGTCGTTTGACTGAGTATGCCACGGTAGCTTTGACGGAGGAATGCACTTCCCCGATCCAAAATAGACTGCCTACGAAGCTAAATGACCCTGGAAGTTTTATTATCCAGCTTACTATTGGGCAGAGTATCCGAGCTCGTGGATTGTGTGACTTGGCGGCGAGCATAAATCTGATGCCATCCTCGGTATTCAGAAAGTTGGGTCTAGGGAGTCCTAGACCTACAACCGTAATCTTGCAGTTGGCGGATCGATCCTTAGCTAGGCTGGATGGCATTGTTGAGGATGTTCTAGTGCAAGTGGGCTCCCTCATTTTTCCGGTAGATTTTATTCTTCTGGATTTTGAACCAGACGCTGAAGTCCCATTTATTTTGGGACGACCCTTTTTGGCAACCGGGAAAGCATTAATTGACGTAGCTGCGGGTCAACTTACAATGCGAGCACATGACAAGGTAGAGGTGTTCGATGTGTACAAAGCACCCCAAGCTCCCGATGGTAAATGAAGAACTCTCGGTGATCAATGTAATTGATCATGGGAATGCTAAGCAAATTAATGATTCCCTAGAGTTGATAGGAAGACCACCGGATAAGGGTGAGCACTACTGGGGGGAGGACAATGATCGTGAGAAATCGTCCATCACCCTAGTGGACAATTGAGCATAAAGGACGTCGAGCCGCAACGGTAAACCAGGCGCTGCACGGGAGGCAACCCGTGAAAAATATTTTTTTTTCTTTTCTTTTATTTTGTAAAGTGTAAATAGATTTTATTTTTTTTAATTTTCTTTTTTCTTGATTTAGTACAAATTTTTCGTTTTAGGAGTAATTTTTCATTTTAGTTAGTGAAATCTATTAATCTAACCAATTTTGTTTAGTGAGGTGATTTTCAGGTCAACCGGAGAAAAATGTGCACGGAATTGTGAAGGAAAAGGAAAGGTATGAAAAAATGAATAAAATGAAGAGACAGTGAGCTGGGGTGATGGCTCCGTGTCACGGAGGAGGACCTCCGCGTTACCCTCCGTGACACGTTGAGGTTTAATCTGGAATTTTTAAAAAATTCCAGTGAGCCATCACGATGGCTCCGTGTCACGGAGGCAGTGCACCGTGATGCACTCCGTGACACGTTGCCCTATAATTTGTGACGGGTCACACCGGGTTGCCGGGTGACCCGCGTGTTTCCTTCATTTTAAACCCCGATTTTATTTCCTTTTCCCTCATTTTCTCACTTCTCCGCGACCAAACACCCAAATTTCCCTCCCCCATCAATGTGCCATGGCATAAAGCAAAGAAATTATCGAGTTTTCTTCGATTGTTCAACTTAAAAGTATGTTTTCCTCTTCTCTCTCAAGTTTTTGTCAATTTTAGTCGAATTTGAGCATGGGAGGTGAGCTAAATCACCCTAAGTAGAAATTTAGCATGAAATTGAATTATTCCTTGATTGATAAATGTTCGGAATGTTGTAATGCGCGTTTGAACTTGTCGATTGCGTGAATGATTCGAATTTGATTGTGAAATTCAATTCTAGGGCTTGGTTGTTGAAATTGAAATGGGTAACTTGGTAAATTGGTGAATTATATGCCGGGGTGTGCTTGTGAATTGAGATAAGTCGTTGTAAATATTGTTTGAATGTAATAGACGATGAATTCTCGGGTTTTTGGGAAAATGTGAAAATTGTTCGAATTGGTTGATTATATAGGTTCATATGTATATAGAATTCTTGTTGTTGTTTTTGTTTTGTTGTTTTCTTTGCTAAGTGCGATGGTTGAATTGCTTAAGATGGTAGTGATTGGGATTAGCTGTATGAAGTCTGAGTAGTACGCTAAAGTTATACCGTCAAATTTTTCTTTGCGAACGCACTAAGCATAAATCATATAGTTGTTTGTTTTTGGTGTAAATAAAGTGATCCTTGCCGTAGTATCGTAACCATAGCTAAGGAATAAGTGTGGGGTAAACTTAGCTTAACCCGACCTTAGCCGAAGCTAATATGCATTTAGCTTGACATTGCGCTTGTTTATTTGTATTGACAGGTACAATGGCAAGTAGGCAGGATAAGGGTAAGGGTGCATCTACTTTAGGAACCGGGAGGAAACGACTTAGATGGGGCACAGCAGTCCCAGCTGCACCAGCTGTTCCACGCGGCCAACGCCGCCAGTACGGAACGAGGTGGGTAACCGATGAGGGGAAGAAGTGGTACAGTAAACACAAGGAAAACAAATACTTCCCCAAGGAGCATATTGCATGGGAACCACTAGTACAGGAGTTCCCCCGCATAGTGCAGAGGATCGAGGCAGCTGGGCTCAGCTTCATATTTCAGAAGCCCAAGGAATGCAACCTACATCTAGTCCGGGAGTTCTATGCAAATTGGAACCCGGCAATCAGAAGCCACACAATAAAGATCAGAGGGCAGATTGTCACTCTGGAACCCCAGCAATTAAATGCCATCATTGGAGCATGGGACACAGACGCCCACGTTCTCCGCCAGCTAAACATCACCCCACCATATGCCGATATCAGACGCACATTGTGTGGGGCTCGATCCACAGCCAGATGGAGCAGACATAAAGAAAGGGGTTACCACCAGACTTTGCCGTATTCTCAAATGAACAGGGAGGCCAGAATATGGCTGAAGATAGTGTGTTCGTGCCTGATCCCGGGGGTGCACATGACTGATGTGACCCGGGACCGTGTCTGCCTGGTGTATGCCCTGATGAAAGGGCTAGAGATTAATGTTGGGGCGGTCATCATATCCGCCATGAAGAGAGCCCGACTACACCAGGGCCACAGGTATGGATTCGGCGGACTTATCACCACCTTTCTCCGGGGCCTCGACGAAGAAGAAGAGGCTTTGGACTACATCCCGCAGTTGGAGCGGAGGGCCCTTGACGTGACCAAAACTAAGGCCCCCGACACCACACACGGGCCAGTGCTGACGCTTGGCGAGCGACATGCTCGTGACGACCAGTACATGGCACGTATGTTCGGAATGCAAATGCTCCAGCTTCGGATTGGTGGGAGACCAGCCACAGAGGAGGAGTTTTGGCAGCTCAAGCTGGATTACCTGTTTGGCGAAAACGCCCGGGCTCTATACCGATTAGGGCCAGCCTTTGTAGAGCCCACTGACGATGATGTCCCCACGGACGAGGAGACACGTCGGGAGGACTCCGATGTGGAGTCCGATGACGACGATGGAGGTGACTCGGACATGGGCGATGAGGCAGCAGCACCGGATGAAGAAGTCGAATATTTCGACTGATCAGAGAGTTCCACCACCCAATTTTGTGATTGTAATTTTTGTGAACACTGGGGACAGTGTTCAATTTAAGTGTGGGGTGGGAAGTAGTTAGGTGCTGGGGTTAGGCTGGTTTGCCTGTATGTTCTTGCTCTGTTTTGTTTTGTATGTTTATGTTTCCCTGTGTTGGTGAAGTGCAAACTGGTTTGTATCTGTATATATTTGTGGTAATTGATGATGTGTGTTGTGAAATGTTGTGGTTTCCCAGCTAAGTTTGTAAAAAAAAAATTTTTTTTTGTAAATATTTTCTTAATATATTTTTTTTCTCTATCGAAATGATCGATATGTTTGAAAATTTTGCGAAAATATTTTGTACATATTAAAATATTTTGTAAATATTTTTCCATCGAAATGATCGGTGTGTTTGAAAAATTTTTCAATTTTTATTTTTGGGTTTCTCGGAGTTTGTTTTCGGTTCTTTTACCGAGAATAGTCCCATTGAACCGACGTCATAGTTAGTGACCGTTCCCTATGATGGATGGATGACGACCGTCTTAAGGGAAATGTAGTCAGTAGGAGTAGTGATGTTAATTTGTTTTTAGTTTTTTTCTTTGGTGGATTGCATCACAGAACCCGTAGTTACTATATGGTTGTGAAATTTTGGTTGCGTGTTGTAACTGATATTCAAAGTGTAAAAGTGATTCGTATGAAAGCATGCAATTTTGTAAATATGTTGAGTTGCCTTGGCTGTAGAATTTGATTCGGGGTGATGGAGGCTTAATTTTTGAATTCATGTAATTGGCTAATTAAAGAGTCTGTGAATGCATCTTGAATCGAGCATGTGCATGAAGTGTGAAGTGAGGGTTTGTTATTCCATGCTATTGTGAAGTGTCTAGAACTTGCCTGGTGTGTGTACAAAACGAAATGAAGGAGGTGTAGTGTTGGAAAGGATGTAGGCATTTCTTTGGCTTAACCGAGAGTTTCTATTTTTTTCTTGTCATACTCTCCTTTTTAGATGATTGTATACCCTAGTCAGCCCGTTGAGCCTTTAGCCGATTCTTTCTTTCTTTTGTCCAAAAATGTATAAACTGAGCTTAATTCTTTCTTTTCATTAGCCGTAAAGTCTATACAAAACTCTTAAGCGCTTAAGAAGAACAAAAGTTTTTTTCCCCAAAGTGTCAAAGAGTGAGAATGGTGAAAAGAAAAAGAAAAGCAGAGTGAGGAAAGAGAATAAAAGGTTGAAGAGGCACTTGTCATAATGAAATGATAATGAAGGTGCATGAAAAACCTTCGTTGTAATGTCAAGTGTGTTTGATGAAATGGGCCATACGAAAGTAAACCAGCATGAATGGGATGATGAGAAAAAGAAAAGAGAGAAACAATGTCCATGAGTTGATGGGAATGTGTTGAAAAGGCGCTTAAGGATGCTAGTGACTATTATTGGCTAATCCAATATATACTAGTTCCATAGCTTCCATTACAACCCATTAAAGTCCTACGTGATCTTACATTGCATTTCTGTATATTAGTGGAGTAACACACTAAGGGCAAGCCTATGGGTCATGACATGATGCATGTGAATTCTTTTGGGAGAGAGAGTGAAATTAATTTTTACATGCCCCTACTTGAATGTTTGTGTGTCACATGAACAAAAAGGTGAAGATTCTCTTGAGTTGTGAGGGCACATGCTTGATGAAAGATTGATTTTTGTGTAGGATATCTTGATTAGCTGATTTGCATGAGTTTGCCGATATCGAGAGTCGATTCTTAAAGTCTAGGAAGTCTTGATGTATTAAAGGTCATTGCATTGTAAGACCATGCATGTTTTCTTGATGATTTACAATATTGAATGATCGGTATGACCGTAGCGTAAATTGTCGCACCATAGTGGCGAAGGTTGGGATGTAATTTGCATGAATTGTGTATTTGCCGTTCGAGGACGAACAAGGATTTAAGTGTGGGGTAAGTGATCTTGGGCAGTTTTATATGCCCAAGTGATACTCAAACGTATCATTTTCGCCTTGTTTATTGTGCAATGTGTATACATTTTCATGTAATTGGTAATAAAATGTGAATTTATACTAACCAATATGATTAGCATTGTTTTGTAGGTAGAATATGATTTTGAGGAGCTAAAATGCATGTTGGAACAATATCGGAGTTGGACTTGGATTCGAGCACGAAAAAGGCATTGGACTGCACAATATAAAGGGGCTCCGCGATGGAGCCATGTCACGCTACCATCGCGGAGGCACACTGCCTGGAGGGTGAATAATTTGCCAATTTGCAGTGGAGCCTCGCGATAGCTCCGTGGCACGGAGGCAAGCCTCCGCGTTGCCTGCCGTGCCACGTTGAAGCTTTATTCTTGGACCCTAAATTTCCAGTAAGGGTCCACGTCCACGCCGTGTCACGGAGGCAAGCCTCCGCATTACCCTCCGTGACACGTTGCTTGTTATTTCGAGAAAAATTCCTAATAGTATAAATATAACACTTAGGCTTATTTTTAAGCAATTCAGACTTGGTGGAGCAAGGACGTGGGTTACAGGCAGTTGAGGGACGAAAAAGCTCAGGGTTTTTCTCTCTTTCTATCTTCTTTCAATCAATTGTTTGTATGATTAACACTTGTTTTTGGATGATTAATCCACAAATGAGTGGCTAATTCTCTTCCGTGCTGAGGTTATGAACAATGGTGATGAATTTCAATTATTGAATTATATGGTTTTTCATCTTCTTCTTCCATGTTGTTCTATTAATTCTTGTTTCTACTGCATTGGTGTGTGGCCAACATTAATGTACATCTAAAAAGTCTGATTTCACTCGAGAGAGCACGAAATTGGAAAGTTGTGAATTAATAGGGTATTGTTCTTAACTTGATTTGGGAAAATTGGGTTTTGATGTGCTTTCCTGATAGAAATATACTTGAAAGCCGTATTAGTCAATTTAGGAACGGGAATTGTATTGCTAGGTCATAAATTGCATTTGATCACAGAAATGTAGACGGATGGTTTATGATTCTTAAGTGAGATTAAATACGAGAGTTTTAATCTCTAGGCTAATGTTCTTGGCTAGCAACTGGAAGAGAAGACTAACCAAATTATGATTATAATCAAGTTCATTACATGTTCTTAACCTTGGCATGCTCATATCCATAGTTTCAATTCAAAGTAGATATTTGTTAATAGTTTTAGTATATAATTTATAAACAAAATTATTTAACTTTTGGTTACTTTGTTGTCAGCATATATAGAAGTAAGATAGAATATAGTATACTTGAGAAATTTTTACTTATCCAGAGTCTCCTTGGTTCGATACTTGGCTTACTTAAGCCACTTACTACTTGTTTGACCACGTGCACTTGCGTGTCGGTTTTTAACCCTACCGAACCAGCCGAACAATCACAAGTCGTGGTCAGTCCCTAAGATTCGTGGGATGGGTCGTGGTTAGAAGGTTGGAAATAACTTGAATCTTAGGCAGTGAAGGTGACGAGCGGTGGCCACGACTCGTGGTCACCAGTAACGACTAATGAGGTCCCCCGTGACGAGTCCTAGATGATCTATCAGGCAGTGTACTTGACGACTGATACCACGACTCTTTCCATTGGGCAACGACTCGTCCAGTCCCTCTTTCGGACTAGCAGTCAGTAATATTCTGCGAATTTAGTAAGGGCTTTTTCGTAATTCCTATAATCCTAAGGCCTAAACTACGTCGTCTTGAGCTATGAATAGTGGGTTTTATGAGGGGAAAATCTATCTATGTCATTCCTATTCGTGCATGCAAGAGTAAGGGTCTAGAGAGGTGATCACGGCTAATCCTTCAAGGTTCTTCTTCAATCCTTCCTTGGACAATCAGAGAAGTGGTAGAATCAAACCCTTTTAGGTATGTAGGGTTATAATGAATGAATCCATTCACATCTATGCACAATCTCTCTCTAAATCATGAAATTCCTATGTTGATTCTATGGGGTTTTAACCCGATGCATGAAATTCCTAATTTACTACATGGGTATGATTTAAAGATGTTTCTATTATTGAATTATGATTCATGGAAAAGTTTTACATTGTTTTCAATTAAATTCATGTTTCAAGATTTATAAATTAAAATTCTCAATTATGAGAAGTTCATGAAAGCTGAGATTTATGATGAATGTTCAATTATGATGAGATATTTATGATGAAAAGCATGTTTTCAAGTTACTCATCTTTATGATCATATTTTAAACTGAATTATGTATTTTCATGCATGTTAAACTATTGGGCAATGCCCATATATTCATTTATGATGTATGAATTTATGAATGTAAGCTTACCACATGGTTTTGGAGAGAAGACTCCCATTTATATTCAGCTTGTGGTATGGTTTGAGCGAGAGCTCCTCATATATGATTTTAGATTTAGCATGTATTTGATTATTGAGCTTCGCCAGTAAACGACGGTAAGCTCCATTGAAAAACGATGGAGAGCATATGCATATTTTTTTGGAGTAGTGTCTAGCACCTAGTAAGCTAAGGGTCAATCACCCTATTCCTCAAAACTACGCGCCAACGTAGGTTGATTAATATTATATATACTTTGGGACCTCCATTATGAGCTATCCCCTGCCCGATTGGGCCACGAGCTTGATATCGATATTATGATATTATCCTTAGCCCTGGCAAGGCTTTGGACGGCTCTACCCACTTGATTGTGATAGTTGGGACCACCTAAGCTCTATCGTGGTATGTCGATTATAAGACGAGTCTTCCTTTGTTCCTCACGATTTTAGTTATGCATATTGATCATTCATGACATAAATATCTATATATGTTCTAAAGAAGGTTTGACCCAATGTTCAACTTTACTTATGACTATCAGATTTTAGCTTTGGATCAATCTATTCAGTTCTGATGTTATCTTATGTTGAGATCATGATTTCAGAAAAATAGCACGCACGCCCTACTCTCAGATTCTAATTTTTCCTGTTCATGTTTTTATATTATGCATGTTTTAAATGATTTTACTTATCTAAGCGGTTTTACTTACCTTGCATACTCGGTACATTCCACGCACTGGCTGCATACTATATGCGGTATCATTTGATGATACAAGGTCTGGTGCTCGGACTCAGCCTCGTCCGTAGCTAGCCTTTCAGAGTTAGTACCCCACATCCGTTGGTCAGTCCTCATCCCCCGAGGACCATGCTTTATCAGTTTTCTTTATATATTCTGTATCAGACTTAGAGAGTTAGTCGGGGTCTTGTCCCATCAACTCATCAGTGTTAGAGGCTTTTCAGACTTAAGATGTAATCAACTTCATATTCATGTGTATTTATGAAGTTATGCTTATTTCATACTTCCGCTAAGTTATTTTGTTGATCTTCTGCTTTTATGATTGTGTTAGACATTATGTTCATGCCATGTGTCATCTTGGAGTCCCTCAGGGTTGCTTGTCCCAAGTCTTGATCCGAATCTATGTTCGGGTTGTGACAGTGACGAAGCTGGATCATAACATAATATACAAAAAAAATGTAAAAACATACATGAGGAGCCTTGGCTCAAACCATACCACAAGATGAAGAGGGTGGGTGTCTAGACTACAAAATCCATGTGGTAAGCTATTAACATGAAGTTGAGATAAATCATGAAATATATTTGATCATATGGGCTTGCCCAAACATAAACATACTTGAAATTGACTTTGATGGTCAAAACATGAATATATACATGGGTAATTCGAGATCATACTTTTATCATATACATCTCATCATGCTTGAAAATATAAGTCATAATCTCATCATTTCATGAACTTTCATAAATGGGTATCATAATTTGTAAAACTTTGAAAACAGGACTTGTAATTGAATATATTTTAAAACATGCCCATGAATCATAATTCTACATTAGAAACATGGCTAGATTATACCGATGATAGATACTTAGAGAATTCATGAGTTGGGTTAAAACCTTATAGATTCATCAACTTAGAATTTCAATGAATTTGAGGAAGGAATGGGCATGGGAGTGGATGAATACGGCTATCTAGCCTCACTGCATCATTTTGAGCGAGGAGTTTAATTTCTAGTCGCGGGCAATCAATTATGTTGTGGTTTACGGGGAAACGATTAGGGACTTTCGTGCGTATAATCATTTAACTCAACTTAGCCTCACAACTACTTCTTCGATTGGTGATGTGACATCCCAAGTTGGTCTTTCATAACCCCCGTGTCTCAACCAAGCACGGTGTTAGGTATATTTCTATTCTGACACAAAAATCTCTCCCGAGATACAAACGTGCTCCTCACATTCCCATGTCCTGACCTAGGTAATGCTTTCTCAAGCTATTACTCAAGCTAACAAATATGCTTTCATGGTGATCAATCATAAAAATAACCAACAATCTAGAATGCAAGACGAAAACAACAATCAATAACTTAATTCCAAAACAATTTCATAAAATCACAATCATAATTCATGGCTTCAACCCTAGAGGAAGGGTTCTTGCCATTCATGTTCGTAAAACTACACTAACTACTACTAAACTAACATACTTACATGAATTTTGTAGATGAGAAGGGAATGTGACAAACCCTAGATGAGTTCTCCCACTTCTTCATTCACTCCTAGGTAGTTTTCCAGAATAAAATCATGACAAAATGATTTTAGGAGCTAAGGGTTCAATTTATACTATGCTGAAAAATTGCAAAATTTGGTCTGTGGTGGAACAGCAACGTGTCACGGAGCTGAACGCCCTACTTGACCACCGTGACAGGTTGGTAACGCGTACCCTCACTGGAATGTGCCAAAAAATGCAATTTTTGGCCAAGTGTTGCTGCGTTGGCAGCGTGCCACGGCCCCTATCGCGCAGGGTGCCAGTTATTGCATGTTTTCTTGTTGACTTTCACGTTTTGCTCTTGATTCCATTCCTCCACTTCACCAAATCATGAATTAGTTCCTCAAATGCATTATTAACCTTCAAAAACAAGGACTAATCATGTTGGTTAGTATATATTCACATTTACATAAAATCACATGAAAATGTATAAAATAACTTAGATAAACAAGACTAAATTAAGGTATAAAGCATCACTCGGGCATGCTATTTTTGCCCACGATCACCTACCCCACACTTAAAGTCTTGTTCGTCCTCGAACAACCTATTACATCTCATGCATATGGAGACTCATCCATAACTCATTTAGCAAGAATATTCAAGCTACGACTACAATGATTATGTACGATAACAAGCTAAAGATAGAGCATGCACGATTTGATCATTTAAATGAAGTACAACTATGTTAAGACTTCTTAACCTCAAGAATCGACTCTCAATCTTAGCAAACTCATGCAAATCAACTGATTAAGAAACCCCATATGAATTATATCCTTCATTCAACATGTGCTCCTCACGGAAAGAGAGTTACCCAATCACACGCAAACATAATTTTTTAAATCACAACATGTGTGGATACATGAATAGAATTACGCTCACTCTCACAAAGAATTCACATGCATCATGTAATGACCATAAGCTTGCCCTTAGTGTTTTATTCCACTAATTTAAGGATGTGTGAATGTAAGATCATGTAGGACTTAATGGGTTGTAATGTAAGCTAAGGGACAGGCAGGTACTATTCTGGCAAATAATAGTGACTAACTTTCCCAAGCGCTTTTATTACATTACGCCCTCATTACGAACTTCCCTTCCCTTACTTCACCTTTTTCTCCTTTCAGCTTTCTTTTTCCTCTTATGTTCCCTCTTTCTTTAGGCACTTTTAGCTTATTAGTAAGGAGCTCTATAAAAAAAAATTCATTAATTTGTTTTCTGACTCCTTAATAATAATCAACCATTTTCACACAAGTCCACCTTTGTCCTTTTCTCCACTTCTACAACTTGCTACTTTTCCTTTCTTTTCACTCCTTTACTCTTTCATATTTTTCCCTTAAGCCCTTAGGAGTTTTGGATCAAATTCAAGGCTAATGAAAGAAAAAGGATTAAGCTTATGTTGCAGCTGTCAAAGAATAGGCTCAAGGCTCAATGGGGCTAACTAGGATTAATTTCTCAAGGTAGGTAAAATGAGGGATAAAAATTTGGTTCATTCAAAGAAATGCCTAGATCATCTCCTACACTTCACAGCCTTCATTTCGTTTTATAAACACACCAGGCAAGTTCTAGACAATCCACAATAGCACTGAATACTCAAAAACCTTACACTCATGGCACATGCTCAATTCGAGACACATTCATCAGACTGTTACTCAGCTAATAACAAGAATTCAGAATTAAGCTTCAATCATATTGAGTCAAATTCAAGAGCCTAAGCGTCTCACACAAAGTTATACACCTGCATGTTTCACATCGAACATACTTGCATCTTACAATCACGTATAGCACATAACAAGAACATCAAGCACCAATTAGTTATTGTTTCAAAATCCCAAAGCCTATCGACCAATTTTTCCTCAAGACGGTCGTCATCCATCCATCATCGGAAACAGTCCGTAACTATGACTAAAGACACTATCTACAAACAAAGGAAATAAAATTTTTTTTTTTATTCTTCGGTTCAAAGACCTCCCCGTCGGAAAAGAACCGAAAAGAAAAACCAACGGGTGATGCAATCATGCTTAATTCACAAAAAAATTTCAAATTTCTCCCAAATTTCACACAAGCATCACAAGAATCACATTCACCAAAAACTTGTTAAGCACAAAAATTTAGAAATTTTTCTCACCCCACACTTAAATTCTTGCTATGTCCTCATAGCATCAAATTAACATTTAAAGTATGAGAAATACTCCCTGAGCCTCTATGCCAAGCTAAAAGCATGCTTTCTTTTCAAGTTCCAGAGATGGGTGTTCGACCCCACACTTCTTCTATTCCATGCTCTTTAGCTTCCACCGTCTCGGTACTCAGACTTCCCGCAATCTGTGCTTAACTTTCCACCAAAAACACAAAGAAAATGAAAATAACAACATCAACCCAAAAATCAAAATTACAAATTGTACCTGAGGTACCCTTGGGTTGCCTCTCAAGCAGCGCCTTATTTTACGTCGTGGCACGACGTAAACTGTCCTTTTCAGGATATCCTCATACCTGGGTTCTCTTTCGAGAACCATCTCTTTTTCTTTTGCTGTTTAGAGGAAACAGCCTCCACTCTGTTCCTCTCTTTCTCCAACTTCTTCTCAATTTGAAGTCCTCTATCAGACTCGGGCTGAACACTTGACCTTGCCTTTGGCCGTGCACCTGTGGAATCCTCCACCCCACACTCATCCTCTGCTAACACACTAACCTAACAAAGGTTAGTGTAGTGTGAGGACGGGTTCATTTCTTGGTAAATGCGAAAGAGTTCTTCTTCATCTTCGACCCTCATTTTCAGGGTCCTTGCTCTCAAATCAATCACAGCTCCACCGGTGGCCAAGAATGGCCATCCCAAGATTAAGGGTACCTGGTCATCAACCTGAAAATCTAGAACAATAAAATCAGCAGGTATAATAAACTTACCTACTTTGATGAGAAGGTCCTCTATTATTCCATCAAGTGTCACTCGCAACTTGTCAGCCAGCTGCAACATCAACCTTGTCTTCCTCAGTTCTCCCAACCCCAGGGTGTTGAATAAGGATAGGGGCATTAGATTAACTGCTGCCCCTAAGTCACACAAAGCTCGTAGCACCTCAGCTTTACCAATTTGTATGGGGAGGGTAAAACTCCCTGGGTCTTTGAGCTTCTTTGGCATTTTGCTCAATACCCTATGACTGCACTCCTCAGTCAGTGCTACAGTATGGACATCCACCGATCTAACTTTGTTCGCCATCACGTCCTTCAAGTATTTAGCATACTTGGGCATTCCCTGCAAGACATCAATAAGGGGCAAATTTATGTGAAGTTCTTTGAAGCTCTCAAAGAACTTTTTGAAGCATTCCTCCTCCTTACTCTTTCTGAATTTCTGAGGGAATGGTGGTGGTGGTCTTTGTGTTGGCTTCAATGAAAGTTGCGCATTTTGTTGTCCAGCACTTTGATTATCTCCCATGTTGATGGATGGTTCTGGTCTAACCAACTCCAGCTGCACCCCCTTTCTCAGCTCTTTTGGCATTGCATCAGCTAATTGCTTACCACTTCTCAGACTGATGGCATTGATCTGCTGGGGGTTAGGATCTGTGTCGCTTGGTAATCCCCCTTGTGATCTCATGTTTTGAGCAGTTGCTATCTGACCCACTTGTTTTTCAAGATTGCGGGTGGCTACTTGCTGATTCATTAAGTCTGTTGCCATCCTCGCCTGATTTTCCGCTAACTGCTTTTGGGTCTCCATAATTTTATGCAGTGTTTCCTCAATGCTGCTACTCAATTGCCCATCATTCTGCCTATTCTGCTGATACTGATGTTGTTGAGCTTGCATATAATTCTACTTTTGGTTTTCACCCCAAGAAAAATTCGGGTGGCCCTGCCAATATCTGTTGGAGTTATGCTCAAAATTCTGATTCCTATGCACATTACCAACAAAATTGACTGATTCCGGATTGGCTCTACAATATTCTGCATTGTGCCCATTATTACCGCAAATTTCACACCAACTCGGAGCTTGCTGAACTGCATTAACCTAGCCCTGGTGTTGGTTCATACTTAGTTTATTGAACTGAGTCATCATTTGATGTTGGAACGAAGCTAACTGTGCTGCCAAGGCATTCAAACCATCTACTTCTGTCAACCCTGGTCTCTTTCCTGCCCCCGTCGATGACTCGCTGTGCCACTCTGGATTTCCTTGAGCAATTCTGTTCAACAAAGTGTACAACTCATCATATGTTTTATCCAAGGCTTGCCCACCCAATGCAGAGTCTAGTAATATTTTTGTGTGTGGGTCTAGACTTTCTACAAAGGTATGAGACAGCACTTCATTTGATTGCTGGTGATGGGGGCAGTCTCTGAACAATGACTTGAATCTTTCCCAAGCCATATACAAGTTCTCATCAGGCCTCTGCTTGAAACTGAGTATTTCACTTCTCAACTTTGCAGTCTTGCCTGAAGGAAAGAATCTAATAAGGAACTTCTTAGCCAAGTCATTCCATGAAGTTATGGAGTTTGGTGGCTCAGCCTTCAGCCACTTTTTCGCCTCTCCCAACAGTGAAAATGGGAAGAGAGTAAGTCGGACATAATCTGTGGACACGCCGGTGGGGACAAACGTGTCACTAATCTCTAAAAAGCTCTGTAAGTGCTGCTGCGGGACCTCATGTGCCATCCCAGTGAATTGACTACTCGAATGTAACAGCTGCACCATGTTCTGTTTAAGCTCAAAGTTCCCTCCAGGCTCTGGTTTACGGATACTAGATTTCACATTAGTCACTAGTGGGATTGCCACTTCGCGAACTGGTCTAGCTGCCATTGCTGTCGATGACAATTGTGCTTGTCTCGCGGGTGGTTGTTGTTGTACCTTTTCTTGAAGTCTCTTCAGCTTTTGCTCTAGAGCTACTCTCCTTCGCAAATGGATTTGACGTTTAGGTTCAAGCAACGGTTCCACAAGCTCTGTATTTCTAGCCAGCTCGGCAGGACAACCTGTCACCTGCAATAAGTAGACTAAGACCAAGTTTCTCAACACTTAAGGAAATTTAAAAATCACACAAAAACAGATAAATTATAAAAACTTCGCCGAGTCCCCGGCAACGGCGCCAAAAACTTGACGTGCCCGATTCACGCGTCCGCAAGTGTACGGGTCGTGCAAGTAATATAGTGGCTCTTTTTAAGAACCGGATTGTCGAACCCACAGGGACTTGACCCATTCCTCTAACTATCCATTTCTAGTGTGATATTAAATACCTCAAGTGGTGGTTATAGACATTTTCGATCGAGATTAATTAAGTCTAAGTTTGGGTCAACGAAGTATTCTGAAATTACTCTAGGAGCAACATAAAGTTAAAACCAATTAATCATGTGATAGTACGATTTGCAATGGGTTAAGCATGAAACTATCAATTGTTATTTCACATAATTAGAAATTGCATGTTTATGGTCTTTCGAGCCTCTAAACACGGCAATCTAGCCTCACTGCATCATTGTGAGCGAGGAGTTTAATTTCTAGTCGCGGGCAATCAATTATGTTGTGGTTTACGGGGAAACGATTAGGGACTTTCATGCGTATAACCATTAAACTCAACTTAGCCTCACAACTACTTCTTCGAGTGGTGATGTGACATCCCATGTTGGTCTTTCATAACCCCCGTGTCTCAACCAAGCACGGTGTTAGGTATATTTCTATCCTGACACAAAAATCTCTCCCGAGATACAAACGTGCTCCTCACATTCTCATGTCTTGACCTAGGTAATGCTTTCTCAAGCTATTACTCAAGCTAACAAATATGCTTTCATGGTAATCAATCATGAAAACAACCAACAATCAAGAATGCAAGATGAAAACAACAATCAATAACTTAATTCCAAAACAATTTCATAAAATCACAATCATAATTCATGGCTTCAACCCTAGAGGAAGGGTTCTTGCCATTCATGTTCGTAAAACTACACTAACTACTACTAAAATAACATACATACATGAATTTTGTAGATGAGAAGGGAATTTGACAAACCCTAGATGAGTTCTCCCACTTCTCCCTTCACTCCTAGGTAGTTTTCAAAAATAAAATCGTGACAAAATGATTTTAGGAGCTAAGGGTTCAATTTATGCTATGCTGAAAAATAGCAACATTTGGCCTGTGGTGGAACTGCAACGTGTCACGGAGTTGAACGCCCTACTTGACCTCCGTGACACGTTGGTAACGCGTACCCTCACTGGAATGTGCCGAAAAATGCAATTTTTACCCAAGTGTTGTCGCGTTGGCAGCGTGCCACGGCCCCTATCGCGCAAGGTGCCAGTTATTGCATGTTTTCTTGTTGACTTTCACGTTTTCCTCTTGATTCCATTCCTCCACTTCACCAAATCATGAATTAGTTCCTCAAATGCATTATTAACCTTCAAAAACAATGACTAATCATGTTGGTTAGTATATATTCACATTTACATAAAATCACATGAAAATGTATAAAATAACTTAGATAAACAAGACTAAATTAAGGTATAAAGCATCACTCGGGCATGCTATTTTTTCCCACGATCTGGCACAGCAGTCCCAGCAGCACCAGCAGTTCCACGCGGCCAACGCCGCCAATACGGAACAAGATGGGTGACGGATGAGGGGAAGAAGTGGTACGCAAAGCACAAAGAAAACAAATACTTCCCCAAGGAGCATATAGCATCGGAACCATTGGCACAGGAGTTCCCTAGGATTGTCCACTGGATCGAGGCAGCTGGGCTCAACTTCATCTTTGAAGAGCCTAAGGAATGCAACCTGCACCTGATTCGGGAATTTTATGCCAACTGGAACCCGACGCTCAGAAGTCACACCATAAAAATCAGAGGGAAAATAGTCACATTTGAGCCCCACCACCTCTATGCTATCATAGGGGTGCGGGACACAGACGCCCACGTGCTCCGATAGCTGAACATTACCCCACCGTATGCGGACATCAGACGCACATTTTGTGGGACCCGATCGACAGCTAGATGGAGCAAACACAAGGAGAGGGGCTACCATCAGACTTTGCCGTATTTGCAGATGAACAGGGAAGCCAGAATTTGGCTGAAAATAGTCTGTTCCTGCCTAATCCCGGGGGTACATATGACAGATGTAACCCGGGATCGTGTATGCCTGGTGTACGCCCTGATGAAAGGGCTGGAGCACAACGTGGGGGCGGTGATTATCTCCGCCATGAAGAGAGCCCGATTGCATCAGGGGCGTAGGTACAGCTTTGGTGGACTACTCACCACCTTCCTCAGGGGCCTAGATGTCGAGGAAGAGGCCCTTGATTATATCCCGCAGATGGAGCGGCGGGCCTTAGATGTTACTAAAACTAAGGCACCCGACACCACCCACAAGCCAGTGCTTACTCATGGCGAGTGACATGCTCATGATGATCAGTATATGGATCGCATGTATGGGATGCAAATGCTCCAGCTGAGGATAGGCGGGAGGCCGGCGACAGAGGAGGAGCTATGGCAGCTCGAGCTAGACTACCCCTTCGGCGAGAATGACAGGGCTCTATGCGGAGTGGGGCTAGAATTTGTAGAGCCCACGAATGATGACGTCCCCACAGACGAGGAGACACGTCAGGAGGACTCCGATGTGGAGTCCGATGATGACGACGGGGGTGATTCAGACATGGGAGATGAAGCAACAGCACCTGACGAAGAAGTGGAGTACTTTGATTGAGCAGGGAGTTCCACCACCCGATTTTGTGCTATTTTGATTTTTGTGAACACTGGGGACAGTGTTCGAGCTTAGTGTGCAGTGGGAGTAGTTAGGTGCTGGTTGTGTTGTTATGTATGTATGCTCTAATCTGTTGTCGTGCATGTGAAATTTTGTTGTTCCCTGTGATTTGTGAATTGTTAAGTTGCTATTCTGTATTGTAAATTTATGTGAAATTGACGTGTGTTGCTGAATGTTGCTAGCTGATTTTGTACATATTTTTGTTATCGAAATGATCGATATTTTCAAAAATTTTTTTACTTCTTGGGTTTCTCGGCATTTATTTTCGGTTCTTTTATCGAGAATGGTCCCATTGAACCAAAGTCATAGTAGTGATCGTTCCCTATGATGGATGGATGACGATCGTCTTAAGGGAAATGTAGTCGTTAGGAGTAGATTTTTTTCTAGTTTAGATTTTTTTAGTTGTTTTTTTCTTTGGTGGGTTGCATCCCAAAACCTGGAGTTACTTTATGGTTGCGAAATTCTGGTTGCGTGTTGTACATGATATTTAAAATGCAAAGGTGATTCGAATGAAGGCATGCCACTTTGTAAATATGTTGAGATACCTACGCCATAGAGTTCGATTCAGTGTGATTGAGGCTTAATGCTTGAATTCCTGTAATTAGCTGATTGAAGAGTCTGTGAATACATCTTGAGTTGAGCATGTGCAATAAGTGTGAAGTGAGGTGTTGTTATTCCATGCTGTTGTGAAATGTCGAGAACTTGCCTGGTGTGTGTACGAAACGAAATGAAGGAGCTGTATTGTAGGAAAGGATGTAGGCATTTCTTTGTTTTAACCGAAAGTTTCTATTTTTCATTGTCGTACCCACCTTGATTGTATACCCTAGTCAGCCCGTTGAGCCTTTAGCCTATTATTTTTTCTTTTGTCGAAAAGTGTAAACCGAGCTTAAACCTCTTCTTTTCATTAGCCGTAAAGTCTATACAAAACTCTTAAGCGCTTAAGAAGAGAAAATCATTTTCCCAAAGTGTCAAAGAGTGAGAATGGTGAAAAGAAAAGAAAAGCAGAGTGATAGAAGAAAAGAAAAGGTTGAAGGTGCACTTGTTATAAGTAAACTATAATGAAGGTTTATTAATAATCATTGTTGTTATGTCAAGTGTGCTTAATAAGATGGGCCAAACTAAAGAAAAACATCAAGAATGGGAGGATGAAAGAAGAAACAATGTCCATGAGTTGATGGGATGTATTGAAAAGGCGCTTAAGGATGCTAGTGGCTATTATTGGCTAACCCAATATTTACTAGTTCCGTAGCTTCCATTACAACCAGTTAAAGTCCTACATGATCTTACATCGCACTTTTTTATATTAGTGGAGTAATACACTAAGGGCAAGCTTATGGGTCATGACATGATGCATGTGAATTCTTTTGGGAGAGAGAGCGAAATTGTGTTTACATGCCCCTGCTTGAATTTTTGTGAGTTCATATGAGCAAAAAGGGGAAGATTCTCTTATGTTGTGAGGGCACATGCTTGATGAGAGATTAATTTTCATGTCGGATATCTTGATCAGCTGATTTGCATGAGTTTGCCAATATCGAGAGTCGATTCTTAAGTCTAGGAGGTCTTGATGTATTGAAGGTCATTGCTTTGACAGGACCATGCATGTTTTCTTGATGATTTGCTGTATTGAATAATCGGTATGACCGTAGCCTAAATTGTCAAACCAAAGTAGCGAGGTTGGGATGTAAATTGCATGAAGTGTAGGATTGTTGTTCGAGGACGAACAAGGATTTAAGTGTGGGGTAAGTGATCTTGGGCAAATTTATATGCCCAAGTGATACTCAAAAGTGCCATTTTAGCCTTGTTTATCTATCAATGTGTATACATTCTCGTGTAATTGGTAATAAAATGTGAATTTATACTAACCAACATGATTAGCATTGTTTTGCAGGTAAAATGTAATTTTGAGAAGCTTAAATGCATGTTGGAAGATATCGGGGTTGAACTCGGACGTGAGCACGGGACAAGGCATTGGACAACATAAAATAAAGGGGCTCCGCGATGGAGCCGTGTCACGCTGCCATCGCGTAGGCCTTCTGCCTGGATAGGGAATTTTCGCCCAAATTCCAGAGAGGGTACGCGATGGGTCCATGGCACGGTGGCTTGGCTCCGCGTTGCACGCCGTGCCACGTTGGGCTTTATTTCCTGGACCCCCAGTTCTAGTGAAGGTCTGCGTCCGTAGCGTGTCACGAAGGCAGTGCTCCGCGAAGCACTCCGTGACACGTTGCTCGTTATTCCGTGAAAAATTCCCACCAGTATAAATGGAACACTTAAGTTCATTTTTCAATATTCTGACTTGGTGGAGCAAGAACGTGGGTTACAGGCAGTTGAGGGGACGAAATTATCAGAGTTTTTCTCTCTTTCCTTCTCCTTGTATTCAATTGCTTGTATGTTTAACACACATTTAACGATGTTTAATCCATAAATGAGTGGCTAATTCATCTTCTTGCTGAGGTTATGAACACTTGTAATGAAATGAGATCATTGATTCTATGTTTTTTCATCTTTTCTTCCATGGTTGTTCTATTAATTCTTGTTCTTACTGCATTAATGTGTGGCCTACGTTAATGTATATCTAAAAAGTCCGGTTTCACTTGAGAGAGCAAGAAATTGGAAAGTTGTGAATTAATAGGATATGATCTTTACTTGATTTGGAAAAATTGGGAATAGATTTACTTTCAGGATAGAAATATACCTGAAAGTTGTATTAGTCAATTTAGGAACCGGGTTTGTATGGCTAGAACATGAATTGCATTTAATCACAGAAATGTAGGTGGATGGTTCATGATTCTTAAGTGAGGATAAATACGAGAGTTTTAATCTCTTGGCAAATGTTCTTGGCTAGCAACCGGAGGAAAAGACTAACCAAATTACATCAATAATTAATTTCATTAGATGTTCGTTTAACCTCAGCATGCTCTCATTCATAGTTCAGACTCAAATTAGATAGCTATTTTAGCTTTAGCATAAAAATTATAAAACAGAATATCAAACTCTTGGTTACACTGTTGTCTGCATTTTTAGAATCGAAATATAGTACACTTGAGCAGATTGCACTTTATCCCAGTCCCTGTGGGATCGATACTTGGCTTACTTAAGCCACTTTACTACTTGTTTGACCACGTGCACTTGCGTGTGAGTTTTATACCCATATAACACCCCGAACAGGCATATTCCTGGACTTGCATGTTGTTTTGTTTCAAGTTCACAAATTCAGTTGCTTTGATCTCCCTCATCTCACGGGGGAAGAACACCGATCCAAAAACGTAGTATAGAACTCATCCTAACCAATAGGGAAATTATCCTACTATCCTTCCATTGCTAACCAGATGTGTGCTACCCCTTTCAGCTAATAAGGGTCTAAGTTTGCGTACTCCTCTCCAGTCACCCCTATGATTTGGGTGATTTTCTAAATTTCATCAATAAACTCGTAGGGGTCCTTGTCCACCTTCAACCTAAAGAACTCTAGTGGGTTCATCCTCAAAAAATCTCCGACCCTTGCCGATTCCACATTACCATTCCCATTCTAAGGGACATGTGCTACTGCTTGCTAGTTTAATTGGGCGGTCAAGGCCTAAGCTAACATCTAAATGGCAGCCCTAAACTTTGCTTGGGCCACCTGCTCACTACATGACCCTCGAGGGTTGGTGCGGCCTGCTGGTGCCTATCCCCATTGCCATTCTTGTGGCCATTTCCATTTTTGTTTCTTTTTCCATTAAATCGGTGAGGAGGCATAATTCTGCAAATGCATATAGCATGAGTTAGAAGAATAGGGAGACATTTCACCACACGACATAGATCATGAAAGAAGGGAACATATCCTAAAATGTTTCGTAGCCTCTTCATCATAAGTGTGGAGTGCTTCACACCCATGAAAAAAGACTCTACTTAATGTGAATTTCAGACACCCTAGGACACTTTGAAACTTTAGGCTTTGATACCAAGTTTTTCATGACCCGACCAAAGGCTCAAATCGAGACACGAGACAGAGAACCTTGAGAGGCTCCATGTCGACCCATGGCATGGACATGACATCTAAACTCAACATAACAATAATGCAGAAGTCTAACATGTATAAAATAGTGGAAGCCTAGAAATCTGATAACATCAAATATCTGAATACATAACAGTGATCTAAAACTGAAAACATACTATGTCTGATAAGCCTCTACCGACTAACGAGATGATGGGACAAGACCCCAACTAACTCACTAATACTAAAACTGAAAATATTGAATACAACTGATAGAAGGGTACTCGAAGGGTGATGACTCACCAACTCATGCTGGGAGATACTACTCTGAGGATCTGGCTAACTACGGGACTGAACTTGAATGTCGGAGCTTGTATCAAGAAATGATAAAGCATAGAGTATGCGGTCAGTACGTGGAATGTACCGAGTATGCAAGGTAAGTAAAACCACTAAGTAAGTAAAAGCAGAAATCATGCATATCATAAAACATGTCATCCTAAGATTATGAGAGTAGGTATTTCATGCTATTATCTGAAAAAATGATTTAAAAAGAACTCAGTATCATAATTGAATTGAATGACCCAAAGATGAAACTGATTATTCATCAGTAAAACTGAATATTGGGTCAAACCTGCTGCAAACATAATATCATATCTAATGAACATGCATAACTGAAATCATAAGGAACAATGGGAGACTCGTCATATAACCGACAATACCATGATAGAGCTTGCATAGTCCCGACTATTACACTCAAGTGGGCAGAGCCGTCCAAAGCCTTATCTGGGCTAAGGATACTACCATGATATCGATATCAAGCTGAAGGTCCCTTGGGGGCAGGGGAAGCTCACAAAGGAGGTCCCAAATAATTTTATCATAACTACATTGGTGCGAAGTTCTGAGGCACAGGGTTTTGACTGACCCTTAGCCTACTCGGTGTTAGACACTACTCCCAAAAACATGCATATGCTTTCCATCATTTTTCAACGAAGCCTAACCATCGTCTAGTGATGAAGCTGGATCATAACATGACATATAAAAAATCTGAAAACATAACATGAGGAGCCTTGGACCAAACCATACCACAAGCTGAAGAGGGTGGGAGTCTAGATATAAAAAAATCCATGTAGTAAGCTATTAACATGAAGTTGAGATAAATCATGAAACATACTTGATCATATGGGCTTGACCAAACTTAAGCATACTTGAAATAGACTTTGATAGGCAAAAAATGAATATAGACATGGGTAATTCGGAATCATACTTTTGTCATATACATCTCATCATGCTTGAAAATATGTACCATAATCTGATCTTTTCATGAACTTTCATAATTGGGTATCATAATTTGTAAAAATTTGAAAACATGACTTGTAATTGAAAACATTATAAAACATCCCCATGAATCATAATTCAACATTACAAACATGACTAGATTATACACATGATAAATACTTAGAATTCATGAGTTGGGTTAAAACCCCGTAGATTCATCAGCTTAGAATTTCCATGAATTTAAGGAAGGATTGGGTATGGGAGTGGATGAATACACCCATTCATAACCTTACATACTTGGGTACTTCTGATTTCACAACCCTCTTGAATACCCAAAGGAAATTGAAAAAGACTTGATGAATTTTCTAGGCTTTATCGCCCTCAGAAACTTCTAGGATTGCATGCATGGAGAGGGATAGGGTTAGAATGAGTTGAACCCTCTTAACACACAGTTATCTGAGCTTAAATCGACATAGTTTAGGTCTTAGGAACTTAGAAATTATAGAAAATCCCTTAATAAATTTGCAGGCAAAATCACACTGCTAGTCCCAACGAGGAACTAAATGATTCGTTACCTGAGGAGACGACTCGTCACCAGAACTCATAGCCAACACTGGAAGTCTTACCTCTACTGGTCACCATGAGGGACACCATGACTCATGGTGTACTTGATGACTCTTGTTGACTGGTCATGGGGAACACTACTAGTCATTTCAACACCCAAGTCGAACTCCTGACCACGACCAACACTACGACTCATGGACTTGACCATGAATCATGGCTTCAACCGTGATCAACCCCCAGACTAAAAATCCAACCAAAATCTCCCTTCACTCAACGAGTCACCTAACAACTCGTGGTGCACCTCACGGGTCAGTGGATGACTAGTCCTGTGACCTGGTGCAGAAGTTCCTATTTTCTCCATTTCAACCCTCCGGTCTGATCTTAGGGCTTTTGGGGTATTACAAAAACTCAATAAATAAACATTCTTATGGTGGAGAAATAAGAGAATGTGTTTTATAATAGCTATCTAAGTTGAATTTGAAGTTAAGGCAATGAAGTAGCCCATGCTAGTTGTTAAAAAATGCATAGCATACCCCTAGCTAATTCACTTCAAAATGCAATAATTCGAATTCCCCCCAATTAGTTTAAAATTATAATTCAATAGTGTTTTCCTTTTACCCCCAATTTACTTTTCAAATGTTGAACAACAACGCATTCTAGTTTGAGTTAGTTTATAACTCTTGGATTATTGACTCAAGTGTTTGTGGTATTCGAATCTGACACCCGCTGCAAATAGTTGTTTTGATATAATGATTGCTTATATTTTCTCTAAATGAGAAATGTATTTGAGCATTATAAAAAATGGCACCGTTGTTGGGGAATTGAGTTGTGATAAGACATAAGTTATTTAGTAATTCAAACTTGTTTTGCATCAGTTTTGTTTTATTTCTTTTTACTTTAGGTGGTGTTGTCTTTAAGTGCTGCAAGTTTGAATAAGGTGTGGAATGCGATGACAAGTGGAAGGAGCAAAATTGAGAAACCGGCTTTATACATGCGAAACGTAGGCCGAAATACGAAAAATGCAGGTTTAGCGCAGGTTATAACCCGAATACTTAGAAGGAAAAAACCTCAAGGAAAATCCCTCCATCATATCAGCGAGTTCTTGCACCCATATCTCCCTTATTGTGTGAAACTTTGTGCCTCAAAGATAGCATTTGTTTTTCTTTTATTTTATGTGTTTTATTGTCGATTTTTTGTTAGGGGTTGAAGTCTGAATACTCCCCTTGTGAGTGATGTACAATATGGCCCTATGACAGATTGGGTAGCCACATTCTTAAGGGAAAATCGTCATTACTTGCTAGTAGTATGGCCTTTGTAGATAGTAGTCCTTGAATAAAATCCAAGGGTTTTCTTTATACTCCGATTCTTTCCCAAGGAATGATTTCTTTTTCTTTTATTTTGTTTTTAAACCGGCTTGGCATTTCCCAATGATACCAAGTTTGTCATGACCCGAATGGAGGCCTGGATTGTAACACGGGACAAGGAGCCCTAAGAGACCCCAAGTCGATGCATGGCATAAGAATACATATAACTCAACTGAAAAACCATCAATACCATCATAGCAGAAGTCTAACTTATATAAAACATACGAATATAAAATCTGAAGATGAGCACATACATATATCTGAATGGCCTCCAAACATGACGGGTTGATGGGACAAGACCCGAACTAACTTAACAAGATGGAAACTAAAATACATAAAGAAAGACAGATAGTCTAGTCCTCGAAAGATGAGGATTCATAAATAAGCAGACGCTAACTCCGATGAACTATCTAAGAGCGAGGCTGAACCTGAGAGTCGGGTCCTGTATCGTGAAATGATATAATATAGAAAGTATGCGGTTAGTACGTGGAATGCACCAATTATGTAAGGTAAGTAAACCACTAAAGTAAGTGAAATCACTTTAAGACAATGCAGTAGTCAAAACATAAACATCATCAACTGAGAGTAGGGCTTGCATGCATTCTTTCTAAAATCATGTTCTTTTCATAACATACGATACATTGCTTTATAACATCAAACTAACTCGAATGACTCAAAGATGAAATATGACATTTATAGAAAAGTTGAACATTGAGTCAAACCTTGCTTTTAGAACACGCATGTATAAAATAATAACCATGAGTAATGCATATGCATATCTAAATCGTATAGACAATGGGAGACACGTCACTTTACCGACATACCATGATAGAGCTGATGTGGTCCCTACTATTACACTCAAGTGGGCAGAACCGTCCAAAACCTTGCTAGGGCTAAGGACGCTACCATGATATCAATATCAAGCTCATGGGCCATTCGGCCAAGGATAGCTCACAAGGAAGGTCCCAATAAAATAATAGTATCAACTTACATTGGCGTGTAATTCTGGGGCATAGGGTGATCGACCCTTAGCCCGATTGGTGCTAGACTCTTCTCCCAAAAACATGAAGTGCTCTACTTCGTATATAACTAAGATTAACATTGTGTACTGACGAAGCTCACTGATCAATACATCTCAAATACAAAATCATGCATATGATAAGCTTTAGTTCAAAACAGACGACAAGCTGAAAACATACTTGGGAGCCATTGCTCCAAAACCATGTGGTAAGCTGTGCATGGGAAGACTTAATTCAAAACATAATACAAGCTAGAATATAAAATTTGGGAGTCTTCACTCCATAACGATGTGGTAAGCTTAGACTGGGAATATCATCATTTAAACTTAACATGTGGGCATTGCCCAAAGTTTTATCATACTTAAAAGTACTCAATTCTCATCGAAAACATTATTATAGAAATGGGTAGCTGCAAATCATGCTTTTTATCAAAATATCTCATCATCATCACATTTACTTCAAAAATCTCACTTTTCATGATCACGTTATCAATGGGCTTCAACATTCATAAGGCTAGAAAAATAATTTTTATGTGAAATCATTATAAAATCAACCCATGCTTCACAATTCAATAATAAAATAATAATCAATTCATACCCATGTAAAGAAACTGAAGATTCATGTGTTTGGGTAAAACCCCATAACTTGATCATAGGAATTTCTCATATTTAGATAGAAATTGGGCATGGGTGTGGAAGAAGAAACCCACTCATAAACCTACATACCTCGAAGGGATTGATACTACCACTTCTCCTATTGCCCAAGAAGAATTTGAATTAAAACCTTGAAAAATTGCTCTAGATCACCTCTTCAACCTTTCAAGCTTGCATGCATGGAATGAAATAACTTAGAATAGGTTTTCCCCTCCTTAGACCTACTAAAACGAGCCTTAAATGACGTAGTATGGGGCCTTAGGACTTGGAAAAGTTGAAGATGCCCTTAATGAATCTTCCCTGAAAACTATCCTGGTTGGTTTAACGGGTTGTACCAATGAGTCGTTGGGAGCTATGACAACTCATGGTATGGCTCCTCATATGCACTGCTTAAGGCCTTGTTTCTGGAAGTCAAACTACGGCTAGACAGGATGACTCATCCTTTTGTCCAGCGGGTCTTCGAGTCAATCATTGCTTGCCCCTTTGACATTTCAGAACTCCCTCACAACGGGTCTCACAACGACTCATTGTTTCCTCCAACGGGTCATTGTCTCTGTCCGTTAAGTCCACTGGGAATTTGACCATGCAGACAATGACTACTGACAATGACTCATTATTTCTCACGACGGGTCGTTGGGTGACCCGTTATCTCCCCACATGCTAAGGTACACACCTAACCACGACTACAAATGATGGCTCGTTGTTTCCTACAACAAGTCGTTACATAGGTCGTTGCTTCCACTGCCACCCAGGACTCCTAAACCCACGACTAGTAGCAACGGCTCTTGGTTCCCAACCAAGAATCGTTACACCTCTCTTTCTGGTATATTTATATCAATTTTCAGCAATTTTCAAAATTTTAACTCCCAGATCCGATCTTTGGATTTTTGGGGTATAACAATATCTCCCCTTTGGGAACATTCATCCTCAAATGTTGAAATAAAGAAGAAAATAGAAACATGCAATTATTATGAATCAATACTGATCATTTAAACTGAAAGTTAATGGAATGACTGCCTCTGATTCAAAATATACAACTAAACTAAATTAGCAAATCACATACACTCTCATATGCATAAAAGAAACTTGCGTGCATGAACTTAACATGAAACTAAATAGAGTTTTAGGTCAAAACTGATATCTCAAGTCGGAACTAAGCCAGTAGGGAGCAAGTGTGGGTATTTATCCATCATATCCGCTTCGGCTTCCCATGTAGCTCCTTCTATATGCTGATTCCTCCATAATACTTTAACTAAAGCTACTTCTTTGTTTCGTAACCTTCGAACCTATCGATCTAGTATTTCCACCAGAGCCTCCTCATAGCTAAGGCAAACCTTTACACCAACACTATCCACCGGAACTACTAAAACTGGATCTCTCAAGCATTTCTTCAAAAGAAATACATGAAACACAGGATGTACAAGATATAAATCTGAGGGAAAATCCAACTCATATGCTACCTTACAAACTCTCCTCATAATCCAGTAGGGATCAACATAGCGGGGACTGAGTTTCCCTTTCTTCCCAAATTTCATAACTCCCTTCATGGGAGACACCTTTAAGAACACTATATCATCCACCTCGAACTCCAACTCTCTCCTCCACACATCAGCATATGACTTTTGACCACTCTGAGTAGTTTTTAGCCTATTCTGTATCAATTGAACCTTCACCATAGCCTCATGAACCAAATCTGGCCCCATCATTGCTGCCTCACCAACCTCAAACCATCCGACGGGCGATCTACATCTCCGCCCATAAAGAGCCTCGAATTGTTCCATCTGGATACAGGAGTGATAGTTGTTATTATAAGAAAACTCGATCAGGAGAAAGTGATCATCCCAACTACCTTTGAACTCCATCGCACATGCTCTCAACATGTCCTCAAGAGTTTGGATTGTTCGTTCCGCTTGGCCATCCGTCTACAGATCGAAGGCTGTACTGAGCTTAACCTGAGTCCCAAGCCCCTTCTAAAAAGACCGCCAAAACTGGGAGGTAACTGAGTACCTCAGTCCAAAATAATGGACTGGAGCACTCCATGTAGTCAGACTAACTCTCAGATATACAACTTGGCATAATCATCCACCGAGTTTGTGGTATTTATCGGGCTTGGTCAACCTGTCTACCACCACCCAAATAAAATCATACTGTCGGCAAGTACAAGGTAGGCCTATAATGAAATGCATGTTAATATCTTCCCACTTCCAAGTAGGAATGCCGATATATTGAAGCATGCCTCTGGTCTTTGATGCTCAACCTTTACATGCTGACAGTTCGAGCACTTGGCAACGAATTCTACATTATCCTTCTTCATGCCATTCCACTAGTATATTTCCCACAAAGTCATGATACATCTTGGTTGCACCTGGATAAATAGAATACCTAGTTCTGTGTGCCTCATTCAATATCTGGCTCCTTAAATCACTCACATCCGGAACATATAAGCGACCCTGGTATCGTAGCACACCATCTCCCCCTTTGGAGAATACCTCTACCTTATGATTTTGAACGATTTCCTTCAACTTTACCAATATTGGGTCCTCTTCCTGACTAGCTTTCACCTCAATCACCAAGGACAATTCTGATCTGTTATTAACCACCACACCGCCATCGATCGTGTCAACCAACCTTACTCCCAACCTTGCGAGTCGGTGCACCTCCTTTACTAGCTCTTTCTTTCCTTCATCCACATGGGACACACTCTCCATATAGAGTCTACTAATGCATCCAATACCACGTTAGCCTTACCTGTGCGGTATAAGACACTCATGTCGTAGTCCTTAAGTAGCTCCAACCACCTCTTTTGCCAAAGATTAAGGTCCTTCAGTGTGAACACATATTGCAAGCACTTGTGGTCTGTGAATACATCAACGTGGACCCCCATACAAGTAATGCCGCATATATTCAATGCAAACACCACTGCAGCCAATTCAAGATCATGGGTCGGGTAATTCTTCTCATGAACTTTCAACTTTCTAGAGGCATATGCTATAACTTTCCATGCTGCATCAACACACACCCAAGTCTGATTCTTGACACATCATAATACACCATGAAATCATCCGTACCCACGGGTAGGGTCAACACTGGGGCGATAGTGAGTCAAGTCTTCAATTGTTGGAAGCTCTTCTCATAAACCACCGACCATTGGATCTTCACTTTTTTATAAGTCAACTTGGTCAAAGGTGCTGCAATTAATAAAAAACCCATGACAAATCTCTGGTAGTAGCCAGCTAGGCCTAAGAAACTTATATCCGAAGGATTCACCGATCTAGGCCAATTCTTCAACATATCGATTTTCTGAGAATCTACCTTTATTCCCTTGCCTGATACTACATGGCCCAAAAATGCTACCGAGTTTAATAAAAACTCGCACTTGCTGAACTTTGCATACAACTATCGATCCTTGAGGGTCTGAAGCACTACTCTTAAATAAGCGGCATGCTCCTCCTCACTCAGAGAGTATATAAGGATGTCGACAATGAACACAATAACGAATGTGTCTAGATATGGCTTGAACACCCTGTTCATCAGGTCCATAAAAGCTGCAAGAGCATTGGTTAGTTCAAAAGACATAACAACATATTTGTAGTGACCATACCGAGTCCAGGAAGCTATTTTCGTAATGTCACTCTCCCAATCCCTGAGCTAGTGATACCTGAATCTGAGATCAATCTTAGAGAAACACTTGGCACCCTGAAGCTAGTCAAACAAATCATCGATCCTGGGTAAAGGATACCTGTTCTTAACGGTGACCTTGTTTAACTGCCGACAGTCAATGTATGTCCGAAGCGAACTATACCTATTCCGGACAAATAATACTAGTGCACCCCATAGAGATTTATTGGGCCTAATAAATCCCTTATCTAAAAGGTCCTTCAACTGATCCTTCAACTCTTTTAGCTCGACTGGAGCCATTCTATAGGGCGGAATAAATATAGGCCGCGTGTCAGGAAGAAGGTCAATGACGAAGTCAATCTCCCGTTCGGGAGGAACACCTGGCACATCATCAAGAAAGACCTCTGGATACTCACGTACTACTGGAACTGATTGGATAGTCGAGGTCTCGGACTCGACATCCTTAACCCTAACTAGTTGGTACATGCAACCCTTAGAAATCATCTTCTTGGCCTTAATGTAGGAAATGAATCGACCTACAGGCACAGCTGAACTGCCTTTCCATTCTAAGACTGGCTCACCTAGAAATCTTAACTCTATTGCCCAGGTTATATAATTAAATGAAGCATAGCATGCAAATAGCTAATCCATGCCGAGAATAACATTGAAATTGGTGATGGCTAACTCTATCAAATCTGACGTCGAGACTGACTCCGAGGCTACTGGCCATTTAAGGTGTCACAAAAGACATGGTAGCCCTAGGATCTAGCAAAGTATATACATCAATATGGAAAAATCACAACATAGCAGTGATCACATCTGGGGAGACCTCCTGCACCCATCGGGATGCTAAAGCATAGAATCTGTTCTGGCACTGACCGCCAGTTGTGCTAGTAGATGCCCTGTGATGTGTTGAGCATGCGGGAGGGGCTGCTGAACTAGAAGCTGGGCCTCGGCCCCCAAACTCATCCTGCCTCACAACTGGATAATCTTTAAGAATGTGTTCGGGCAGCCCACACCCAAAACAAGCACCTAAACTTCCCAAGCAATGTCCTGTGTGCCCCTGACCACATCTGTGACAAGTTGGGATGCTCTGATACCAAGTTTTTCATGACCTGAATGGAGGCCCGGATTGTAACATGGGATAAGGAGCCCCGAAAGACCCCAAGTTGACCCATGACATAAGAATACATCTAACTCAATCAAGAACTGAACAACCATCAATACCATCATAGTGGAAGTCTAACTTAGATATAGCATACGAATATAAAATATGAAGCTGAGTACATACATATGTCTGAATAGCCTCTAAACATGACGGGTCTATAGGACAAGACCCAACAAACTCAACAAGCTGAAAATTGAAATACATAAAGAAAGATAGATAGTCTGGTCCTCGAAAGATGACGATTCACCAATAAGTAGATGCAAACTCCAATGAACTATCTAAGAGCGGGGCTAAACCTGAGAGCTGGTCCTGTATCATAAAATGATACAACATAGAAAGTATGCGGTCAGTACGTGGAATGTACCGAGTATGTTAGGTAAGTAAACCGCTAAAGTAAGTAAAATCACTTTAAGACAATGCAGTAGTCAAAACATAAACATCATCAACTGAGAGTAGGGCTTGCATGCATTCTTTCTGAAATAATGTTCTTTTCATAACATAAGACACATAGCTTTATAACATCATACTGACTCGAATGACTCAAAGCTGAAATATGACATTTATAGAAAAGTTGAACATTGAGTCAAACCTTGCATTTAGAACATGCATGTATAAAATAATAACCATGAGTAATGCATATGAAAATCTAAATCATATAGACAATGGGATACTTATCACTTAATCAACATACCATGATAGAGCTTATGTTGTCCTGACTATTACACTCAAGTGGGAAGAGTTGTCCAAAACCTTTCCAGGGCTAAGGATACTACCATGATATCGATATCAAGCTCCTAGGCCACTCAGTCGTGGATAGCTCACATGGGATGTCCCAATAATATAATACTATCAACCTACATTGGCGCATAGTTCTAGGGCATAGGGTGATGAACCCTTAGCCCGATCGGTGCTAGACTCTTCTACCAAGAAATCATGCATATGAAAAGCTTTAGTTCAAAACATACCACAAGCTGGAAACATACTTGGGAGACTTTTCTCCAAAACCATGTGGTAAACTATGCATAGGAAGTCTTAATTCAAAATATACCACGAGCTAGAATATAAAATTTTAGAGTCTTTGCTCCAAAACAATGTGGTTAGCTTAGATCGGAAAAATCATCATTTAAACTTAACATGTGGGCATTGCCCAAAGCTTTATCATACTTTAGAAATACTCAATTCTCATTGAAAACATTATTATAGACATAGGTAGCTACAAATCATGCTTTTCATCATAATATCTCATCATCATCACATTTACTTCAATAATCTAACTTTTCATGATCACCTCATCAATGGGCTTCAACATTCATAAGGCTAGAAACATATTTTTTATTTCAAATCATTATAAAATCATCCCATGATTCACAATTCAATAATAAAATCATAATCAATTCAGACCCATGTAAAATAATTGAAGATTCATGCATTTGGGTAAAAACCCCATAACTTGATCATAGGAATTTCTCATATTTAGATAGAAATTGGGCATGGGTGTGGAAGAAGACACCCACTCATAACCTTACATATCTGGAAGGGATTGATTCTACCACTTCCCCAATCGCCCAAGAAGAATTTGAATGAAAACCTTGAAGAATTGCTCTAGATCACCCCTTCAACCTCTCAAGCTTGCATGCATGGAATGAAATAACTTAGAATAGGTTTTCCCCTCCTTAAACACACTAAAACGAGCCTTAAATGACTTAGTATAGGGCCTTAGGACATGGAAAAGTTGAAGATGCCCTTAATGAATCTTCCTTGATAGTTGTCCCGATCAGTCCAACGGGTCGTAGCAAAGAGTCGTTAGGAGCAAAGATGACTCGTGGTATGGCTCGTCATATGCACTGCTTAGGCCTTGCTTCCGGAAGTCAAACCACGACTAGACAGGGCAACTCATCCTTTGGTCCAATGGGTCGTCGAGTCGATCGTTGCTTGCCCCTTTGACATTTTTGTACTCCCTCACAACGGGTCTCACAATGACTCATTATTTCCTCCAATGAGTCGTTGTCTCCATCCGTTAAGTCCACTGCGAATTGGACCATGCAGACAATGACTGCTAGCACTGAGTCATTGTTTCTCACGATGGATCGTTGGATGAACCGTTATCTCCCCAAATTCTAAGGTTCACACCCTCACCACGACTACAAATGACGGCTCATTGTTTCATACGAGTCTTTACATAGGTCGTTGCTTCCACTGCCACCTAGGACTCCTGAACCCACAACTGGTAACAACGGCTCTTGGTTCGCAACCACGAGTCATTACACCTCTCATGTTGAGATATTTTTATCAGTTTTTAGTAGTTTTAAAATTTTTAACTCTCGAATTCGATATTTGGGTTTTCAAGGTATAACAATATCTCCCCCTTGGGAACATTCGTCCTCTAATGTTGAAATCAAGAAGGAAATAGAAACATGCAGTTATCATGAATCAGTACTGATCATTTAAACAGAAAGTTAACGAAATGACTACCTCGGATTAAAAATATAGAGCGGAACTGAATTCGCAAATCACATACACTCTCATATGCATAAAAGAAACTTGCGTGCATGAACTGAACATGAAACTAAATGGAGTTTTAGGTCAAAACTGATATCTCAAGTCGGAACTGACCCAGTAGGGAGTAAGTGTGGGCATTTAGCCATCATATCCACTTCAACATCCAATGTAGCTCCTTCAACATACTGATACCAAAGATAGAGGAACTCATAAATACCTCAATATACAACAGATGAGGTGGTTAGAGCTACTCAAAGACTAGGATATGAGTGTTCTTTACCGTTCAGGTAAGGCTAATATGGTAGTGGACACACTTAGTAGGCTCTCTATGGAGAGTGTGTCCCATGTGGATGGGGGGAAGGAGGAGTTTGTGAAAGATGTCCATCGACTTTCAAGGTTGGGAGTTAGATTGGCTGACTCAACCAATGGCGGTGTAATTGTGCAAATTAGATCGGAATCGTCCTTGGTAACTGATGTGAAAGCTAGACAAGATGAGGATCCAATGTTGGTAAAGCTGAAAGTAGACGTCCGAAATCTGAAGGTGGAGGTCTTCTCGCAAGGGGGAGATGGTGTACAATGATACCAGGTTCGTTTATCTGTTCCAGATGTGGAGGATTTAAGGAGCCAGATATTACATGAGGCACAAGGAACCAGGTATTCTATTCATCCAGGTGCAACCAAGATGTATCATGACTTGCGCGAAATATACTAGTGGGATGTGATGAAGAAGGATATTACAGAATTCATAACCAAGTGCCCGAACTGTCAGCAAGTAAAGTTTGAGCATCAAAGGCTGGGAGGCGTACTTTAGGATATCGATATTCCTACTTGGAAGTGCGAAGAGATTAACATGGATTTCATTGCAAGACTACCTCGTACTATCCGATAGTATGATTTTGTTTGGGTGGTGGTAGACAGGTTGACCAAGGCTGCACATTTCCTACTAGTAAAAACCATAGACACAGTGGATGATTTTGCCAAGTTGTATATCCGAGAGTTGATCTGACTACATGGAGTGCCCTGTCCATTATTTCAGACCGAGGTACTTAATTTACCTTTCAGTTTTGGTGGTCTTTTTAGAAGGGGATTGGGACTCCGGTTAATCTCAATACATCCTCCCATCTGCAGACGAACGAACAATCCAGACTCTCGAGGACATGTTGAGAGCATGTGTGGTAGACTTCAAAGGTAGTTGGGATGATCACTTGCCACTGATCGAGTTTGCTTATAGTAACAGCTATCACTCTAGTGTCCAAATGGCATCGTTCGAGGCTCTTTATGGGTGGAGGTATAGATCGTCCATCACATGGTTTAAGGTTGCTGAGGCAGCAATGATAGGGCCACATTCGGTTCATGAGGCTATTGTGAAGGTTCAATTGATAAGGGATAGGCTGAAAACCAATCAGAGTCGTCAAAAGTCATATGCTGATGTGAGGAGGAGACAGTTGGAGTTTGAGGTGAAAGATTGGGTATTTCTGAAGGTATCCACCATGAAGGGAGTCATGCAATTTGGAAAGAAAGCAAAACTCAGTCCCCGCTATGTTGATCCCCACCAGATTATGAGAAGAGTTGGTAATGTAGTGTAAGAGTTGGACTTGCCCTCAAAGTTATCTTCCGTGCATCCTATGTGTCACGCCCCAAAACTGGGTGTAGGGCGCAACTGACACTCGATTAATGATTGATCAAGAAGCCGCCTATATGACATCTGTAACTGTAATACTTAGGCCATCCAGGCCACTCGTCACAATCAACTGAAGAATAAATTGGACCCATAAGGTTTGAATAATATAGGGTAAAAAATCGAAATGCAATCAAGGAAATTAGTGGGCTAACCTAGCAACAATAAGCTGGCGAGGCCAAAAACTGAATAACACTCTACACACTAAGTCAACAAAGCCTCTAAAGAGTAAACTAACTGATTGTTGGAACAGGGCTCCGACCTACCCATACTTGCATCTCATAACTCAAGAATAAATAACTAAGCCCTAGCTCCAAGAAGAAAGATGCATACCAACCATCTGTTGATCTCACAAATTGCTACTCAACTGGGCATCCTGACCTCTACCTGCACCTGCGGCATGAACGCAGGTCCCCAAGCAAGGGGACGTCAGTACGAATGAAATGTACTGGTATGTAAGGTTGAAACTATAACCATGAGATAACAATCCTGTAATAACTGATTTAGCACATAAACATATATTGAATAAATATAACCTGGAACTCTAAAACCTGTAATTGATAACAACTTACTATAACATAAATGAACTCAAGATAATTGAACCAGTAATAAGGAATGGTAACAACCTGGAATCCTGGAAACTGAAACCTGATAATAACTCTATAAAGAGATGAAAATGCAATTAAGAAATGCACAAGAAAGAAACTAAAACTGTAATTCCAGCGACCAGTGAACCGTAAATCCACATATAAAATTCGTCGAGCCGGTGTATTACACCGGGGTAAAATTAAAATATCTTCAGTCGGTGTACCACACCGGGGTAAAATAAAAATATCTCTAGCCGATGTACCACACCGGGATAAAATAAAAATATCTCCAGCCGGTGTACCACACTGGGGTAAAATAAAAATATCTCCAACCGATGTACCACACCGGGGTAAAATAAAAAGATATCCAGCCGGAGTACCACACCGGGGTAAAATAAAAATTAATCTTAATCACCATCATAAATGGAGCTGACAACGCTTATACAAATTACCTGAATGCTGGAAACCATAAAATATAATGATCAGTAACTATAACATGTGTAGGATCTTACCACGACCCCTAATACTACAATTATTCCATACATATATAGGACTTCCATTTAGCATTTAAATACATAGATATGCTGTGAATGAATTCTCGTGAAGTTCCTAGAACTGGAATATCATAAAGATATGTGTAGACTCACATTCATGATTTTAAACATCTCCTAGCAATTCTAACACGAGGAGCAGAGAGGAATCACTTAACCTAACATTTTCTATTAACAATCTTACCATTCATTTCATGCTTATACTCATTTGACTTTTATAATTTCATATCAAGAATTGTGAGCATACCTCATTCATTGCACATCATATCACATCTCGAGGTAACTTATGAACAGGAAGACATAACTTGTGTATCTCAAACTTGGACCTCTTTAATATACAAATTCTAGGCAACTGTCTAGGGGCTGCCTTAAACTAAGTAAAGACTTATAGTTGTGCTTCAGACAGCATAGGAAAAGCTCATGTGAAACATTGCAATATATGTGGAGCTTAGAAAAGCTTAGCATCATTATAAATAGCTTAGAAACTTCCAAGAAAAATAAAATCCTTTAAAACTTGAAAAAGTTAATCAAACTCTTAGAACAAATAATCAAAGATAATTATTTAAAAGTACAATGAAGAACTTCTCTTTAACTTGAGTCACTATATCAAAATATTCGATCCTAATTATTTCTCAAGGAGTTAACATTTTACTGGCCTTTCATTAGCTTAACACAACTGAACATAAACAACTTTATTTATAACTCTTTTGCTAAACGTCTTTAGAACAGGGTAAATCTTGCTTTCTATTTGCCTAATTCATTAACAATCGTAACACTTATCATCAAATTTAACAACTTTTAGCTCTACTTTCCGTATTCATCTTAAATTCTTTTCCAGACAGGATTTGTCATTCCCTACCTAATTATTTACTCTCATGTTCACTATTCCAACAATTCTTGTACGCACTTACGTTCTTACCTAATTGCCAACCCTGTCTCTTAAACTCGTCTTTCTCATATTTTAATGTTGCTCAAAGGTTCTTGAAATCAACTACGGACATAAGACATATACCTCACATATTACCTTAAAAGGTCTAACATTTACTCTTATCTCTCCTTTGCTACTAGTGCCTCAACTTTTACAATTAGGTTAATTTCCTTACACATCTATGTTCGCGGTCTACTGCTCAGGTTGGTATTATATATTATAAACCGACACGCAAGTGCACGTGGTCAAACAAGTAATAAAGTGGCTAAGTAGCCAAGTATCGATCCAAGGAGGCTCAAGATACGTAAAATTGCCTAGTTTACTATATTCCTATTTCACTCCTAATTATGTTAACAACAATGTAACCAATAGTTACTTGAGTTTTTGTTTCTAAACTATATATACTACAATTAATAACAACTATTTACTTGTGAATTTAGACAATGGATATGAACATGCCAAGGTTAAGAACAAGTAATGAACTTGATAATCATGATAATTTGGTTAATCTCTTCTTCATGTTGCTAGCCAAGAACATTAACCTAGAAATTAAAACTCTCGTATTTAATTTCACTTTAGAATCATAAACCATCCGTCTAAATTTCTGTGATCAAATGCAATTTATGACCTAGCACTACAATTCCGGTTCCTAAATTGACTAATACGGCTTTCAAGTATATTTCTATCAAGAAAGCACATCAAAACCCAATTTTCCCAAATCAAGTTAAGAACAATACCCTATTAATCACAACTTTCCAATTTCTTGCTCTTTCGAGTGAAATTGGACTTTTTAGATGTACATTAATGTTGGCCAAGCACTAATGCAGTAAGAACAAGAATTAATAGAAGAACATTAAAGAAGAAGAAGAAAACCATATCATTTACAATCAAAATTCATTACACATGTTCAAAACCTCAGCAAGGAAGAGAATTAGCCACTCATTTGTGGATTGATCATCCTAAAATGAGTGTAAATCATACGTACAATTGATAGAAAGAAGAAAAGAAGAGAAGAAATCCCTTAGCTTTTTCATTCCTCAACTGCTACTAACCCACGACCTTGCTCTCCACTTCTGAACTCAGTCTCCAAACTAAAAACTGCTTAAAATAAACCTAAGTGTGCTATTTGTTCGGTGCTTTGGTAGGGGTTAAAAACCGACACGCAAGTGCACGTGGTCAAACAAGTAATAAAGTGGCTAAGTAAGCCAAGTATCGATCCAAGGAGACTCTGGATAAGTAAAATTGCTTAAGTATACTATATTCTAGTTTACTTCTAATTAAGTTGACAACAATGTAACCAAAAGTTAAATAATTTTGTTTATAAACTATATACTAAAACTATTAACAAATATTCACTTGAATTGAAACTATGGATAAGAGCATGCCAAGGTTAAGAACAAGTAATGAATTCGATAGTAATCATAATTCGGTTATTCTTCTCTTCATGTTGCTAGCCAAGAACATTAGCCTAGAGATTAAAACTCTCGTATTTAATCTCACTTTAGAATCATAAACCATTCGTCTACATTTTTGTGATCAAATGCAATTTATGACCTAGCAATACAATTCCGGTTCCTAAATTGACTAATACGGCTTTCAAGTATATTTCTATCAGGAAAGCACATCAAAACCCAATTTTCCCAAATAAAGTTAAGAACAATACCCTATTAATTCACAACTTTCCAATTTCTTGCTCTTTCGAGTGAAATTGGACTTTTTAGATGTACATTAATGTTGGCCACACACTAATGCAGTAAGAACAAAAATTAATAGAACAACATGAAAGAAGAAGATGAAAAACCATATAATTCACAATCAAAATTCAATACACATGATCAAAACCTTAGCAAGGAAGAGAATTAGCCACTCATTTGTGGATTGATCATCCTCAAATGAGTGTAAATCATACGTACAATTGATCGAAAGAAGAAAGAAAGAGAGAAAAACCCTTAGCTTTTTCGTCCCTCAACTGCTCCTAACCCACGTCCTTGCTCCACCAAGTCTTCCTTATGAACAATAAACCTAAGTGTGCTATTTATATTAGTAGGAATCTTTCCCGGATTAACAAGCAACGTGTCACGGAGTGCATCGCGGAGCACGGCCTCCGTGACACGCTACGAACGCGGAGGCTCTCTGGAAAATCACCCGAAATCGGCCCAGGCAGCACCTTGCCGCATTGGCAACGTGTCACGCTGCCTGGGCAGTGCGTTGTAGCCCCATGGTCGTGGAGTCCACCTGCCGTGGCACGTTGCCAACGCGCAGGTGGGCTGTTTTGAGCGGCCTGCCTGCCGTGGCACTTTGTCGACGCGCCGGTGGGCTGTTTTGTGCCTCTTCCTTGCCGACGTTCGCGTGTTAATTCCGTTTCCAAGCTTCTACTTCACCAACTCATGGATTAGTTACTCAAACATCATCAAAACCTACAAAACAAAGGCTAATCATGTTGGTTAGCACATATCTCCACATTATATAAAATTACATGAAAATGTATACAATAACTTAGATAAACAAGACTAATTGAAGTAATAAAGAGTATCTCGGGCATATATTTTTGCCCGTTATCACAACCCAACACTTAAAGCCTTGTTCGTCCTCGAACAACCTTTTACATATCATGCAAATGGAGACTCCTACATAACTAATTTAGCAAGATAATTCAGGTTACGGCTATAATGATTACGTAAGATACAAGCTAAAAATAGAGCATGCCTGATTTGATCATTGAAATGAAGTACAACCATGTTAAGACTTCTTAACCTCAAGAATCGACTCTCAATTTTAGCAAACTCATGCAAATCATCTGATTAAGAAATCCCACATGAAATATATCCTTCTTTCAACATGTGCCCCTCACGGAAAGAGAGTTACCCAATCACACGCAAAAATAATTTTTTACATCACAACATGTGTGGGTACATGAATAGAATTACGCTCACTCTCACAAAGAATTCACATGCATCATGTAGTGACCCATAAGCTTGCCCTTAGTGTTTTATTCCACTAATATAAGGATGTATGAATGTAAGATCAAGTAGGACTTTTTAGGTTGTAATGTAACTCAGGTGCGGGTAAGTACTATTATGATCAGTAATAGTGACTATCTTTCCTAAGCGCTTTTAATACATCACGCCTTCATTACAAACTTCCCTTCCCTCACTTCACTTTTTTTCTCCTTTTAGTTTTCTTTTTCCTCTTTTGTTCCCCCATTTCTTTCGACACTTTTAGCTTATTAGTAAGGAGTACTTAAGCAATATGTTTCATTCATTCCTTTTCTTACTCCCTACTAATAACCAACCATTTTCACACAAATGCACCTTTTTCCTTTTCTCAACTATTTACAACTTGCTATTTTTCCTTCTTTTCCATTCTTCTCACTCCTTTACCCTTTCGGATTTTTCCTTTAAGCGCTTCAGAGTTTTGGTTCAATTTCAAGGCTAATGAAAGAAAAAGGATTAAGCTTATGTTGCAGCTGTCAAAGAATAGGCTCAAGGCTCAATGGGGTTAACTAGGATTAATTTTTCAAGGTAGGTATAATGAGGGATAAAAAGTTGGTTCATTCAAAGAAATGCCTATATCATTTCCTCCAATTCACATCCTTCATTTCGTTTTATAAACACACCAGGCAAGTTCTAGACAATCCACAATAGCACGGAATACTCAAAAACCTTACACTCATGGCACATGCTCAAATCAAGACACAATCAATAGACTCTTACTCAGCTAATCACAAGAATTCAGAATTAAGCTTCAAACATATTGAGTCAAATTCAAGAGCCTAAGTGTCTCAAACAAGGTTATACAATTGCATGCTTCATACTGAACATACTTGCATCTTACAACCATGTATAGCACATAAAAAGAACATCAAGCCCCAATTAGTTATGGTTTCAAAAATCCAAAACCTATCGACTAATTTTCCTCAAGACGGTCGTCATCCATCCATCGTCGGAAACAATCACTAACTATGACTAAAAAAACATTATATAAAGACAACAGAAAGAAAGAAAAAGAAAATTTTTATTCTTCGGTTCAAAGACCCCCCATCGGAAAAGAACCGAAAAGAAAAACCAACGGGTGATGAAGTCATGCTTAATTCACAAAAATTTTTCAAATTTTTCAAATTTCTCACCAACTTTTGCACAAGCATTACATTCACCAAAATCGTTAAGCACAGAAAATTTTGAAATTTCCTAGAAATTTCCCTCACCCCACACTTAAATCATGCTATGTCCGCATAGCATCAAACTAAAGGTTACAAAGGGTGAGAAATACTCCCTGAGGCCTTTAGGCCTAGCTGACAGCATGGTTGAACAACTATGGACAAGTGGGTGTTCAACCCCACACTTTTTCTTTTCCATGCTTGTTAGCTTCCTCCTCCACGGGTACTCAGACTTCCCCTCCATCTGTGCTTAACTTTCCACCAAAACAACACAAGATGAAAAATAAATAAAATAAACATAAATGCAAGAAATTAAAATGGTACCCATGGTACCCTTGGGTTGCCTCCCAAGCAGCGCCTAATTTTACGTCGCGGCACGACGTACCAAGTTTCACCACTTTTTCCTCCACCTTGAGGATATGAATCTCACCCCTAATTTCTTCTCTAATTTCCTCTTATGCTCCAGGGGTGGTGGTGAAAAATTGTAAGGACCAAATAGTAGATGTTGCCTTTTGCATTTATTGGTCCTTAAGTAAGCGAAGTCATTTTGTCTTTCTGAGTTAGCAAATTTCAAAATATATGGTGCTTGGTCCTCCTCTAGACATTTCTCTACAAACTTGGAAGACTCTATTTCTATGTTGTCAACCAAATTTAATGTTGAAAAATGCGTAGAGTGTGGTCCAATACACCTCAACTCTGAAACTGCATTTTGCTTGACCTCCTTACTTGTATATACGTTCTCGACATCGACATCTATCTCACCATTAAAGTCGACTGGGGGATACGCTAACTCTTCTTCCAAGAATGGATTTTCCATAAGTGTGAGCCCATCACGGGGACACTCAAGAGATTCGAATTGTTGGGCTTCATCCAAAAATTCACCCTTGTTGTCCTCTTGTAGTTCCTCTTGAATATCGTCTAAAACTGTTGTCTGTGATTTATCACACGTTTCAGCTTCAGCGATCATCTCCGTGAATTTGATGGTCATCCTTTCTAGAGCCTCTGCATTCTCTTCTTGTTGATTTCTCAATACTGCCATCGCCTCCTTCATTGCTTCTGATTGCTCCAAGAGTTGTTTCAACATGTCTTCTATTTGAGCTTGGCGTCCCAAGTCCTCATTTTCAGCATGCCTATATTCAGAAAAAACAACAGAAGGATCATAGTAGGGGCTTGGGGGAGGGGAATATGCCTTTGGACAATCACCCCAATGGCCATATTGACACCCACATATATTGCACGTATTACAGTTATGCCACAAGTGGGGTCCTCCACAGTTCAGACAAGATTCACTAAAATATGAGTATCCACCATTGAAACCATTTATATTCCACGATGTCATGTCAATAAGGGTACACGAACAAGCAGAAAAAAAATAAAATAAAATAAAGAAAAGAAGAATTAAAACAAACACTAGACCAAGTTGTCAACACTTCAGAAAATAAAACAAAAATACAGTAAATTTATACTTAAAACAATTTCACCAATTGCCAAGTCTCCCCGGCAACGGCGCCAAAAACTTGTTCGAATACTTTTGTAGGGGTTAAAAACTGACACGCAAGTGCACGTGGTCAAACAAGTAATAAAGTGGCTAAGTAAGCCAAGTATCGATCCAAGGAGACTCTGGATAAGTAAAATTGCTTAAGTATACTATATTCTAGTTTACTTCTAATTATGTTGACAACAATGTAACCAAAAGTTAAATAATTTTGTTTATAAACTATATACTAAAACTATTAACAAATATTCACTTGAATTGAAACTATGGATAAGAGCATGTCAAGGTTAAGAACAAGTAATGAATTCGATAGTAATCATAATTCGGCTATTCTTCTCTTCATGTTGCTAGCCAAGAACATTAGCCTAGAGATTAAAACTCTCGTATTTAATCTCACTTTAGAATCATAAACCATTCGTCTACATTTCTATGATCAAATGCAATTTATGACCTAGCAATACAATTCCGGTTCCTAAATTGACTAATACGGCTTTCAAGTATATTTCTATCAGGAAAGCACATCAAAACCCAATTTTCCCAAATCAAGTTAAGAACAATACCCTATTAATTCACAACTTTCCAATTTCTTGCTCTTTCGAGTGAAATTGGACTTTTTAGATGTACATTAATGTTGGCCACACACTAATGCAGTAAGAACAAGAATTAATAGAACAACATGAAAGAAGAAGATGAAAAACCATATAATTCACAATCAAAATTCAATACACATGTTCAAAACCTTAGCAAGGAAGAGAATTAGCCACTCATTTGTGGATTGATCATCCTCAAATGAGTGTAAATCATACGTACAATTGATTGAAAGAAGAAAGAAAGAGAGAAAAACCCTTAGCTTTTTCGTCCCTCAACTGCTCCTAACCCACGTCCTTGCTCCACCAAGTCTTCCTTATGAACAATAAACCTAAGTGTGCTATTTATATTAGTAGGAATCTTTCCCGGATTAACAAGCAATGTGTCACGGAGTGCATCGCGGAGCACGGCCTCCGTGACACGCTACGAACGCGGAGGCTCTCTGGAAAATCACCCGAAATCGGCCCAGGCAGCACCTTGCCGCGTAGGCAACGTGTCACGCTGCCTGGGCAGTGCGTTGTAGCCCCATGGTCGTGGAGTCCACCTGCCGTGGCACGTTACCAACGCGCAGGTGGGCTGTTTTGAGCGGCCTGCCTGCCGTGGCACTTTGTCGACGCGCCGGTGGGCTGTTTTGTGCCTCTTCCTTGCCGACGTTCGCGTGTTAATTCCGTTTCCAAGCTTCTACTTCACCAACTCATGGATTAGTTACTCAAACATCATCAAAACCTATAAAACAAAGGCTAATCATGTTGATTAGCACATATCTCCACATTATATAAAATTACATGAAAATGTATACAATAACTTAGATAAACAAGACTAATTGAAGTAATAAAGAGTATCTCGGGCATATATTTTTGCCCGTTATCACTATTTATACTAGTGGGAAATTTTTCCCAGAATAACAAGCAACGTGTCACGGAGGCCAACGCGGAGCACTGCCTCCGTGACACGGCGTGGACGCAGACCTTCACTGGAATTTCAGGGTCTGGTAAATTAACCTCAACGTGGCACGGAGGCCAACGCGGAGGCCTCTCTCCGTGCCATGGAGCTGACGCAAAGGCACACTGGAATTTGCCATTTTAATTCCTGTTCAGGCAGTGTGCTACCGCGATGGTAGCGTGGCACTGCTCCATCACGGAGCCCCTACAAAATGTGCATTCCAAGGTCTTTCCCACGCTCGCATCCAAGTCCAACTCCGACATAGTTCCAACATGCATTTTAGCTCCTAAAAATCACATTTACCTGCAAAACAAATGCTAATCATGTTGGTTAGTATAAATTCGCATTTTATTACTAATTACATGATATTATATACACATTGCAAAACAAACAAGGTAAAAATGATACGTTTGAGTATCACTTGGGCATATAAATCTGCCCAAGATCACTTACCCCACACTTAAATCCTTGTTCGTCCTCGAACAACATATACACAAATCATGCAAATTACATCCCAACCTTCGTCACTATGGTGCAACAATTTACGCTACGGTCATACCGATTATTCAATTTTTGCAAATCATCAAGAAAACATGGTCGATCGTACAATACAATGACCTTTAGTACATCAAGGCTTCCTAGACTTTAAGAATTGATTCTTGATATCGGCAAACTCATGCAAATCAGCTAATCAAGAAATCCGACACGAAAATCAATCTTTCATCAAGCATGTTCCCTCACAACTCGAGAGAAACTTCCCTTTTATGTTCATGCAGCACACAAACATGCAAGTAGGGCATATAAAAATTAATTTCACTCTCTCTCCCAAAAGAATTCACATGCCTCATGTCTTGACCCATAAGCTTGCCCTTAGTGTATTACTCCACTAATATAAAGAAATGCAATATAGGATCACGTAGGACTTTAATGGGTTGTAACGGGGCTATGGATCTAGTATATATATATTGGATTAGCCAATAATAGTCGCTAGCATCCTTAAGCGCCTTTTCAACTCATTCCCATCGACTCATGGACATTGTTCCTCTCTTTTCTCTTTTTCTCCCATTCATGCTGGTTTACTTTCATACAACCCATTTCATCAGACACACTTGACACAAAACAAAGGGTTTTAAAGTACCCTCACTATCAATTAATTACAACAAGTGCCTCTTCAACATCATCTTTTCTTTCCTCACTTTGCTTTTCTTTTTCTTTTCACTCTTTAACACTTTGGGAAACATTTTCTTTTCTTTGTAAGCACTTAAGAGTTTCTTATAGACATTAAGGCTAATGAAAAGAAGGAATACAGCTTAGTTTATACACTTTTGGACAAAAGAAAGAAATCGGCTAAAGGCTCAACGGGCTGACTAGGGTATACAACATATAAAAAGGTAGAATTTGACAAGAAAAAAATGGAAACTATCGGTTAAAACAAAGAAATGCCTACATCCTTTCCAACACTACACCTCCTTCATTTCGTTTTGTATACACACCAGGCAAGTTCTAGACAATTCACAATGACATGGAATAGCAATACCTCACTTCACACTTCATGCACATGCTCGAATCAAGATGCATTCACAGACTCTTTAATTAGTCAATTACATGAATTCAAGATTAAGCCTCAATCATACTGAACCAAATTCTATAGCCTAGGTAACTCAACATATTTACCGAATTGCATGCTTTCAAACGAATTACTTTCACATTTTGAACATCAGTTACAACACGCAACGAAATTTTAGCAACCATAAGCAACTACAGTTCATTGATGCAATCCACCAAAGAAAAACTAAAAACAAATAAAAATCCTACTCCTACCGACTACATTTCCCTTAAGACGGTCGTCATCCATACAGCATAGGGAACGGTCACTAACTATTACATCGGTTCAATGGGACTATTCTGGGTAAAAGAACCGAAAATAAACTCCGAGAAACCCAAAAAAATAAAAATCAAAAAATTTTTGCAACACATCGATCATTTCGATAGAAACATATTTACAAAAGATTTTGATAATTTCAAAATATCTTCGCAAAAATTTTGAAAAATATCGATCATGTCGATAGAAAAAAATATTTACAAAATTTACAAAATATTTACACTAGCAACCATAACTTTCAAAAACACACATCATTAACCACACACAAGTATATACACATACATCACTAATCAGTTCGCCACAGGGAAAGCACAAACATACATACAAACCAAGGAAAAAACATACAACAATTTAGAGCCTATGTCCCCAGCACCTAGCTACTCCCCACCCCACACTTAAATCGAACACTTTCCCCAGTGTTCACAAAAATACAAAGCACAAAATTTTGGGTGGTGGAACTCCCTGCTCAGTCGAAATATTCGACTTCTTCATCCGGTGCTGCGGCCTCGTCGCCCATATCTGAATCAGCTCCATCGTCGTCATCGGACTCCACATCGGAGTCCTCACGACGTGTCTCCTCATCAGTAGGGACATCATCATCTGTCGGCTCCACGAAGGCTGGCCCTACCCGACATAAGGCTCTGGCGTTCTCGCCGAAGGGGTAGTCCAGCTCCAGCTGCCATAATTCTTCCTCGGTGGCTGGTCTCCCACCTATCCGTAGCTGCAGCATCTGCATGCCAAACATACGGGCCATGTGCTGATCGTCACGAGCATGTCGCTCGCCCAAAGTCAGTACAGGTCCGTGTGTAGTGTCGGGGGCCTTAGTCTTTATCACATCGAGGGCCCTCCGCTCCAACTGCGGAATATAGTCCAAGGCTTCTTCCTCAATGTCGAGGCCTCGGAGGAAGGTGGTGATGAGTCCTCCAAACCCGTATCTGTGGCCCTGGTGCAGTCTGGCTCTCTTCATGGCGGATATTATTATCGCCCCCACATTAATCTCAAGCCCTTTCATAAGGGCATACACCAAGCAGACACGGTCCCGGGTCATATCTGTCATATGGACTCCCGGGATCAAGCACAAACATACAATCTTCAGCCATATTCTGGCCTCCCTGTTCATATGCGAATAAGGCAGAGTCTGGTGGTAACCCCTCTCCTTATGTCTACTCCATTGGGCTGTGGATCGAGCCCCACACAACATACGTCTGATGTCGGCGTACGGTGGGGTGATGTTTAGCTGGCGGAGAACATGGGCGTCTGTGTCCCGCGCTCCAACGATGGCATTCAGCTGCTGGGGTTCCAGAGTGACAATGTGCCCTCTGATTTTCACTGTGTGGCTTCTGATGGCCGGGTTCCAATTTGCATAAAATTCCCGGACCAAGTGAAGGTTGCACTCCTTGGGCTCCTGAAAGATAAAGCTGAGCCCAGCTGCCTCGATTCTCTGTACAATGCGAGGGAACTCCTGTGCGAGTGGTTCCCGTGCAATATGTTCCTCGGGGAAGTACTTGTTTTCTTTATGTTTTGCGTACCACTTCTTCCCTTCATCGGTGACCCATCTTGTTCCGTATTGGCGGCGTTGGCTGTGCGGAACAGCGAGTGCAGCTGGGACTGCGGTGCCCAGTCTCATCCTTTTCCTACCTGTGCCTGAGGTAGAAGCACCTTTGCCTTTATCTTGTCTGCTAGCCATTGTACCTGTCAATTTACACAAACAAGCACAATGTTAAGCTAAAAACTTGTTAACTTCGGCTATGGTCGGGTTACACAACATTTACCCCACACTTAGGCCTTAGCTACTTCTACAAAATTACGGCAAAGAAAACTCTAATTACACTACAGACAACACCATAACTTCATGCTTAGTGCGTTCACAACAAAATTTCGACAGCATAACGGTTAGCGTACTACTCAGACTTCATACAGCTAATCACAATCCTACTATCGCTAACAATTCACACATCGCACTTTGCAACAAAATAAAAACAACAATAAAAACATTCTATATACAAACGAATCCAAACAAACTAACCAATTCACACATTTTATGCATTTTCCCACAAAAATTCGAGAATTTGTCGTCTTTTAACATTTACACAATATTTACCACGACTTCTCTCAAATAATAAACACACCCCGACATCTAATTTGCCGTCATATCAAGTCGCCCAAGTCAAATTCAACAACCCAAGCCCTAGAATACAATTCTATGATCAATTTCGAATTGTTTACGCAATCGATAAGTTCAAACACTAAATACAACAATCCAAACATGTATCAATCACAAATAATCCAACATTCATGTTTAATTTCTACCTAGGGTGATATATCTCACCTCACATGCCCAAATTTGACAAAAATCGCCAAAACATTGAGATAGACGATGAAAACATACCTTTGAATTGAAGAACCAAAGAAAATTGATGTTTTTCCTTGCCTAGGAACATGGCACGGTGCTTGGGGAGGGGGAAATGGGTGTTTGGTCGCGGACGGAAGAGGGAAATGGGGAAAAATGGGGCAAAATCGGGGGTTTATTTAAAGAAAACACGCGGGTCACCCGGCAACCCGGTGTGACCCGGCACTGAATAAGGGGCAACGTGTCACGGAGGGTAACGCGGAGCCCCTCCTCCATGACACGGAGCCAACGCGTTGGCTTACTGGATTTTTGAAAAATCCGGATTTTGCCTTCAACGTGTCACGGAGGGTAACGCGAAGCCTTACCTCCGTGACACGGCGCCAACGCGCTAGTGCACTGTTTCTTCAATTAATTTGATTTTTCATACCTTGCCTCATTTTCTCGATTCCATGTATATTTCCTCCGTTATACCTGAAAATCACCTCACTAAACAAAAATTGGTTAAATTAATAGATTTCCCTAACTAAAAATAAAAAATATTAACTAAAATGAAAATCTAAACCTAATCAAGAAAAGGAAAAGAAAAATAAAAATTGGAAATAAACAAATAAAAACAAAAATAAAGATAAAAACTAACTACACTGTGTACAAGAAAAATAAAATAAAATACTTTTCTCACGGGTTGCCTCCCGTGCAGCGCCTGGTTTACCGTCGCGGCTCGACGTCCTTTAAGCTCACTTGTCTACTAGGGTGATGGACGATTTATCCCAATCATGGTCATCCCCCCAGTAGTTCTCAACCTTATCCGGTGGCCTTCCTAGTAACTCTCGGGAATCACTCATTCCATTAGCATTCCCATGATCAATCACGTTGATCACCGAGAGATCCTTATAAACAGTCGGGAGCTTAGGTACCTTGTACACATCAAACACTTCGACCTTGTCATGTGCTCACATCGTGAGTTGACCCGCAGCTACATCAATTAATGCTTTTCCGGTTGCCAAAAAGGGTCGTCCCAAAATAAATGGGACTTCAGCATCTGGTTCAAAGTCCAGAACAATGAAATCGACCGGAAAAATGAGGGAGCCTACTTGCACTAACACATCCTCAACAATGCCATCTGGCTTAGCTAAAGACATGTCTACTAGCTGCAAGATTACCGTTGTAGGTCTAGGACTCCCTAGACCTAACTTTCTGAATACCGAAGATGGCATCAGATTTATGCTTGCCCCCAAGTCGCATAATCCACGAGCTCGGATACTTTTCCCAATCGTAAGCTGGATAGTAAAACTTCCAGGGTCTTTCAATTTTGTGGGCAACCTATTCTGAATACGGGAAGTGCATTCCTCCGTTAAAGCTACCGTGGCATACTCAGTCAAACAACTTTTGTTAGCCACGATGTCTTTAATATATTTCGCATATTTTGGCACTCCCTGCAAGACATCAACAAGAGGTAAGTTAACATGTACCTGTTTAAGTACCTCCATGAATTTCTGGAAACACGCCTCCTCCTTGTGTTTCTTAAGTCGTTGAGGGAACGGGGTTGGAGGCCTTTCTGGTTTAGCTTCTTTAGTCTTCCCCTTATCTGAGATTTTCTCTCCCTCAACATCTGCTGCTCCTGACTTTTGAGGCGGTCCTTTCGGTTCCACCTCCTTCAACTGTAAACCACTCCTCGTGGTCACTGCATTTACCTGCTTTGGACTAGGATCCGTGTCGCTAGGTAGTCCTCCTCTGGGTCTAGTATTTTGGGCACTAGCAAATTGCCCAAACTGATATTCAAGAGCCTTGGTCGCCAACTGATTGTTCTTCACTTCGGCTGCCAATTTGACATAGTCAGCCTGCAACTGTGCCTGATTAGCGATCATGGTTTTGAACATCTCCTCAATGGTAGGTGATGGTGGTGGAGGAGGGGCATTGTGATTTCTGAATTGAGCTTGATAATTTTGTTGCCCTCCTTAGTTTCTGTGCATACCCTGCCCTGAACTTTGGCCTTGTTGATTGTTGCTACCCCACGAAAAATTCGGATGTTTCCTCCAATTTGAGTTGTAGCCACTACCAAACTGCTGCTGATTTCTCTGTGCATTGCCCACAAAATTAACAGAATCAGGATTTGCACCACAGCATTCAGCTGAATGCTCACTACTACCACACACTTCACACCACATCTGTTGAACTGCATTGACTGAAGCTGAAGGCTGGTTCAAATTTATATTACTGAAGTGAGTGTTTAACTGATTTTGCAAAGCAGCTATCTGTGCAGCGATAGCTGTGAATCCATCCACTTCAAGCACTCCCGCTGCTTTCCTTGCTCCACCTCTTGAAGAATCTGCATTCCATTCTGGATTACCTTGTGAAATCCAGTTGAGCAAAGTGTACAGCTCCTCATAGGTCTTTTCCAGCGCTTGCCCTCCAGCTGTTGAATCTAACAGAATTTTAGTGTGGGGTTCCAAACCCTTAATAAATGTGTGTACCAACACCTCATTGGACTGATGATGATGAGGACAGTCCCGCAACATGGATTTAAATCTTTCCCAGGCTTGATATAGATTTTCTCCTTCCCTCTTTTTAAAACTTAGGATTTGACTCCTAAGTCTGGCTGTTTTACCAGAAGGGAAAAATCTGATCAAAAACTTCCGTGCAAGATCATCCCACGTTGATATAGAATTGGGTGGTTCAGCTTTTAACCACCTCTTGGCTTCACCAAGTAAGGAAAATGGAAATAAGGTGAGCCGAACATAATCAGGTGACACTCCAGCGGGTATATAAGTGTCACTTATCTCCAAAAAGTTTTGGAGATGTTGTTGTGGATCTTCATGAGAGAGACCGGTAAATTGCCCGCTTGTGTGCAAAAGTTGCACCATATGCTGCTTCAATTCAAACCTCCCTCCAGGCTCTGGTTTGTGGATGCTAGAATGTACATTATTAGCGTGTGGGATTGCCACCTCGCGAACCTGCCTTGCTGCTGCTTCATCGGGCACTAAAACTACCCTCACAACTGGTGGATTTTGTTGCTCCATCATAGACTGTTTCAGCAACTGCAGCTTCTTTCGTAGAGCTTCTCTACGTTGACTATGAAATTCACGTTCAGGCTCTAAGTAAGATTCCACCAGCTCTTTGTCCCTTGCCAGTGTTCACAGAAACAAAATCTGCAAAATACAGGCTAAGATCAAGTTGTTAACACTTAAGAAAATAAAAATAAAAATACAGTAAATTTACACTAAACACAATTTCACAAATCGCCTAGCCTCCCCGACAACGGCGCCAAAAACTTGTTCGCGGTCTACTGCTCAGGTTGGTATTATATATTATAAAACGACACGCAAGTGCACGTGGTCAAACAAGTAATAAAGTGGCTAAGTAGCCAAGAATCGATCCAAGGAGGCTCAAGATACGTAAAATTGCCTAGTTTACTATATTCCTATTTCACTTCTAATTATGTTAACAACAATGTAACCAATAGTTACTTGAGTTTTTGTTTCTAAACTATATATACTACAATTAATAACAACTATTTACTTGTGAATTTAGACAATGGATATGAACATGCCAAGGTTAAGAACAAGTAATGAACTTGATAATCATGATAATTTGGTTAATCTCTTCTTCATGTTGCTAGCCAAGAACATTAGACTAGAAATTAAAACTCTCGTATTTAATTTCACTTTAGAATCATAAACCATCTGTCTACATTTCTGTGATAAAATGCAATTTATGACCTAGCATTACAATTCCGGTTCCTAAATTGACTAATACGGCTTTCAAGTATATTTCTATCAGGAAAGCACATCAAAACCCAATTTTCCCAAATCAAGTTAAGAACAATACCCTATTAATTCACAACTTTCCAATTTCTTGCTCTTTCGCGTGAAATTGGACTTTTTAGATGTACATTAATGTTGGCCAAGCACTAATGCAGTAAGAACAAGAATTAATAGAACAACATTAAAGAAGAAGAAGAAAACCATATCATTTACAATCAAAATTCATTACACATGTTCAAAACCTCTGCAAGGAGGAGAATTAGCCACTCATTTGTGGATTGATCATCCTAAAATGAGTGTAAATCATACGTACAATTGATAGAAAGAAGAAAAGAAGAGAAGAATTCCCTTAGCTTTTTCGTTCCTCAACTGCTACTAACCCACGTCCTTGCTCTCCACTTCTGAATTCAGTCTCCAAACTAAAAACTGCTTAAAATAAACCTAAGTGTGCTATTTATACTAGTGGGAAATTTTTCCCGGAATAACAAGCAACGTGTCACGGAGGCCAACGCGGAGCACTGCCTCCGTGACACGGCGTGGACGCGGACCTTCACTGGAATTTCAGGGTCTGGTAAATTAACCTCAACGTGGCACGGAGGCCAACGCGGAGGCCTCTCTCCGTGCCACGGAGCTGACGCGAAGGCACACTGGAATTTGCCATTTTAATTCCTGTTCAGGCAGTGTGCTACCGCGATGGTAGCGTGGCACGGCTCCATCGCGGAGCCCCTATAAAATGTGCATTCCAAGGTCTTTCCCACGCTCGCATCCAAGTCCAACTCCGACATAGTTCCAACATGCATTTTAGCTCCTAAAAATCACATTTACCTGCAAAACAAATGCTAATCATGTTGGTTAGTATAAATTCGCATTTTATTACTAATTACATGATATTATATACACATTGCAAAACAAACAAGGTAAAAATGATACGTTTGAGTATCACTTGGGCATATAAATCTGCCCAAGATCAATCTACAACTTTCAAATAACATGCAATGTGTCTACTTAAAGCCTTAAGCAATTCTTAGGAGGTCTAGATAACTCAAGAGCTCTAATAAACATATAGTGACTTTCTAAAGGCAATCCTTGCTGCTTTAGCACGTAATTTGAATGTAAGCATAAACATATATATATTATGATTTTCGTCTAACATGTTAACATCAAGATATTGTGCATAACCTTCCAATAAAGATGGTCCCATATAAATATCAATAGTTTACCCATTCGGGTTCTCTCTTCAAAGTTTAACGTATCAGTTAATTAAGAAACATATTAATTAGTCTCTTAGCTTAAGGAAGAGGGATCGGGGAATCACCTCATGGACCTAGGTACCTTAAAACATTAATATGAGAGGGTAGGTAACTGTCATAAGGAAATTCCATTTCGTTAGCCTCGTTAGCCCTTATTGAGTTAAAATCCGATTTCAATTATTAGGTTTGTCTGCGCGTCGTCGTCTTGCCATGATTACCAAATTTCTTAGCAACCATAATGTGAAACAACTTTGACACCACAAATACATAAAATAATGTAAAGGACCAGCTCACAGTGCCCACGCCGAGGGGACTTCAGACTCAATTTACAACTATGACCATTATAGAAGGCAATTGCCCTCTCTACTTCACATTCATGCGTTCCAACACTTTAGCAAATACACACCTTAATACCAAGTAATCATAAAAATTGGGAGGAACCATAATATGCTACTACAGGAGCTCAAGTACAAGGGAATGCTGGATTAATCCTCGGCATGAATTCATGCTTGAAAATCAAGAGACAAAGAAGGCTTCACATACCGTTTTTTTTTCGGCGAGCTTTCTTATGTCGTTTCTTTCTTTCAACAACCAGAATTTTAGCCCCTTAAATTAATTGAGTTTATCACAAAGTGACAAGGCTATTTAAAGACAACTTATCCAGCCAATATGTTCCATCAATAGGCAGTGACAACACAAACCAATAAGGCAACACTTAGCATTTCTTATTTAAAGTTGTTTCTACAACTTTGGGGGAAAATAGAGGTAGGAAATTACCTCAGTTTTCTCATGAAAAACTCCAACAAATATAGAGTATATTCTCAGAAAAACACAGCTATTTCAACCTTCAAAAACGAGCAGAACTTCAACAACAACATACCAACAACGGCAGCCCAACATAACCTCCAACTTCTAGCTTTAGCTAGGATTGTTAGACAAGTTAAGAAATTAGAAACACTTACCCATGACATGAGAATATTTTTGGATATAATAGGAGTATTTTCCTTTAAATCACTTCCCAATAATGCAGAAATCGTGCTGCCCGAAATGCAGCAAAATAACAGCACAACAACTACAACAAGTCAACATACAAACCATAACTTTCTTCTTGTTTTCCTTCAAAAATTCATACACTTATTAGAGATTTCAAAAGAGGGAAGTGACTTACTATTTCTTAGTAACAATTCCTACTAATATGGAGTATAAAATTAGCTCAAAATAGTCCCAAAAACGCAGCAAAAACACTGCCAAAACGAAGCTACAAGGCAGCAACAACTTCACCATAATGTTGCCTTCACTTCCATCAACTTTTGCTTGTGTTTTGATGGTGTTTTCTTGAGGGATTTCCCCTTGGTTTCTAAGGCTTTGCTACTGGAAAAGAGATAGGATTTCCGAGGGTAAGAAAGCACCTCAAACCTGGAAAAGTTTAAAATTATTTCATAACCAAAAACATAAAATATAAAGGTGTTTGGGCGGTGGCCGTTTTTAGTGCGGTGGCCATGTCACTACCCGATAGTGCTATTGTAAAACACCTATAACATTTTATTCCAAACTCTGATTGATGAGGCGTTTGATTTTATGAATACTAGACTCAAAGACCTTTAATTTTATAGGTCGTGTGGCTTCTAATTCATTATATATTGGGCGATATGGTCATTTAAAGTTGACCCTAATTTGTAAACTTTACATACTCTTTGTTTTTTCCATTCGTACACATTTGCCATGTCATCTACGATCAATATACAACCCGTACTTCCCTTAACATAGCATACAAGCATCAAATAATTTCCAAAAATTTTCTAGGGTGTAACATCCTCCCCCACTTAGAAACATTCGTCCTCGAATGTCATAACACCTTTAACTCATCCTTGTCTTCCATCATAAACATACATTCCATATATTCATAAACATATTCTTTCCAGTCGTTGCTTCATATCAAGCTATTTTTATTTAACTCATTCTATTTACCTAACATAAGGCATACGTGCCTTAACGCTATAAAATCGATGAAGTTTTCTAACCATAAGAAAATTTATACACTACCACGACATATAATTAACTCCAATACCACTTTTCATTCACTACTTAAGATGCAAGATCAATGTTAAATCTGAAGCTATGCTTTTACCTTTGCTTTTACCACGACCCATTATTGGCGGTCCTGATAACTGAAACTAAAGCGTAATCTAGGAAGACAAAAAGGGACTAAGTCTTCAAGATAAACTAAATGTCTGGCCAACTAGTGCCTTGAAACACTATAAGGAGCCTTAAATGATACTGTTGACCTAGTATCCTCCACTCTATTCTACTTTTATGTCGGTACTTGAAGACGGTGAATCAGATCCTCTATCGAACCTAATACAATTGATATACCCCCTCATATTTTGCACCTCATCCGAAGCATATTGGCCAAAGAATTAAACCTGAGACCATATTCATGAATACTCATGCTGCCGTGCTTTAGGTACAAAAATATACTAACTCGAACTCATTGAAGTTACTAATCCGTAAAGGCTAGGGGATTTAGGCTAAAACTCCACAGGCTCTAAAGCTCTCAGAAGTATTTCCCTAAAACCTGCCATTAATTTTAGCAGTTGATTCTTGAAATGTCACTATTTGGGTTAACATATGAAATACTTCCTCAAAATCTCATCCCTTTGATATAGCAGAAGGTGCTGGAGGAAAAAAAAGAAAAGAAAAAAAAACTCTACCTCCAACTGGCTCTACTGAAACTGGGCTAACATGAGGGGCTGAATCCCTTCTCACGGTAGCTCTAAATAGAACTAGAGGAACTATAACACGGGGAGTAAAAAGATCGACAAGAGGAGCGACTTGGACCCTTTCAAGAGTCTCATAACCATCTGCCTTACTTTAGGTGAATTCAAACACATGGTTTCAAGAATCTTATAACCATCTGCCTTACTTTAGGTGAATTCTAAAACTTAAGCATGATTTATACTTCAAACAACCCTTACACCTTGTCTCTATAACACGATGTATTAATGAATAAAGTGAAATAACCCTTAAATGCCCTGTAGCATCCTGATTATAAGTATGGTGCACAACATACTCATAAGCAAGACTCTACTAGACACGACTTGTGGACTCCCTAGGGTACGACTTCGCTCTGATACCAAGTTTGTCACGCCCCAAAACTGGGGTAGGGCGCAATTGACAATCGATTCATAATTGATCTAGAAGCCGGCTATATGACATCTATAAATGTAACACTTAGGCTATCCAGGCCACCTGTCACAATCAACTGAAGAATAATCTGGACCCCTAAGGTCTCAACGGGGTAAACATTTGAAATGCAATCAAGGCAATTAGTGTGCTAACTAAGCAACAATAAGCCGACGAGGCCACAAACTGAATAACACTATACACACTAAGTCCACAAAGCCTCTAAATAGTAAACTAACTGATGGTCGGAACAGGGCTCCGACCTACCCATACATGCGTCTCAAACCTCACGCATAAATAACTAAGCCCTAGCTCCAAGAAGAAAGGAGCATACCAACCATCTGTTGATCTCACGAACTGCTACTCAACTTGCCAATCTGACCTCTACCTGCACCTGCGGCGCGAACGCAGGTCCCCAAGCAAGGGGACGTCAGTACGAATGAAATGTATTGGTATTTAAGGCTGAAACTGTAACCATGAGATAACAATCCTGTAATAACTGACTTAGCACATAAACATATAGAGGATAAATATAACCTAGAACTCTACAATCTGTAATTGATAAAAACTTACTATAACATAATTGAACTCAAGATAACTGAACCAGGAATAAGGAATGGTAACAACCTGTAATCCTGGAAACTGAAACCAGATAATAACTCTATAAAGAGATGAAAATGCAATTAAGAAATGCAAAAGAAAGAAATTATTACTGTAATGCCAGCGACCACCAACCGTAAATCCATATATAAAATTCGTCCAGCTGGTGTATTACACCGGGGTAAAACTAAAATATCTCCAGCCGATGTACCATACCGGGGTAAAATCAAAAGAACTCCAGTCGGTGTACCACACCGGGGTAAAATAAAAATATCTCCAACAGATGTACCACACCGGGGTAAAATAAAAAGATCTCCAGCTGGTGTACCACACCGGGGTAAAATTAAAATAAATCTTAATCACCATCATAAATGGAGCTGACAGAGTTCATACAAATTACCTGAATACTGGAAACCATAAAAGATATTGATCAGTAACTATAACATGTGTAGGATCTTACCACGACCCCTAATACTACAATTATTCCATACACATATAGGTCTTTCATTTAGCATTTAAATGCATACATATGCTGTGAATGAATTCTAGGGAAGTTCCTAGAACTGGAATATCATAAAGATATGTGTAGACTCACATTCATGATTTTAAACATCTCCTAGCAATTTTATAATTTCATATCAAGAATTGTGAGCATACCTCATTCATTACACATCATATCACATCTCGAGGTAACTTTTTAACAGAAAGACATAACTTGTGTATCTCAAACCTGGACCTCTTTAATATACATATTCTAGGCAATTGTCTAGGGGCTGCCTTAAAATAAATACAGACTTATAGTGGTGCTATAGACAGCGTAGGAAAAGCTCATGTGAAACATTGAAATATATGTGGAGCTTAGAAAAGCTTAACAGCAATATAAATAGTTTAGAAAGTTCCAAGAAAAATAAAGTCCTTTAAAACTTGAAAAATTTAATCCAACTCTTAGAACAAATAATCAAAGATAATTTTTTAAAAGTACAATGAAGAACTTCTCTTTAACTTGAATCACTATCTCAAAATATTCAATCCTAAATATTTCTTAAGGATTTAACACTTTACTGTCCTTTCATTAGCTTAACACAACTGAACATAAACAACTTTATTTATAACTCATTTGCTAAACGTCTTTAGAATAGGGTAATTCTTGCTAGCTATTTGCCTAATTCATTAACAATTGTAACACTTGTCATCAAATTTAACAAACTTTAGATCTACTTTTCATATTCATCTTAAATTCTTTTCCAAACAGGATTCGTCATTCCCTACCTAATTATTTACTCTCGTGTTCACTATTCCAACAATTCTTGTACACACTTACCTTCTTACCTAATTGCCAACCTTGTCTCTTAAACTCGTCTTGCTCATATTTTAACGTCGCGCAAAGGTTCTTGAAATCATCTACGGACAGAAGGCATATACCTCACATATTACCTTAAAAGGTCTAACATTTACTCTTATCTCTCGTTTTCTACTAGCGCCTCAACTTTTACACTTAGGTTAATTTCCTTACAACTCTACAACTTTCAAAGAACATGTGATGTGTCTACTTAAAGCCTTAAGCAATTCTCAGGACTTCTAGATAACTCAAGAGCTCTAATAAACATATTGCGACTTTCTAAAGGCAATCCTTGTCGCTTTAGCGCATAATTTGAATGTAAGCACAAACATATATATATATATATATATATATATATATATATATATATATATGTATATTATGATTTTCATTTAACATGTTAACATCAAGATATTGTGCATAACCTTCCAATAAAGATGGTCCCATATAAATATCAATAGTTTACCCATTTGGGTTCTATCTTCCAAGTTTAACGTATCAGTTAATTATGAAACGTGTTAATTAGTCTCTTAGCTTAAGGAAGAGGGATCGGGGAATCACCTCATGGCCCTAGGTACCATAAAACATGAATATGAGAGGGTAGCTTGATCTTGGGCAGAATTATATGCCCAAGTGATACTCAAATGCTTCATTTCATCTTATTTATCCATCGATATTTGTACATTCTCGTGTGATTTGTAGTTAAAAGGTGAACTACATGATTAGTGTTGTTTTGCAGGAAAAATGTAATTTTAGGAAGCTAAGATGCATGTTGGGAGAAATCTGGAATGGACTCGGAAGCGAGCAGTAGAAAAGACCAAGGAAATACAGCAAATTAAGGGGCTCCGTGATGGAGCCGTGTCACGCTGCCATCGCGGAGGCATTCTGCCCCGGATGAATAAAATTAGCCAAGTTCCAATGGAGGTTCGTGTTGGTGCCATGGCACGTTGGCCAAGCCCCACGTTGCATGCCGTGGCACGTTGGGCATAATTACCTGGAGGACCGGATTCCAATGAGGATCTGCGTTTGTGGCATGTCACGGAGGCAGTGCTCCACGATGCACTTCGTGACATGTTGCTTGTTATTTCAGGAAAATTTTTCACTAGTATAAATAGCAAACTTAGGTTTATTTTTAATAATTCTGACTTGGTTGAGCAAGAACATGGGTTATAGGCAGTTGAGGAGACGAAAATCTTAGGGTTCTTCTCTATCTCTTTCTCCTTTATTTCAATTGTTTGTATGATTTAGACTCATTTAATGATGTTGAATCCACAAATGAGTGGCTCAATTAACTTCTTGCTGAGGTTAAGAACATTTGTAGTGGAATGTAATTATTGATCATCTTGGTTTTTCATCTTTTCTTCTATGGTTGTTCTATTAATTCTTGTTTTTACTGCATTAATGTTTGGCCAATATTAAAGTATATCTAAAACATCTGGTTTGCACTCGAAAGAGAAAGAAATTCGACAGTTGTGAATTGGTATCTCAATAAATTGCTTCCCTGCATGTTCGTTTTAGCCTCAACATGCTCATTACTATAGTTCAGACTCAATTTGTACATTTGTTTTAGATTAGAATAAATAAGGAAACAAACTCCCAAAATCTTCTTGAAACTGTTGTCTGCATTATTTGAGTTATAGTTCATTAACGCTTGATTTGATTATTACCTTGGTCCAGTCCTTATGGGATCGATACTTGGCTACTCTATCCATTTTACTACTTGTTCGACCACGTGCAATTGCGTGTAGGCATTTAAAAATACCCCGAACAAGTTTTTACGCCGTTGCCGGGGACTGGCAATTGCTAAAATTGTTTTCTTAAGTGTTAGCTTACGATTTCTTATTAGTGCAGACAACTTTGTCTTAGCCTGTCTTTTGCAGATATTGAATTCTATTGAACATTGGCAAGAGACAAGGAGCTGGTGGATTCACACTTATAGCCGGAAAGACAATTCCATCGTCAAAGTAGAGAAGCGCTAGAGAAAATGCTGCAGTTGCTCAGACAGACAATCCTGGAGCAACAACAGAATCCACCAATTGTAAGAGCAGTGTTATTGCCTGAGGAAATGGCAGCTAGGCCGGTTCACGAAGTGGCAATCCCACATGCTAACAACGTTACATCTAGCATTTGCAAACCTGAGCCAGGAGGGAGGTTCGAGCTTAGATAGAATATGGTGCAATTGCGGCACACCAGTGGGTAATTCACAGGTCCCCCTCACGAGGATCCACAACAACATATCCAAAACTTTTTGGAGATAAGTGACACTTACATCTCCACTGGAGTGTCATCCGATTACGTCAGGCTTACATTGTTTCCATTTTCGCTTTTGGGAGAAGCAAAGAGGTGGCTGAAAGCTGAGCCACCTAATTCCATCACTACTTGGGATGATCTTGCAAAGAAATTCTTGATACGGTTCTTTCCATCCGGTAAAACAACAAGACTTAGAAGTCAAATTCTAAGTTTTAAAAAAAGAGAGGGGGAGAATCTATATCAAGCTTGGGAAAGATTCAAATCTATGTTGCGGGATTGTCCTCATCATCACCAATCAATTGATGTGATGGTGCATACTTTCATAGAGGGTTTCGAACCCCACAGAAAAAATTTTCTAGACTCAGCAGCTGGGGGACAAGCATTAGAAAAAACTTATGACGAGTTGTATACTTTGTTAAACCATATTTCGCAGGGAAATCCAGAGTGGAATGCGGACTCTTCTAGAGGAGGAACAAGGAAAGCGACCGGAGTCTTGGAAGTGGATAGTTTTACAGCTATCGCTGCACAGATAGTTGCGTTACAGAATCAATTCAACCCCCACTTCAGCAATACGAGCATGAATTAGTCTCAAGCCCCAGTGAATGTAGTGCAGTAGATTTTGTGTGAAGTGTGCGGCAGTAATGAACACTAAGCTGAGTGTTGTGGTGCGAATCCTGATTCATTGAACTTTGTTGGTAATGTAGAGAGAAATAATCACCAACAGTATGGCAACATCTACAACTCTAATTGGAGGAGTCACCCGAATTTCTCTTGGGGTAGTAACAGCCGTCAAGGGCAGAGTTCGAGTCAGGAGGCGCAAAGAAATCAAGGAGGGCAGCAGAACTATCAGTCGCAATACAGAAGCAACAATGCACCTCCTCCACCACCATCACCCAGCATTAAGGAAATGTTCAAAATGATGATAGCTAACCAAGCTCAATTGTAGGTTGACTACGTGAAATTGGCAACCAATGTAAAGAACAATCAGTTAGCTACAAAGGCATTGGAGTACCAGTTTGGGCAACTAGCTGGAGCTAAGAACACCAAGCCGAGAGGAGGACTTCCAAGTGACACTGACCCCAACCCCAAGCAAATGAATGCAGTGACCACAAGGAGTGTTTTACAACTTAAGGAGGTGGAACCAGAAAGACCACCGCAGCTGTCGGCAGCAGTGGAGAATGAGAGGGAACACAATGATGATAGGGGCAAGGAGAAGGAAGCTGAACCAGAAAGACCACCACCCCCGTTCCCTCAAAGATTAAAGAAACACAAGGAGGAAGCGTGTTTTAAGAAGTCCATGGAGGTGCTTAAATAGGTACACATTAATTTACCTTTTGTTGATGTTTTGAAGGGAGTGCCGAAGTACGCAAAATATATCAAGGACATCGTGCGAACAAAAGCAGGTTGACGGAGTACGCTACAGTGGCGCTTACGGAGGAGTGCACTTCCCGGATACAAAACAGGTTTCCCACCAAGCTCAAGGACCCTGGGAGCTTTACAATTCAACTTACAATTGGGCAGAGTATCCGAGCTCGTGCATTATGTGATTTGGAAGTGAGCATTAACTTGATGCCGACAACGGTATTCAAGAAGTTGGGGCTAGGCAGTCCTAGACAATTGACAGTGATCTTGTAACTAGCGGATCATTCTTTGGCCAGACCAGATGGCATTGTGGAGGACGTGCTGGTGCAAGTGGGCTCCCTTATCTTCCTGGTAGACTTCGTTGTGCTGGATTTTGAGCTGGATGCGGAAGTCCCATTTATTTTGGGACGTCTTTTTCTTGGCGACCGAGAAAGCGCTGATTGATGTAGCTGCAAGGTAGCTAACCATGCGGGCACACAACAAGGTGGAGGTATTTGATGTGTACAAGGCCATGAAGCTTTCGCCCGTGTATGAGAAACTCTTAGTGATCAACGTGCTTGACCGAGCAAATATTTCTCAAAGTGTTGATTCGCGAGAGCCAGTGGGAAAACCACCAGTGAAAGACCCCCCAAAACTGGAATTGTGGCAAGAAGATCGAAATTCCATGGTCATAGTTAATAGGCATCGGTGTAAGCAGGACAGGGGTGAGGACGGTAATCGAGAGAAGACGTCCGTCACCCTAGAGGATGACTAAGCTTCAATGACGTCGAGCCGCGGCGGTAGACCAAGCGCTGCACGGAAGGCAACCCATGAAATTGTTGTAATACTTGAGTAGAATTAGTAGAAAAGAAAAAAAAGAAGAAAAGAGAAAAATAGAAAATAAAAATAAAAATAAAAATTGTGTTTTACGTTGAAACCTATGAATTCTAACCAATTTCTTGTTGTGAGATGAATTTCAAGTTGAACAGAGGGTAAAAATGCAAAGGATCGCAAAGGAAAAATCGAGGTGAGAAAAATAATGAAAAGTGGCAACACAGTGAGCCTGCGCGATGGCTCCGTATCACGGAGGAGGGCCTCCACGTTACCCTCCGTGACACGTTGAGGTGTAATTCTGAATGTTTTAAAATTCCAGAACACCTCCGGGTTGGCTCCGTGCCACGGAGGGGGTGCTCCGCATTACCCTCCGTGACACGCTGAGGTGTTAATCGCGTCGGGTCACACCAGGTCGCCGGGTGACCCGCACGAAAATCCTCCTTTTTAACCCCGATTTCCCTCATTTTTTCCCCATTTCTCATCCTCTCCGCGACAAACACCCAAAAATCCCCCCTTCCCCAATGTGACACGGACCTAGGCACGAGTTTTCTTTGACTTTTCTTCAATTTCATCGAATCAAAGGTATGTCTTTAACTTCATCTCAATTCTTGACTAATTTTTCGATTTTTTAGCATGTGAGGTGAGTAAACCTTTCCCTAAGTGTAAATTGAGCTTGAATTCATTTAAGTTATTGTTGATTGATGTTTGTAGTATCATTTTGATTGTATGAACTCGATAAATACATGCTTGATCGAATTTTGGTGAAATATGTAGCTAGGGTTAGAATTTCATTGTGAAGAAACTAAAATGTAATTGAAAATGTGAAATTATGGGTTGGGCATGTTAGGTAAGGTGAACTGTGTTGTGCTTGATGTGAATATGCTAAATAAACGATGGATTTTCGGGAGAATGAAATTGTTGAATTGCATAGAAATTGGTGAATTGCATAGGTTGTGTTGAGAGAAGTTTTTGCTATATGCTATGTGTTGAAATGGTATCGATGGTGATATTTTGATTAGCTGTACGAAGTTTGAGTAGTACGTAGAATTTATTCCATCGAATTCTCTGAATGCACGAGGCATGTTGTTGTTTTTTTTGTAAATTGGAAAATGAGAATTGTCTTGCCGTAATGTCGTAATTGTGGCTAAGGACTAAGTGTGGGGTGGCCTAGCTCAACCCAACCTTAGTCGAAGCTAATTTTGATTTGAATAACATTGGGATTGTCTGTTTGATTCGACAGGAACAATGGCGAGCAGGCAAGAAAAAGGAAAGGGCGCATCTACATCGGGCACCGGGAGGAAAAGAATTAGATTGGGAATAGTAGTCCCAGCAGCACCAGCAGTTCCGCACGGCCAACATTGTCAATAAGGAACCCGATGGGTGACGAACGAAGGGAAGAAATGGTAAGCAAAACACAAGGAGAAAAAATACTTCCTCGAGGAGTACATTGCAAGGGAGTCGTTGGCACAGGAATTCCCTAGAATCATACACCAGATTGACGATGCCGGGCTGAACTTCATCTTTGAAGAGCCCAAGGAGTGCAATCTCCACCTGATTCGGGAGTTCTATGCCAACTGGAACCCAACACTCTGTAGTCACACTATCAAGATAAGGGGACAGACAGTCAACTTTGAGCCCCATCGCCTTAATGCCATTTTGGGGGTGCGGGACACAGACGCCCATGTAATCTGGCAGCTGAACATCACTCCACTATATGCGGATATCAAACGCACTCTATGTGGAGCCCGTTCTACAGCACGGTCGAGCAGGCATAAGGATAGGGGCTACCATCAGACGCTGCCCTACTCTCAAATGAACAGGGAAACCAGAATTTGGCTTAAGATTTTGTGTTCCTGCCTGATCCCGGGGGTGCACATGACATATGTCACCCGGGATCGTGTGTTCTTGGTCTATGTCCTGATAAAAGGGCTGGAAATTAATGTTGGGGCGGTGATTATCTCCGCCATGAAGAGAGCCCGGTTGCATAAAGGGCACAGGTACGGGTTTGGTGGTTTGCTGACGACGTTCCTGAGGGGCCTGGATATTGAGGAAGAGGCCCTAGACTACATCCCGCAAATGGATAGGTGTTCCTTGGACGTCACCAAAACTAAGGTACCCGACACCACTCACGGGCCAGTTCTCACATTAACCGAGCGACATGCTCGGGATGATCAATATATGGCCCGCATGTTCGAGATGCAGATGTTGCAGTTGAGAATGGGCGGGAGGCTAGCAACAGAAGATGAGCTGTGGAAGCTCGAGCTAGATTACCCCTTTGGCGAAAATGCTAGGGCTCTATGCCGAGTGGGGCCAGCTTTTGTGGAGTCCATTGATGATGATGTCCCCACAGATGAGGAGACACGCCGCGATGACTCAGATGTTGAGTCAGATGAGGATAGCAGGGGCGATTCAGATATGGAGGACGAGGCAACAACACCTGACGAAGAAGTTGAATACTTTGATTCATCAGGAGTTTCACCACCTACTCTTGTGTTATGCTAAATTTTGTGAACACTGGGGACGGTGTTCGATTTAAGTGTAGGATGGGAGTAGTTAGGTGCTGGTTGATTTGTTGTGTTTATGTTCATGTTTTGTTGTTGTGCCTGTGAAAAATTGTGACCCTGTGATTTTGGTATTTATGTTTTGTATTGTAATTCAGGCTGTAATTAATGTGAGTCTGTTGTGTGCTCTATGGAGTTGTTGTTAGCTGGTTGTGTAAATATTTTTGTTTTATCGAAATTATCGATATTTTAAAAAATTTTCGTTGAAATATTTTTATGATTGGGTTTCTCGGCGTTTGTTTTCGGTGCTTTTACCAAGAATAGTCCCATTGAACCGAAGTCCTAAATAGTGACCGTTCCCTATGATGGATGGATGACGACCGTCTTAAGGGAAATGTAGTAGATAGGAGTAGTTCTTTTTTTCTTCTTTTAATTTTTTTCTTTTGTTTGTTTGTATCGCAAAAGTGTCGTTACTTTATGGTTCGGAATTCTTGTTGCGTGTTTTACATGATATTAAGAATGCAAAGGTGATTAATATGAAAGCATGCAACTTTGCAAACATGTTGAGATATCTAGACCATAGAGTTCGATTCGGTGTGATTGAGGCTTAATGTTTGAATTCTTGTGATTAGCTGATTGAAGAATCTGTGAATAAGTCTTGAGTTGAGCATGTGCAATGAGTGTGTGGTGAGGTTCGATTATTTCATGCTATTGTGAAGTGTATAGAACTTACCTGGTGTGTGTATGAAATGAAATGGAGGATGTGTAGTGTAGGAAAGGATGTAGGCATTTCTTTAATTTAACCGAAAGTTTTTCCATTATCATACCTACCTTGAATGTACATCCTTGTTAGCCCCATTGAGCCTTTAGCCTATTTCTTTTCTTTCGTCGAAAAGGTACAAACCTAGCTTAACCCCTTCTTTTCATTATCCGTTAATTTGACCCAAAACTCTTAAGCTCTCAAGAAAAATAATTTTCCCACAGTGTCAAGGAGTAAAAATTGTGAAAAGAAAGGAAAAGAGGAAGTGGTAAAAGTAAAGAAAAGGTCAAGGGTGCACTGACCGAATTTAATAAAATGAAGATGTATAACTAATCTGTGTTATTAAGTTGAGTGTGCTTAAAGAGATGGGAATAAAAATAAAGAAAGACTTCAAGAAGGGGAGGATGAAGGAAGAAAACATACCCATAATGTTGGTGGGATGTATTGAAAAGCGCTTAAGGATGCTAGTTGCTATTATTGGTTAGCCCAGTATTTACTAGTTCCTTAGCTTACATTACAACCCGTTAAGTCCTACGTGATCTTACGTCACTCATCCTTATACTAGTGGAGTAATACACTAGAGGCAAGCTTATGGGTCATGACATGATGCATGTGAATTCTTTGGTAGAGAGAGCGAAATCGTGTTCATATGCCCCTGCATGTAATGTTTTTGAGATCATCTGATTGAAAAGGGGGAAATTCTCTTGTGTTGTGAGGGCACATGCTTGACTAGAGACTGAATTTCGTGTCAGGTGTCTTGATCAGCTGATTTGCAGGAGTTTGCCGAGATCGAGAGTCGACTCTTGAGTCTAGGAGGTCTTAATGTGTTGAATGTCATTGTATTGATGAGACTATGAATGTTTTCTTGATGATTTGCTATGTTAAATAATCGGTATAACCGTAGCTTGAATTGTCGAGCCAAAGTAGCTATGATTGGGTGTCAATTGCATGAGATGTGAGATTATTGTTCGAGGACGAACAAGGTTTTAAGTGTGGGGTAAGTGATGTTGGGCAGAATTATATGCCCAAGTGATACTCAAATGCTTCATTTCGTCTTGTTTATCCATCGATATTTGTACATTCTCATGTGATTTGTAGTTAAAAGGTGAATTTATACTAACCAACATGATTAGTGTTGTTTTGTAGGAAAAATGTAATTTTAGGAAGCTAAGATGCATGTTGGGAGAAATCGGGAATGGACTCGGAAGCGAGCAGTAGAAATGGCCAAGGAAATGCAGCAAATTAAGGGGCTCCGTGATGGAGCCGTGTCACGCTGTCATCGCAGAGGCATTCTGCCCCAGATGATTAAAATTAGCCAAGTTCCAGTGGAGGTTCGCGTTGGTGTCGTGGCACGTTGGCCAAGCCCCGAGTTGAACGTCGTGGCACGTCAGGCATAATTACCTGGAGTACGGGATTCCAGTGAGGGTCCATGTTTGTGGTGTGTCACGGAGGCAGTGCTCCGTGATGCACTCTGTGACACGTTGCTTGTTATTCCGGAAAAAATTTCCACTAGTATAAATAGCACACTTAGCTTTATTTTTAATAATTCTGACTTGGTTGAGCAAGAATGTGGGTTACACGCAGTTGACGAGACGAAAATCTTAGGGTTCTTCTCTATCTCTTTCTCCTTTATTTCAATTGTTTGTATGATTTACGCTCATTTAATGATGTTGAATCCACAAATGAGTGGCTAAATTCACTTCTTGCTGAGGTTAAGAACATTTGTAGTGGAATGTAATTATTGATCATCTTGGTTTTTCATCTTTTCTTCTATGGTTGTTCTATTAATTCTTGTTCTTACTGCATTAATGTTTGGCCAATATTAATGTATATCTAAAACATCCGGTTTGCGCTCGAAAGAGAAAGAATTGGAAAGTTGTGAATTGGTATCTCTTCTTGGTTTGGAAAAATTGAGAATTGAATTACCTTCAGAATAAAAATATATCTGAAAGTCCTATTCGTCAATTAAGGAATCGGTTTTGTATGGCTAGAACATGAATTTCTTTTTATCACAGAAATGTAGGTGGAAGGCTCATGATTCTTAAGTTGGGTTAAATACGAGAGTTTTTATCCATAGGTAATAATTATTGACTAGCAACCGAAGGAAAGATTAACCGATTTGTATCAATAAATTGCTTCCCTACATGTTCGTTTTAGCCTCAGCATGCTCATTACTATAGTTCAGACTCAATTTGTGCATTTGTTTTAGATTAGTATAAATTAGGAAACAAACTCCCAAAATCTTCTTGAAACTGTTGTTTGCATTATTTGAGTTAGAGTTCATTAACGCTTGATTCGATTATTACCTTGGTCCAGTCCCTGTGGGATCAATACTTGGCTACTCTAGCCATTTTACTACTTGTTTGACCACGTGCACTTGTGTGTAGGCATTTAAAAATACCCCGAACATAGCTAACTTTCATAAGGAAATTCCATTTTGTTACCCTCATTAGCCCTTATTGAGTTAAAACCCGATTTCAATTATTTGGTTTTTCTGCACTTCGTCGTCTTGCCATGCTTACAAAATTTCTTAGCAACCATAATGTGAAACTAACTTTGACACCACAAATACATAACATACTGTACAGGACCACCTCACGGTGCCCACGCCGAGGGGACTTCAGACTCAATTTACAACTATTACCATAATAGAAGGCAATTGCCGTCTCTGCTTCACATTCATACGTTCCAAAACTTTAGCAAATACACACCTTAATACCAAGTAATCATAAAAATTGGGAGGAACCATAATATTCTACTACAGAATCTCAAGTACAGGGGAATGCCGGATTAATCCTCGGTATGAATTCGTGCTTGAAAATCAAGAGACAAAGAACACCTTAGATACCTTTTTTTCCGGCGAGCTTTCTTATGTCGTTTCTTTCTTTCAACAACCAAACTTTATCCAATTAAATTAATTGAGTTTATCACCAAGTGAAAATGCTGTTTCAAGCCAATTTATCCAGCCAAAATGTTACATCAATAGGCAGTCATGACACGAACAAATAAGGCAACACTTAGCATTTCTTATTTCAACTTGTTTCTACAACTTTGGGGGATAATAGAGGTAGGAAATTACCTCACTTTTCTCACGAAAAACTCCCACAAACATAGAGTATACTCTCAGAAAAACACAGCTATTCCAACCTTCAAAAACGAGCAGAACTTCAACAACAACATACCAACAACGGCAGCCCAACATAACCTCCAACTTCTAGCTTTAGCTAGGATTGTTAGACAAGTTAAGAAATTAGAAAAACTTACCCTTGGAATGAGAATATTGTTGGATATAATAGGTGTATTTTCCTCCAAATCACTTCCCAAAAATGCATAAATCTTGCTACTCGAAACGCAGCAAAATAACAACACAACAACTACAACAAGTCAACATACAAACCATAACTTTCTTCTTGTTTTCCTTCAAAAGTTCATACACTTATTAGAGATTTCAAAAGAGGGAAGTGACTTACTATTTCTTAGGAACAATTCATAATCAGATGGAGTATAACATTAGCTCAAAGTATTCCCTAACAAATAGCAACAACACTGCCAAAAAGAAGCTACAAGGAAGCAACAACTTCACCACAATTTTTGCCTTCACTTCCATAAACTTTTGCTTGTGTTTTGATGGTATTTTCTTGAGGGATTTCCTCTTGGTTTCTAAGGCTTTGCTACTGGAAAAGAGAGAGGCTTTAAGAGGGTAAGCAAGCACCTCAAACCTGGAAAATTAGAAAATGATTTCATAACCAAAAACATAAAATATAAAGGTGTTTGGGCGGTGGCCGTTTTTAGGCGGTAGCCATGTTACTGCCCGATAGTGCTGCCATAAATCACCTATAACTTTTTATTTCGAACTCTGATTGACAAGTCGTTTGATGTTCTGAAAATTAGACTCAAATATCTCTAATTTGAAAGGTTGTGGGGCTTCTAATTCATTATATATTGGAAGATATGGTCATTTAAAATTGGCCCTAATTTATAAACTTTACATACTCTTTCTTTTTTCCATTCGTCCGCATTTCCCTTGTCATCTACGATCAATATACAACCAGTACTTCCCTTAACATAGTATATGAACATCAAATAATTTCCAAAAATTCTTCGGGGTGTAACACTGTGTTCCATGTTTTGCTGCTGAATAAATGTTTGTGTCACGCGTCACCTTGGAAGGCATGACCGACACCTAGTGCCAGTCTGGGTCTGAACTAGCCTAACTAGACTGGTGCACTACTGGTGCACATTAACACTCAATTCAAGAAACCATCGAGCTATATCTCGGTTGTAAATACAGCCCCTGGACGACAAGGCTACCTGTAAAAGAAGACAGCTAAGCAAGGCCCCACACGGCCATCACAGGAAATAAAGCACACATGGGCCCCACACGGCCAGCCACAAACAAACCACAAGGAATATACAACAGTCTGCAAGCCTCTGGGAGTGATGTAATGGTCGGGATAGCGCCCCGAACTACCCAAAACTGAACATCAAAAGTAAACCTAGTCAACTTTCAACTTCGAAGGGAAGGTGCTGAATAAACTGCTGACCTCAGCTGAAGGCTAGAGACGTCCCGAATCGCATCTCTCTACATTTGCAGGCAAGTAATGCAGTGCCCCGGTGGGCGTCAGTATAATATGTACTGAGTATGTAAGGCAGAAAGATAATAACTGACCAAAAGCTGGTAAATTTGTAATAATTTAAAAGAGAGAGTAAGGATTTAACCTACAATACCTATACCTTCTGAATTATCTAAACAACAAGTCTATATATGCAAACCAGAACCTAAATGGGCCCCATAAGCCTAGAAGGTACAAACAGCACAGAAAAACCAACCTGGGCCCCCATAAGCCCTGACAAGTATAAACAAGATCCCCTCCACTTACCTGACCACTAAGGACTCTTACATAAACTATAACTCGAGGTGGCCCTCATGGCCTCAATCTGATGGACTCCTTATGGCCCTCGGGAGCCTCGGTAAATGAAACTCAGTATGACGCTTACACCCTCAGTAAATGGAACTCAGTAGGACCCATACAACCTCAATAAATGGAACTCAGTACAACCCTTACAGCCTCAGTAAATGGAATCAAATATGGACCTTATAGACTCAATAAATGAAACTCAATACCACCATTATAGCCTCAGTAAATGGAACTCAATATGGCCCTTACAACCTCATTAAATGGAACTCAATACGGCCCTTACAGCCTCAGTAAATGGAACTCAATACGACCCTTACAACCTCAGTAAATGGAACGCAATACGACCCTTACAGCCTTAGTAAATGAAACTCAATACGGCCCTTACAACCTCTGTAAATGGAACTCAATACGGCCCTTACAGCCTCAGTAAAATGGAATGACAGCTAACTACTCAACTTTGGGGGAAGATCATTTTAGCAAGGCTAACTCAGACAAGAATTATTATTTCATTGCTACAGGCTCAATTTAGTTTACAACAGCTAACCCCAATAGGTTTACTCAAAAGTACTATAGACATACGAGTCATATTAACTTTACGACGAACATAACTTGCCGAAAGGATAGCCTTATATACCTGGATTGGTGATTCCTGCTTGATTGACGAGTATCAAATTTGTATTCAATAGCTTTTCTCTATTGAAACCATATGACTAAGAGAATAAAACTAATTTCAGTACTAAGATCGGCGAAACTATAACTTTATATATAATTTTTAACTATATTTCAATTTAACAGAACACGGTCAAAAACTCATAATTTCTCGAGTCTAGAAGGGAGAAATTCTTACTTGAAGCTTGTGATTGTATAGAAATTATTTTGAAACAATTCTGACGAATTCTACTCGGTGGAGTTCCGATTCTCTGGGCTTTTTTCGTGAAACTAACTCCATAGTAGTGTTTCTCGCAGGCTTATAATTCAATACCTGAAGTTAATCGAAGTTTGGACAGTGTTTGATAGCATAATCGGATGAGAAATGTTGAATTCCCTCATCTAACTCTCTCTGGACGTAACTGATATTGGAAAATGATCACAAATTAACTAAGGACCTTTACATATATGTGTGGGCGGTGGAATAGGGGTGCTTCACGCCAGCCTCCCACAGCGGAGTTTGCTTTGCACGCCGCACCTCTCACGGCACCAGTAGGTTTGGCACGCCGCACTGCCCAAGGCGCCAGGGTGATGACATGTCATGCTAGCCCTTGCGGCCTAGCCTTGTTCAACCCGACTTCCAAGTTTTCCTACACACGTCGTATACTCTTTATTTATCATAATTCCACTCATACATTTGTGAGTTACTGACTTTTACGGGGTGTAACAGTTTGGGAGATCCAGCTTTAGTAGTTCTAATGGACAGCATTGGTGTAAAGGATAGCCTTAGCTATGAGGAGGTTTCGGTGAAAATACTAGGTCAATAGGTTCTAAGTCTATGAAATAAAGAAGTAGCTTCAGTTAAAGTATTATGGAACAATCAACATGTTGAAGGAGGTCGTGGGAAGCCAAAATGGATATGATGGCTAAATACCCACACTTAGTCCATATCGGCTCAATTCCGACTTGAGGTATCAGTTTTGACCTAAAACTCTATTTAATTTCATTTTAAGTTCGTGCACGCAAGTTTCTATTATGTATATGGGTGTGTATGTGATTTGCGTATTCAGTCTAGCTGTATATTTTGATTCGGAGGTAGTCATTCTGTTAGTTTTCGATTTAAATTATCAGTACTTGAATATGATAATTTGTTGTTTCTTTCTTCTGCTTGCCTTTAACATTCGAGGATGAATGTTCCCAAGGGGGAGATATTGTTATACCCCGAAAGCGCAACGATCGGTCCCGGGAGTTGAAACGGGGAAAATGTAAAAGTGATGATGCAGACTCAGGATGAGTCGTGGGACGACTCGTGAGGACAGCCCATGAGTAGTCAGGTGACTCGTGGGGAAATCCAGCCAGGAGTTGGGAAGTTTGGAGAGAAGGGGTCCCCACGGGCATGGGAACAACTCGTGGCCTGACACCATGAGTCGTTAGGACAGCCGTGGGGTGGGGAGAAGGAAAAGATAATGAAGGAGAGAAGTGTACTTCACGACTGGTGACCATGAGTCGTGGTCACCCTAATGAGTCGTGGTGTTAATCGTTATGATCCTAGAAGACAAAGCCAGGCAGTGCACTTGACGAGCCAAGTAACGAATCGTTTGCCCTAGTGACGAGTCGTCAGGTTGTCCGTTAGGACCACCTAGCAGTAATTTCCTACAAAATTTGTAAGGGCCATTTCGTAATTCCTAAATTCCTAAGGCTAAAACTACGACGTTTTGAGGTATGAATCATTATCTTTTATGGGGTTATGTTCAGATTTGTCATTCTTCTCACCCATGCATTCAAGCTAGAACAATTTTAGAGAGATCAAGCTATTCTTCAAGATTGTCTCTATCAATTCATCTTTGGGCATCCAAGAAATTTAGAATCTAATCTCACCAAGGTATGTAAGGTTATGAATGGTTTCTTTCGTTCAAACCCATTCCCAATCTCTACAAATTTATGAAAATCAATCGAAAATCTATTGGGGTTTTGAAATTTTTGAATTTCATGAAAACCCAATGAATTGCTAATGTATTTTTATGATTTATGATATATATCATATTTTATGGGTTTAGATCAAATTCTACCATTAATTTCGATTATAAATTCATTGATTTCGATTTTTACCAAATCAAGCCTAATTATTCATGATTCATGATGAATCAATTTATGATCTACTCTGTAATTGTTGATATTTAAAAACCCATCATAATCTATGATTTGAAATATGAATTTATTCAATTACCCATCATGATTTTAGGATTTACAAGTTATATGTATGATCTACAAGTATGCATGGATCCTATGATTTATGAATTTATGTTTTGGCCGACTCGCGGACCTTTATTCATGGCTAGTTCACGTACTTACAAGCATGTTTGTGATTATCATTAAAAAACTAGCCCATCAACTCATGCATGATATTCTATGAGCACTATATATGTTTTGGGAGTAGTATCGAGCACCGAGTAGGTTCAGGGTCCAGGTTCTGCTCCGGATCTCATAAACTACGTGCCACCGTAGGTATGTTGGGATCTCCTTTGTGACTGTCCCCATCCCAAATGGCCCTCTTCATGGTGATATCAGACTTTTATGGTTCTACCCTTGACAAGGTACGAACGACCTCTCAACTAGGTTTACAAGTCGGGCTCCGTGTGTGCTCATATGGAGTATGTCGGTTAAGAGAAGTCTCCCATTGTTCCTCCTGATTCATGCATGTTTATGATTATGTATATTGTCTCTAGTCATTTTAAATAAATATTTTCTCTTATGATTACGATTACAATTGCATTACAAATATTTTGAAAACGTTGAGTCTTATGTTATATTATGATATTTATGTTATGAGCATGTTGTCCTACTCTTATGTTCATTTATGAGTTTTAAATATTTTAAATGTCCATTTTACTTACTTTGGATACTTGGTACATTCCATGTAATGACCGCATAATTTATGTGCTGTAACGTTTCATGACACAGGACTCGATTCTCAGGCTCGCCTCCATCAGTAGTCCATCTCAGAGTTAGCTACTAGCTTGTTGGTGAGTCCTCATGTTCCGAGGGCCATATGTCTAGACATTGATGATGTTCTTATGTTTCAGTCCTTGCCCGGGTTAGTTGGAGGTATTGTCCCATCAACCCATCATATGTAGTAGAGGCTTTCATATAGTGAGTAGTACTCAACCTGTGTACGTCTAGTGATTTCGTATGTCATGATATGCTAGATTACGTTTATTTTTCGTTATGATTTATGTTTATTCTTTCGCTTAATGTGAATGAAGTTAGATATGCTTATGCCATGGGACGACTTGGGAGCTCTCGGGCTTCCTTGTCCCGTGTTTACCATCTAGGTCTACTCTCGGGTCGTGAAAAACTGGGTATCAGAACCATAGGTTTGAAGTGTCCTAGGGTGTCTAAAACCTGCGTTAAGTAGAGTCATTTTCATGGGTGTGAAGCGCACCACACTTATGACGAAGAGGCTACAAGACGTTTAGGAAATGTCCCCTTTTTTCATGATCTATGTCGTGCAATGAAAAGTCCTTCTATTCTTCTAATTCGTGCTAACCGCGATTGCAGAATCATGGCTCCCAAAAGAATGAATGGCAGGAGAAATGGGAATGGTGAAGACCACGGAGATGGCAATGATCATGGACATCAGCAGGTCCCACCTATGCAGGAGCCCAAGGCACCAAAACCAGTTTCACATACTGAGTTCCGGGCGGCTATCCAGATATTGGCGCAGGCCATGACCGCTCAGGTCAACCAGCAGGTTGTTGCGCGTATCCCACAGAATGGCACGGCGGCAGCAGCTCGGAGTAGAGACTTCTTGAGGATGACCCTCTGGAGTTCCTTTGGTCCAGCATGTTTGTCACGACTAAAGCCCTCTGTCGTAGGATACCAAGTTTGTCACGATCCAAACAGATGCCCGAACGTAACATGGGACAAGGAGCCCTGAGATACCCCAAGTCGACCCATGTCATAAGCATACATCTAACTCAATCAATAACTGAAAAACCATCAATACCATCATAGCGGAAGTCTAATTTAGATATAACATACGAATATAAAATCTGAAGTTGAGTACATACTGTTACATCCCGTAAGTTCTTGACACTTTGTTGGCGTATTCGCATGTTGGTTAACAGTTTTAGAAATGCCATACGAGCGATAAAAGGGCCCGGGGAGAGACCGGACAAGAGCCAAGTCGGAGCATCGCAAGGCAAATGCGACTTATAAATCGCATTCGACAAATGCGACTTAAAGGCCCCAAGTATATAAGGCTCCCACTTCGTTTTAAATCATTTTCCCTTCATATAATTTTCAGTAAACAAACAGAAACAGAGGGGAACAAAGGGTTTGATTAAATTTCCTTTTGTTTACACCGTTAAACGTAGTCCAAACTCTAATTAACTTCAAGTAGCGAAGTATAAAGCTGCCTGGAGCATTCCTGCGGAGTTAGTTTCGCAAAATTCGGCCGACGAATCATTGTCTCACCTAGCCAATGTAATTGGAATTGCTCCAAACTAGTTTTAATATACTCCCAGCATTAAAGTGAGTATTTCTCCCTTCTAGACTTCCGAGAAATTACGAGTTTTCGGTCGTTCTTCGATAAGTCGAAGAATAGGTAGTAGGTATATCCAATAAGTATGGTTTCTTTCCCAAAATAATAGTAGAATTGATTCTATTCTTTCATGAATATAAATATAGTTGGGAGAAATAGCTGAACATTAACTGAGCTGCGCCAGTTAATCAGAAAGTCGTTAGGCGAGGTATGTAAAGCCAGTTTCTTTCGGCAAGCTAGTAGTTCCAGTACAGCAAAATAGTACAAATTCCAGTAGAATGTTTCCGAAGTCGTATATTATATTCAGTATGAGTTCAGTAAGCATGTTAGAATTATTATACAGTGTTCAGCATGAAACTCAGTAAAATAGTATAATTCCCAGCAGAATATTCCAGAAATATTATTTCAGACTCAGTATTAGAATAAGTATATTTCAGTATCAGATTAAACATATTTCAGTATCAGATTCAGTACATTTCAGTATGAAATTTAGAATAAAATACTAGAATATAAACATTATTATCAGATTCAGTATATATATTACATGCAGTTATTGCTATCTGTGGAGACATGATTGTTCTGTGTTGGGCACCCTTAGAGATTCCTTAACAACAACAGGGCTAACAGCTATGTCGACTCGCCCGCTAGAGGGTGAGGATACGTCGCTCTATGGAGTGGAATTCTGTCCGCCAGCGCACGAAGATGGGATGCAGATTCCCCAAAGCAGGCTGATCAGCACTATACCACACCCCCTGTCGAGCGCTTGCGCCCGGGGTGCAGATTACAGTTTTCAAATTATAAAATTTAGATTTCAGATTTCAGGAGTCCTCCAGACTCAGATCCAGCTATAGTCAGGGGCCCAGCGGGCCCAAGTTGCATACCCAAGGGGCCGGCGGGATGCTCATAGTTACTAGGTGGATGGTATGACCTGGGTAGGGGTATATAGATTGTGTGCTGGTTGGTACCTTACGACTTATGGGGGCTGGTAAAGTTCTTGTATGCTATGTTCTGTTAGTTATTGATAGAAAGTAGACCGCCATGTTATCAGGTATGACTCTTACTCACTTCAATAAAGTTACGCTCTTTTCAGTCAATCTCAGTCCTTCTCCTATTACTTCAGTATCTATCAGTATTATTGTTTACTTTCAGTTATTTTTAGTTATTGCTTTACATACTCAGTACCAGTGGTATTGACGCCCGTTTTGGGGCGCTGCATTACATACCTGCAGGTACTCATAGACGAGGAGCAGATCCCTCATAGTTCCAGCCAGCGTACATGAGTCTTCACCTCCTATCATCCGGAGCTTGACAGCTAAAGGTTTACTTCCATTTTTGTTTGTACAGTATGGGTAGGCCGGGGCCCTGTCCCGACCATCTTATTATTCTTAGAGGCTTGCGGATTGTATATTCCCTATGGTTAGTTGTACAGGTCGCATGGGGCCGTGTGTATGTTTTTAGTTTGCATGTGATGGCCGTGTGGAGCCTTGTTCAGTTGTTAGTTGGTGACCTTGTCAGTCACAGATCAATTTAGCACTTGATTCTACTTTTTAGTGATAACTAGTCAGCATGGTGGCCTTGTCGGCCCGCATAGGTTCCCTTATGTTCAGTTGTTCTGGGTCGCTGTTATATTCATACAGGTGGCTATAGGCCTTGTCGGCCGGATGCTGTATTTACAGCTGTTATATAGCCCGTTGTTTTCATGAATGCTGAATTAGAGCCAGCCTGGCACTAGAAGTGCTTAGGCTCAGTTAGTCTAGCAGTCCAGGTCCTACTAGGGCACCAGGTGTCAGTCATGCCTCCCAAGGCGGTGCGTGACACATACATATGTTTGAATAGCCTCTAAACGTGAAGAGTTGATGGAACAAGACCCCAAATAGCTCAATAAGATGAAAACTAAAATACATAAAGAATGATAGGTAGTCTGCTCCTCGAAAGATGAGCACTCACCAATAAGCAGACGCTAACTCCAATGAACTGTCTAAGAGGGGCTGAAATTGAGAGTCGGGTCCTATATCATGAAACAATATAGCATAGAAAGTATGCGGTCAGTACGTGGAATGTATTGAATACGTAAGGTAAGTAAACCGCTAAAGTAAGTAAAATCACTTCAGGAAAATGCAATAGTAAAAACATAAACATCATTAACTGAGAGTAGGTCTTGCATGCATTCTATCTGAAATCATGTTCTTTCATGACATACGATACATAGCTTTATAACATCAAACTGACTCGAATGACTCAAAGCTGAAATATGACATTTATAGAAAAGCTGAACATTGAGTCAAACCTTGCTTTTAGAACATGCATGTACAAAATAATAACCATGAGTAATGCATATGGAAATCTGAATCGTATAGACAATGTAAGACTCGTCATTTAACTTACATACCACAGTATAGCTTATGTGGTCCCGACTATTACACTCAAGTGAGCAGAGCCTTAAACCTTGCCAGGGCTAAGGACATGTCACACCCCGCTTTGGGGGGTATGAATGGCACCTGGTGCTCTACTAGGACCTGAACTGCTAGACTACTGAGCCTGAGCACATCTGGTGCCTGGCTGGCTCTAACTCAGATTTAGGGAAACAACGGGCTATATAACTGCTGTAAATAAAGCCTCCGGCCGACTAGGCCTATACCCACTTGTACCTGTACTAACAGCTAACAAGAAACATATCAATATAGGGGAGCCTATGCGGGCCGACAAGGCCACCATGTTGTCTAGTTATCTGTAACTCAACAATGAAATGTTGGGAAGCTACGTGACCGGCAAGGTCACCACTACTGTCAAGCTATGGCCCCACACGGCCAACATAAAAGAAACAGAAGTACTAACAGCTATACAACTGCACGGCCTCACACGACCAGCTCATCTGACCACAGTGAAATATATACAGACTGTAAGCCTCTAAGAATACTGATAAGATGGTCGGGACAGGGCCCCAGCCTACCCATGTTGTACAACAAAAGAAAAGGGATAAACCTCTAGCTATCTAGCTCCGGATGACTGGAGCTGATGACCCTGTGAGCTGGCTGGAATCACGAGGTATCAGCCCCTTGTCTATGAGTACCTGCAGGCAAGTAATGCAGTGCCCCCAAGGGGCGTCAGTACCACTGGTACTGAGTATGTAAAACAATAACTGAAAGAAATATCTGAAAACAACAACACAATTGATGGAACTGAAATAGGAAGGAATAGACTAATTGACTGAAAATGTAAAACTATGCCTACTCTTAACTATACTGGAAGGAGTAGGAGTCATACCTGGAGATGTATCGTTCTATTGTCGATCTACTTGTATCTAGTGTAACATGGCATAACATAACACAACATAACATAGCACACACAAACCTTACCCGACCCCCATAATCCGGGAGGTACAACCAAGACGCAATCTATACCCCTACCCCGGTCGTCCCATCTCCTATAATAACTATAAGCATCCTGCCGGTCCCCTGGGTATGCACTTGGGCTCACTAGGCCCCTGACTATAACTGTACCTGAGTCCGGAGGACTCCTGCATCAACACCCCAGGCGTACCCGCTCGACGGGGGTGTATAAGGGCCGACCAAGGCACAATATGGGGAAACTAGCATCCCATCTTCGTCCCCTGTGGGACAGCATGCCACTCCATAGAGCGACGTATCCTCGCCCTCTGGTGGATGAGTCGATACAGCTATTAACCCTGGGGCGGTCATGAATGCTAGGTAATCCAACCCCAAGACAATACAGTGGTCTCAACTAGTAATACTACCTGCATATACCACATGCTGAAGCTAGTGATGATAAAGTATCTGTACATACTATAGGCTGACTAGTGATAGTGGTATGTATGTATTTAATACATGTTGAGACTGATAATGGTATATGTATAGAAATATAATCTTCTGCCATACTGTACTGAGTCTCATGTTGAACAAGATATAGTTTTTCTGCTGGAAACCATGCTGTATAACTGAGTTTCTATAGTAACATGATTTACTATTTCTAACATGCTTTCTAAACTTCATTTTAACCTATCATTCTACTTCTGAGATGCCTTATAGATACTTACATTGCTTTACCGGGTTTCAACTGAATACAATAATATCCTAATATTCTGTACTAAATCACATACCGGCATGCAGTACAGTTCCTAACACTTATATTAGAATTTATATCGTGCTACCAAGTTTCACGTTATACATAACATGATGCTTCTAGTATCGTACCAACATTCGTAATAAAAATAACACACGACTTCTGAACATTCTACTGGCCTTTAAACTACTTTACTATACCGAAACTACTAACTTGCCGAGGAAACTAGTTTTACATACCTTCACTTCTGATTCCCCGACTAACCTGCGTAGCTTGGTCAGTATTTCAGCTATTCCTCCCAACTGAATTCATATATATATCAATCAGTACTAAATACAACTTTATTCTGAAGGACGACATAACTTTCGATATAATTATAGCCTAAACTTAGGCTTATCGAAAGACGGTCGAAAACTAGCTATTTTTCAGAAGTCCAGAAGGGAGAAGTATTCACTTCACAACTAGGAACACATAGACACTACTTTGGAGCAATTCCACTTACCTTAGTCCAGTAGCTCGACGATTCGTCGGTCGTATTTGGCGAAACTAAATCCGTAGGAATGCTCTCTGCTGCTAAATACCTCGGTATCTGAGGTTAATTTTAGTTTGGACTACGTTTAGCAGCGTAATCGGACGAAAATATATTTACCCTCTTTGTTCTCCTCTGTTCCTCTGCGTTTTCTGGAAATTTTATAAATTTTAAATGAATTAAAACCGAAGTGGGGCTTTATATACTTGAGCCTGGATAGGGCCAACGTGTCACGGAGCCAACGCGGAGGCTCCACCTCCGTGACACGTTGCCATCGCGGAGGGGCTCTGCCTTGGCTCCTTCCGCGATGATTCGACAGGCTATCCGTCCGATCCTTTCCGTGGCCTTTCTCTATCACGTATGGATTTCAAATATGCCTAACCACCATGCGAATACGCCATCTAGGTGTCGGAAATCTTACGGGGTATAACATTTCCCCCCCCTTAAGAACATTCGTCCTCGAATGGAAACTGCTATCTAGAGGACTTCTTAATTTACTTATTTAGAAACATTTCGGCAGAGTCTCCCCTGTAATATGGACTATATCAAAAACTTGAAACGCAGAAAAGTCCAATACAGGTATTGCACACAATACTTTAGGATTCACTGGATAGCTAAGCATCAATCTTCCTCATTTATTCATACACCACTATAAGGTATTGCATATGTAATAATACGGACATACCTGTCGCTTGACTAGGCCTGGAATAATTCAGGATATCTGGTCTTCATATCTTCCTCCGCCTCCCAAGTCATCTCCTCTCGGTTCGTGTTATGCCACAATACCTTGACAGACGCAATATCTTTAGTCCTCAATCTGCGAATCTGTCTGTCTAAGATAGCTACTGGAACCTCTTCATAGGCCAGCTTTTCTATAACCTGGATATCCTGGACTGGGACTACTCTGGATGGGTCCCCTATACATTTCCTCAGCATAGATACATGAAAGACCGGATGAACGGATTCTAATTCTGGAGGTAAGTTCAACTCATATGCTACTCGGCCTATCTTTCGACGAATCTGATAAGGCCCAACAAACCTCGGGCTAAGCTTACCTATCTTGCCGAATCTCATTACCCCTTTCATCAGAGATACTTTCAAAAATACCCAGTCATTTACATTAAATTCTAGGTCTCCGCGTCGCACATCTGCATATGATTTCTGGCGGCTATGTGCAGTCAGTAAGCGTTCTCGGATAAGCTTTACCTTCTCCTCTGACTGCTGAACAATATCTGGCCCAACTAACGTTGATTCTCCTATTTCAAACCAGCCAACCGGCGATCTGCATTTTCGCCCGTATAAAGCCTCAAAAGGTGCCATTTGGATGGCTGAGTGATAGCTTTTATTGTAGGCAAATTCAATTAATGGCAAATACTCATCCCAGCTACCACCGAAGTCTAGCACACACGCTCGCAACATATCTTCGAGCGTCTGAATTGTGCGTTCAGCCTGTCTATCTGTCTGAGGATGGAATGCTGTGCATAAATTAATCATCGTTCCCAGACCTCTCAGAAATGACAGCCAAAATCTAGCCGTAAATTGTGCTCCTCTGTCTGAAATAATGGATACTGGTACTCCATGTAACCTGACTATTTCTCGGATATACAACTCCGCATAATCTTCAACAGAGAAGGTAGTTCTTACCGGCAGGAAATGAGCTGATTTTGTCAATCTGTCAACTATCACCCATATAGAGTCATGTCTGTGTTTAGTACGGGGTAATCCTGCTATAAAATCCATATTCACTGCTTCCCAATTCCAGAGAGGTACAGCTATATCCTGAGTCAAATCGCCTGGTTTCTGATGTTCTACTTTCACCTGTTGGCAGTTAGGACACTGGGCTAAAAATTCAGCAATTTCTCTTTTCATACCTGGCCACCAGTAGTTTTCCTTGATATCATGGTACATTTTTGTCGCGCCAGGGTGAAGAGAATAACGGGCGTAATGTACCTCGTTCATAATCTGCTGGCGGAGCCCTAAAACATCTGGATCACATAGGCGACCTTTACATAATAGCACTTCTCCCTCAGTTACCTGAAAATCTGGCGCTTTACCCTGCTGGATTCTGTCTTTGAACTGGATTAGGTCGGGATCCTCATATTGCCGTTCTTTCACTTCCACAACTAATGATGACACGGCGGTGTTCTATATTGCTGCACTACCATCCTCTGTTTTTGCTACACGAACGGCTAGGCTAGCTAACTGATGTATCTCCCTGACCAATTCTCGCTGCTCGGGCTGCAAATGTGCCAAGCTCCCCATGGACTTACGACTGAGAGCATCTGCTACAATATTGGCTTTTACGGGGTGGTATAGAATATTCACATCATAATCCTTTAACAGCTCCAACCAGCAATGTTGTCGCAGATTCAACTACCTCTGAGTGAAGATGTACTGTAGGCTCTTGTGATCTGTGAAAATATCAACATGGACGCCATACAGTTAATGCCTCCACATCTTCAAGGCGTGGATCACTGCGGCTAATTCCAGGTCGTGGGTAGGGTAATTATTTTCGTGTTTCCTTAGTTGTTTGGAAGCATATGCAATCACTTTACCATGCTGCATCAACACACAACCTAACCCGACGCCTGATGCGTCGCAATACACCGAATAACCTTCTGTACCTTCCGGCAATGCTTACACTGGGCGGAGGTTAATCTTTCTTTAGTTCCTGGAAGCTCTGCTCGCATGCCTCTGTCCACTGAAACTTTGCTACTTTCTGTATCAGTTTAGTCAGAGGTGCCGCAATAGTCGAGAACCCTTCAACGAACCTCCTGTAATATCCTGCTAATCCCAGAATGCTACGGACTTCAGTCGGAGTGGTAGGCCTAGGCCATGATTTAACTGCTTCCATTTTCTGCTTGTCAACTTGTATACCAGCATCCGACACAATATGCCCTAAAAAGGCTACTGAATTAAGCCAGAATTCACACTTAGAAAATTTAGCATATAACTGGTGGTCCCTGAGGATCTGGAGCACTCTCCGCAAATGAGTCCGGTGATCTGCTTTAGAGCGAGAATACACCAGAATGTCATCAATGAATACTATTACGAACAAGTCCAGGAAGGGTCTGAAAATACTGTTCATCTGGTCCATGAAGATTGTTGGGGCATTCGTTAACCCGAAGGACATGACTAGAAATTCAAAATGTCCATATCAGGTCCTGAACGCTGTCTTAGGAATATCTCTTTCACGTACTCGAACCTGGTGATATCCAAACCGCAAATCAATCTTAGAAAAGTATCTGGCTCCCTGCAACTGATCAAATAAGTCATCAATTCTGGGAAGCGGGTACTTGTTCTTCACTGTAACTTTGTTCAATTGCCAATAATCTATGCACATAAAGAGTGAGCCATCTTTCTTTCTTACAAACAGGACTGGCACACCCCATGGTGAAGTACTCGGTCTAATAAAGCCTTTATCCAGCAAGTCTTTCAGCTGCTCCTTTAATTCTCTGAGTTCTGCAGGAGCCATACGGTAGGGAGGAATTGATATCGGCTGAGTGCCTGGTAACAAGTCAATAGAAAAATCTATTTCCCTTTCTGGGGGAATACCAGGTAACTCATCGGGAAACACATCAGGGAACTCGTTCACCACTGGAACAGACTGGAGCGTCGGAGATTCTGCTCGTACATCCTGTACTCTGACCAGATGGTAAATACATCCCTTAGATATCAATTTCCTAGCCTAAAGGTAGGAAATAAACCTACCTTTTGGCGTAGCGGTGCTGCCCTTCCACACTCGCACTACTTCTCCTAGAAAGTGGAATCGGACCGTCTTGATCCAAGATTCAACATTGGCAAAGCACGGCACTAGCCAATCCATACCCATTATGGCATCGAAGTCTATCATTTCTAAGTCGACCAGATCTACTGTGGTCTGACGGTCAGCAACCTCTACTGTACACCCTCGGTAAATTCTGCTAGCTACAATAGAGTCACCGACGGGCTTGGATACTAGAAAGGGCTTCTGCAATAATTCTGGTGCAATATTGAACTTTCGTGCCACAAATGGAGTAATGTAGGACAAAGTGGACCCTGGATCAATCAATACATAAGCAGGGTGTGAGCAGATAGTTAGCATACCTGTCACAACATCAGGTGACGCTTCTGAATCTTGCCTCCCTGGTAAAGCATATGTGCGGCTTGGACCCGCACCTGCACTGGAGGCCTTTGATTTGCCCCATCCCTTGCCTACTGAAATTGAGGGTCTGCGCCCTGCCGAGGATGCTGTAGCTCATGACCCTGCTGATTCGCTGTCCTGTCTATCCCGATCCTCTTGACCTCTGGCTGGGCAATCCTTCATCAAATGGCCTTCCTGGCCATAAATATAACATCCGGTGGAGCCATACCTGCATGCTCTAGGATGGCGTCGGCTGCATATAGGGCAAAGTGGTAGGGTATACCTACTCTGCTCCGCCCTCCTCTGTAATGGTGAATCTGCTATCTGCGAGCCTCTGCCGGTCTCTGACTGCCCCCTGCGGCTAAATCTACCCCTCTGCAGCTGTGGTGCAGGCGGGGGCCTGGGCGGCCTATCTAACAATCGTGGCCTAGGTCCTCCCCGAGCCTCCCTCTATAACTCAACTGTCCTGTCCCGGCGGCGCTGTTCCTGATTGGTCCTCCTGATCTCCCGATGCCGCTGCCTGATGCCCTCAATATTCTGGGCAAATGCCTGAACTCGGGCAATATCCATGTCCTGTCATAGTGTGGCCGTAATGCAAGTCTCAACATATTCTGGATTCAACCCCATGATAAAGTGGTGTACTCTGGATGCCATGGTATCAACAAAGGCCGGTGCATACCGGGCCAAAGAATCAAACCGCAAGGAATATTCTCGAACACTCATGGCCCCCTGCTCTAGATGTAGGAACTGGTCTACCCGGGCCTGTCAAATCTCCCGCGGCAAATAGTGATCCAGAAAAGCTCCTTAGAAGCTGGACCAGGTCGGAGGGGAAGCATCTCTCCCTCGGGACCTTTCCCAGCTTTCATACCATAATACGGTGATCTCCCGTAACCGGAATGCTGCCAACTCAATTGATTCTGCAGGCGTGGCATGCATAACCCTGAAAATTCTCTGCATTTGATCCAGAAAATCCTGAGGGTCCTCTGTCCGTTCCATTCCTATAAACTGTGGGGGATTCAGAGCCAAGAACTCTCGGACCCTCGAACTACCGGGCCCTCCTGACGACTCCACAACTGTAGACGGCATCGGCTGACGCTGAGCAGCCATCATCTGTGCTAACATGACTACCGCACTCCTAACCTCCTGGTCGGAAGGTGTCGGAATGGGGACTGCTGGAGGTAGTGTCGCCCCAAGTGGCTCATGACGTGGTGGAGACTGGTGAGAAGGCTGGGACGATGCCTCTATAGTGCCCTCGGATCGGGCTGTTTCTAAACGAGGGTGAGGCATCCTACTGGTGCCTTCCCTTGCTGCAATATCTAAACTCCGGGCTGTGATAGGATGTCGCTGGTCTGACATCATCTATAACCAAAGAATACAGTAAGCTTTAGGGACTCAACCCTATATTGTACCGCTCTATAGCACGACTGAATAAGAATAAAAGACAACCATTCTATCATGCCTTGCAGCCCCCTACCCATAGTATGTGGTGCATAACACATCCATAGGTAGGACTCTACTTCGCACAGCTTGCAGACTCCCTGGGATATGATCTGCTCTGATACCAAGTTTGTCACACCCCGCATTGGGGGGTATGACTGGCACCTGGTGCCCTACTAGGACCTAAACTGCTAGACTACTGAGCCTGAGCACATCTGGTGCATAGCTGGCTCTAACTCAAATTTAGGGAAACAACGGGCTATATAATTGCTGTAAATACAGCCTCTGGCCAACTAGGCCTATAGCCACCTGTACCTGTACTAACAGCTAACAAGAAACATATCAATATAGGGGAGCCTATGCGGGCCGACAAGGCCACCATGCTGTCTAGTTATCTGTAACTTAACAATGAAATATTGGGAAGCTACGTGAGCGGCAAGGTCACCACTACTGTCAATCTATGGCCCCACACGGCCAACATAAAAGAAACAGAACTACTAACAGCTACGCAACTGCACGGCCTCACAAGACCGGCTCATATGACCACAGGGAAATATATATAGACTGCAAGCCTCTAAGAATACTGATAAGATGGTCAGGACAGGAGCCCGGCCTACCCATGCTGTACAAAAAAATAAAAAGGGATAAACCTCTAGCTATCTAGCTCCGGATGACTGGAGCTGATGACCCTGTGAGCTGGCTGGAATCACGAGGTATCGGCCCCTCGTCTATGAGTACCTGCAGGCAAGTAATGCAGCGTCCCCAAGGGGCGTCAGTACCACTGGTACTGAGTATGTAAAATAATAACTGAATGAAATATCTGAAAACAACAACACAACTGATGGAACTGAAATAGGAAGGAATACACTAACTGACTGAAAATGTAAAACTATGCTTACTCTTAACTATACTGGAAGGAGTAGGAGTCATACCTGGAGTTGTATCATTCTACTGTCGATCTACTCGTATCTAGTGTAACATGGCATAACATAACATTACATAACATAGCACACACAAACCTTACCCAGCCCCCATAAGCCGGGAAGGTACAACCAACACGCAATCTATTCCCCTACCCCAGTCCTCCCATCTCCTATAATAACTATAAGCATCCTGCCGGTCCCATGGGTATGCACTTGGGCTCACTGAGCCCCTGACTATAACTGTACCTGAGTCCGGAGGACTCCTAAATCAACACCCCGGGCGTACCCGCTCGACAGGGGTGTATAAGGGCCGACCAAGGCACAATATGGGGAAACTGGCATCCCATCTTCGTCCCCTGTGGGACGGCATGCCACTCCATAGAGCAACGTATCCTCGCCCTCTGGCGGACGAGTCGATACAACTATTAACCCTGGGGCGGTCATGAATGCTAGGTAATCCAACCCCAAGACAATACAGTGGTCTCAATTAGTAATACTACCTGCATATACCACATGCTGAAGCTAGTGATGATAAAGTATCTGTACATACTATAGGCTGACTAGTGATAGTGGTATGTATGTATTTAATACATGCTGAGACTGATAATGGTATACATATATAAATATAATCTTCTGCCATACTGTACTGAGTCTCATGTTGAACAAGATATAGTTTTTCTGCTGGAAACCATGCTGTATAATTGAGTTTCTATAGTAACATGATTTACTATTTCTAACATGCTTTCTAAACTTCATTTTAACCTATCATTCTACTTCGGAGATGCCTTACAGATACTTACATTGCTTTACCGAGTTTCAACTGAATAAAATAATATCCTAACATTCTGTACTAAATCACATACTGGGCATGCTGTACAGTTCCTAACACTTGTATTAGAATTTATATCGTGCTAGCAAGTTTCACGCTATACATAACATGATGCTTCTAGTATCGTACCAACATTCGTAATAAACATAACACACGACTTCTAAACATTCTACTGGCCTTTAACCTACTTTACTATACCGAAACTACTAACTTGCCGAGGAAACTAGCTTTACATACCTTCACTTCTGATTCCCCGACTAACCGGCGTAGCTTGGTCAGTATTTCAGCTATTCCTCCCAACTGCATTCATATATATATATCAATCAATACTAAACACAACTTTATTCTGAAGGACGACATCACTTTCGATATAATTATAGCCTAAACTTAGGCTTATCGAAAGACGGTCGAAAACTCGCTATTTTTCAGAAGTCCAGAAGGGAGAAGTATTCACTTCACAGCTAGGAACACATAGACACTAGTTTGGAGCAATTCCCCTTACCTTAGTCCAGTAGCTCGACGATTCGTCGGCCGTATTTTGCGAAACTAAATCCGTAGGAATGCTCTCTGCTGCTAAATACCTCGGTATCTGAGGTTAATTTGTGTTTGGACTACGTTTAGCAGCGTAATCGGACGAAAATATATTTACCTTCTTCATTCTCCTTTGTTCCTCTGTGTTTTCTGGAAATTTTATAAGTTTTAAATTAATTAAAACCGAAGTGGGGCTTTATATACTTGAGCCTGGACAGGGCCAACGTGTCACGGAGCCAATGCGGAGGCTCCACCTCCGTGACTAGTTGCCATCCCGGAGGGGCACTGCCTCGGCTCCTTACGCGATGATTCGATAGGCAATCCGTCCGATCCTTTTCCGGACCTTTCTCTACCACGCATGGCTTTCATATATGCCTAACCACCGTGCGAATAGGCCATCTAGGTGTCGGAAATCTTACGGGATATAACAGGACACAATCATGATATCAATATCAAGCTCATGGGCCATAAAGACGAGGATAGCTCACAAGGGAGGTCCCAATAATATAATTGTATCAACCTACATTGGCGCGTAGTTCTGGGGCATAGGATGATCGACCCTTAGCCTTCTTTGTGCTACACTCTTCTCCCAAAAACATGAAATGCTCTACATCATATATAACGAAGCTCAACATTGTCTATTGACGAAGCTCACTGATCAATACATCTCAAATACTAAATCAAGAATATGATAAGCTTTAGTTCAAAATATACCACATGTTGAAAACATACTTGGGAGCCTTTGCTCCAAAACCATTTGGTAAGCTACGCATTGGAAGATTTAATTCAAAACATACCATAAGCTAGAATATAAAATTTGGGAGTCTTCGCTCCAAAACAATGTGGTAAGCTTAGATCGGGAAAATTATCATTTAAACTTATCATGTGGGCATTACCCAAAGATTTATCATACTTAGAAATACTACATTCTCATCGAAAATATTATTATAGATATGGGTAGCTACAAATCATGATTTTCATCATAATATCTCATCATCATCACATTTACTTTACAAATCTAACTTTTCATGATCATCTCATCAATGGGCTTCAACATTCATAAGGCTAGAAATATAATTTTTCTTTGAGATCATTATAAAATCATCCCATGCTTCACAATTCAATTATAAATCATAATCAATTCATATCTATGTAAAGAAGTTGAAGATTCATGCATTTGGGTAAAAACCCATAACTTGATCATAGAAATTTCTCATATTTAGATAGAAATTGGACATGGGTGTGGAAGAAGACACGCACTCATAAACCTACATACCTGGAAGGGACTGATTCTATGACTTCTCCGATTTCCCAAGAAGAATTTGAATGAAAACCTTGAAGAATTGCTCTAGATCACCTCTTCAACCTCTCAAGCTTGCATGCATGTAATGAAATAACTTAGAATAGGTTTTTCCCCTCCTTAAACCCACTAAAACGAGCCTTAAATGATTTAGTATAGGGCCTTAGGACATGGAAAAGTCGAAGATGCCCTTAATGAATCTTTCTTGAAAATTGTCCCGGTCGGTCGAACGGGTCGTAGCAAAGAGTCGTTGGGAGCTACAACAACTCGTGGTATGGATCGTCATATGAACTACTTAGGCCGTGCTTCTAGAAGTCAAACCATGGTTAGACAGGATGACTCTTCCTTTGTTCCAATGAGTTGTCGAGTCGATCATTGCTTACCCCTTTGACATTTCTAAACTCCCTCACCATGAGTCGTTAGGTCAGCCGTGGGGTGGGGAAAAGGAAAAGATAAAGAAGGAGAATAGTGTACTTCACGACTGTTGACCACGAGTCGTGGTCACCCTAACGAGTCATGGTGTTAATCGTTATGAGCCTAGAAGACAAGGCGAGGCAGTGCACCTGACGAGCCATGTAACAAATCGTTTGCCCAATGATGAGTCGTCAGGTGTTCCGTTAGGACAACCTGGCAATAATATCCTACAAAATTAGTATGGGACTTTTCATAATTCCTAAATTTCTAAGGCCTAAACTACGACATTCTGGGTTATGAATAATGATCTTTTACGGGGTTAAGTTCAGATTTCTCATTCTTCTCACCCATGCATGAAAGTTAGAACAATTTTAGAGAGATCAAGCTATTCTTCAAGATTCTCTCTATCAATTCATCTTTGGACATCGAAGAACTTTAGAATATAATCTCACCCAAGTATGTAAGGTTACAAATAGGTGCTTTTGTTCACAGCCATGCCCAATCTCTATGAATTTATAAAAATCTATCAAAAATCTATTGGAGTTTTGAAATCGAATATTATGAAAACCTAATGAATTACTAATGGGTTTTATGATTTACGATATATATAATATTTTATGGATTTAGATCAAATTCTATCTTTAATTTCAATTATAAATTCATTGGATTTGATCTCTACCAAATCAAGCCTAATTATGCATGATTTATGATTAATCAATTTATGATCTACTCTGTAATTGTTGATATTTACAAACCCATCATGATCTATGATTCGAAATACAAATTTATTCAATCACCCATCACGATTTGATGATTTACAAGTTATATGTATGATCTACAACTATGCATGGATCTTATGATTTATGAATTTATGTTTTGACCGACTCACAGGCCTTGATTCATGGCTAGATCATGTATTTACAAGAATGTTTATGATTATCATGAATTAACTAGCCCATGAACTCATGCATGATATACTATGAGCACCACATATATTTTGGGAGTAGTATCTAACACCAAGTAGGTTCGGGGCCCAGGTTCTGCCCTAGATCTCATAAACTACGTGCCACCGTAGCTATGTGTGGACCTTCTTTGTACTTTCCTCGTCCCTAATGTCCCTCTTGATGGTGATATCTATCCCACTTTGATGGCTCTACCCTTGGCAACGTACGAACGGCCTCCCGACTAGGTTTACAAGTTGGGCTCCATGTGTGCTCATATGGGGTATGTTAGTTAAGAGAAGTCTTCCAATGTTCCTCATGATTTTTGCATGTTTATTATTATGTATATTGGCTCATTTCATATTCTATAAAGCTTTTCTCTTATGATTATGATTATGATTGCATTACAAGTGTTTCGAAAACCTTGAGCCTTATTTTATATTACGATATTTATGTTATGAGCATGTTGCTCTACTCTTATTTTCATTTATGAGTTTTAAATATTTTAAATGTCTGTTTTACTTACCTTGTATACTCGGTACATTTTACGTACTGACTGTATACTTTCTATGCTGTATTGTTTCATGATACAGGACCTGGTTCTCAGGCTCGCCTTCATTAGTAGTCCATCTCAGAGTTAGTTATCAGATTGTTTGTGAGTCCTCAAGTTCCAGGGCCATATGTATAAAAATTGATGATGTTCTTATGTTTCATTCCCTTCCCGAGTTAGTTGGGGGTGTTGTCCCATCAACCCATCATATGTAATAGAGGATTTCAACCAGTGTGTAGTACTCAACCTGTGTATGTCTAGTGATTTCGTATGTCATAATATGCTATGTTACATTTACGTTTTCGCTATGTTTTATGTTTAATCTTCCGCTTAATGTGAATGAAGTTAGATATGCTTATGTCATCGGTCGACTTGGGACCTCTCAGGGTTCCTTGTCCCGTGTTTACGATCTAGGTCTACTCTCGGGTCATGACAAAGTTGGTACCAGAGCAATAGGTTTGAAGTGTCGTAGGGTGCCTGAATGTCACTCTAAGTAGAGTCTTTTTCATTTGTGTGAAGAGCGCTAAACTTATGACGAAGAGGCTACGAGACATTTAGGAAATGTTCACTTCTTTTATGATCTATGTCGTGCGATGAAAGCCTTTCTATTCTTCTATTCGTGCTATTCATGATTGCAGAATCATGGCTCTTCGAAGAATAAACAGAAGGAGGAATGGAGGTGGTGAAGGCCACGAGGATGGCAATGGTTATGTACATCAGCCAGCCCCATCAGTTCAGGAGCCCCAAGCCCCGGAGCTAGCTGCCATGCTGAGTACCGGACCACTATTCAGACGCTTGCGCAGGCCATGACCGCTCAGGTCAATCAACAGGCCATTGTGCATGCTCTACAAAATGGAAACGCAACGGTGGCTCCAGTTAGAGACTTCTTGATGATGAACCCTCCGCAGTTTCTTGGGTCTAGGGTGGATGAGGACCCACACGATTTCATCAAGGAGATTCTTAAGATCACCCAGGTTATGGGGATGGCCAATGGAGATTGTGTTGATTTGACCTCCTATTAGCAAAAAGGGGTGGCTAACATATCATTCAAACTATGGAGATATGCTAAGGCAGTGGGTGCAGGGCCTATCGGTTGGGAAGAGTTCCACACCGCATTCTTTGATCGATTCTTCCCTCGGGAGATGAAGGCGTAAAAGGCAGCCGAGTTTGTTAACATGAAGCAAGGTGACATGTTTGTTTAGGAGTATGCAATGGAGTTCACCCTTATCCAAGTATGTGTCGGAGTTGGTGGTGGACTAGAGGGCTCGGGTGAGTCATTTTGTACATGGAATGGCGAACTATCTGAATAAGGACTGCAGGATTGCCATGTTGCATCGGGACATAGACTTTCCCCGCATTTTGCTGCATTCTCAGTAGATGGAGTCAGTATATCGGAGGCAGTCAGAGGCCAAGAGGGCTAGGACTGATAGTTATGGGACTTCTCAGGTCAGGTTAGGGGGTGGACATCGTCAACAGTCCCAGCATAGGTTTGTTGTTCCAGCCCCATAATAAGCTAGCACGTCATCTAGATTTAGAGGGGATCAGAGGAGCAGGTCTTCAGATTCGAGGGGCCAGGGTAGCATGCAGGTGGAGTGCACTTTCCCAGTTTGTGTGGGGTGCGAAAAGAATCAACCCGGGAGGTGCCTAGTTGTCTTAGATGCTTGTTTTGTGTGTGGAAAACCGGACACAGAGTTACAGATTGCCCTTAAGCTAGATCAGGGGTTGGTGGAGCCCGTATGCCAGAAGCCAGTATTGCTGCTCAAGTAGCATGTCTCCCTCAGCAGGGTGCCTCGACAAGTTTAGTCGGCGATCAGCATCAAAATAGGTTTTATGCTTTAGCATCGCGTCAGGAGCAGGAGCTCTCCCCGGATGTGGTCATTGTTATGTTGTGTGTTTTTCATATTGATGTTTATGCTTTGCTAGATCTGGGATCTACTTTGTCTTTTGTGACCCCGTACATCGCTAGTAGCTTTGGAGTTAGTCCCAAGACTATATCAGAACCATTTTTGATTTCAATTCCTATCGGTGATTCGGTTGTAGCTAGGCGGGTGTATAGAGGATGCCCGGTCACTATATTGTATAAAGGCACCTCCACAGACCTGGTAGAGTTAGACATGACCGACTTTGATATTATTCTTGGCATTGATTGGTTGTGTGTGTGTTATGCTTCTTTAAATTGTAGGACCCGTGCTATGGAATTTCATTTCTTGGGTGAATCAGCTTTGGAGTGGAAGGGTGGTTCGGCTGTACCAGCTGATCAATTTATTTTTATATCTTAAGGCTCAGAAAATGATTTCTAAGGGTTTACCATCTAGTCAAGGTTAAGGATGTTGAGTCTAAGACCCCAACTATCCAGTTAGTTTCGGTGGTGCGTAAGTGTCCAGAGGTCTTCCCCGATGATTTTTTAGGTGTTCCTCCTGAGCGGGAGATTGATTTTTGTATTGACCTGCTACCCGATACGCATCCTATATCTATTCCTCCTTACATGATGGCTCTAGCTGAGTTAAAGGAGTTGAAGGATCAATTGAAGGACCTGTTAAATACGGGCTTTATCAGACCGAGCAAGTCTCCTTGGGCTGCACTAGTGTTATTTGTCCGGAAGAAGGATAGTTCGCTTCGGATGTTCATCAACTTTCGGCAATTCAGCAAGGTCACCATTAATAACAGGTACCCTTTGCCCAAAATTGATGATTTGTTTGGCCAGCATCAAGGTGCCTAGTGTTTCTTCAAGATTGATCTCAGGTTCGGGTATCATCAACTCCGAGTTCGGGAGAGTGATATCCCAAAGACAGCCTTTAGGATGCGTTATGTCCATTATAAATTTGTTTTTATGTCTTTTGGACTAACCAATGCTCCTGAAGCTTTTATGGACCTGATGAACAGTGTTTTCAAGCCGTATCTAGACACATTCATGATTGTGTTCATTGACAATATCCTTATATACTCTCGGAGAGAGGAGGAGCATGCCGCTCATTTGAGAGTAGTGCTTCAGACCCTCAATGATCGACAGTTGTATGCAAAGTTCAGTAAGTGCGAGTTTTGGTTGAACTCAATAGCATTTTTGGCCATGTATTATCAGGCGAGGGCATAAAGGTGGATTCTCTAAAAATCAAGGCGGTGAAGAATTGGCCTAGACTAGTGAATCCTTCGGATATTCGGAGTTTCTTAGGCCTAGCCTGCTACTACCGGAGATTTTTCGAGGGTTTTTCGTCAATCATAGCACCTTTAACCAAGTTGACTCAGAAGAAGGTAAAGTTCCAATGGTCGGAGGCTTGTGAGGAAAGCTTTCAAGAGTTGAAGACTCAACTCACTTCAGTACCAGTGTTGACTCTACCCAAGGGTACGGCTGGCTTCATTGTGTATTGTGAGCATCAAGAATTGGACTTGGGTGTGTGTTGATGCAGCATGGGAAAGTTATAGTATATGCCTCTAGACAGCTGAAATTTCATGAGAAGAATTACCTGACCATGATCTTGAATTGGCCGTGATGGTATTCACATAGAAGATATAGCATTATTACTTGTACGGGTCCACGTGGATGTACTTACGGACCACAAGAGCTTACGATATGTGTTCACACAGAAAGACCTCAATCTACGACATAGGAGGTGGTTAGAGCTACTTAAAGACTACAATATGAGTGTTTTTTACTATCCGCATAAGGCTAATATTGTAGCGGATTCACTTAGTAGGCTCTTTATGGAGAGTGTGTCCCGTGTGGATGGGGGGAAGGAGGAGCTAGTGAAAGATGTCGATCGACCTGCAAGGTTGGGAGTTAGATTGGTTGACTCGACCGATGGCTGTGTAGTTGTGCAAAACGGATCAAAATTGTCCTTGGTGACTGATGTGAAAGCTAGGAAAGATGAGGATCTGATATTGGTTAAGCCGAAAGAATTCATTCGAAATTAGAAGGTGGAGGTCTTCTCCCAAGGGGTAGATGGTGTACTGCAGTACCAGGGTCATTTATGTGTTCTAGATATGGAGGATTTAAGCAGCCAGATATTGCATGAGGCACACGGAACCAGGTATTCTATTCATCCAGGTGCAACCAAGATGTATCATGATTTTTGAGAAATATATTGGTGGAATGGCATGAAGAAGGATATTGCAAAAATCGCAGCCAAGTTCCCAAACTGTCAGCAAGTAAAGGTCGAGCATCAAAGCACGGGAGGCGTACTTTAGGAAATTTGCATTCCTAGTTGGAAGTCAGAAGAGATTAATATGGATTTCATTAGAAGTCTACCTCGTACTCGTTGACACTATGATTCTTTTGGGTGGTGGAAGACAGGTTGACCAAGGCTGCACATTTCCTACCGGTGAAAACCATAGTTTCAGCGGATAATTATGCCAAACTTTATATCCGGGAGTTTGTTTGATTACATGGAGTACCCTTGTCTATTAATTTAGACTGAGGTATTTAGTTTACTTCTCAGTTTTGGTGGTCTTTTCAAAAAGGGCTTGGGACTCAGGTTAAACTTAGCACTATATTTCATCTGCAAATGGATAGTCAGGCGGAGTGGACAATTCGAACTCTCGAGGATATGTTGAGAGCATGCGTAATGGACTTCAAAGGTAGTTGGATGAGCACTTTCCCCTGATCGAGTTTGCTTATATTAACTGTTATCACTCCAGTTTCCAGATGGCACAATTCAAGGCTCTTTCCTGGCGGAGGTGTAAATCGCCCATCGGTTGGATTGAGGTTGGTGAGGCAGCAAAGATAGGACCAGATTCAGTTCATGAGGCTATAGTGAAGGTTCTGTTGATAAGGGATAGGTTGAAAACAACACAGAGTCGTCAAAAGTCATATACTGATTTGAGGAGGAAAGAGTTGGAGTTTGAGGTGAACAATTGGGTATTTCTAAAGGTATCCCCTATTAAGGGAGTCATGCAGTTCAGAAAGAAAAGAAAACTCAGTCCCCTCTATGTTAGTCCCTACCGGATTATGAGAAGAGTTGGTAAGATGGTGTATGAGTTGGACTTGCCCTTGGAATTTTCTTCCGTGCATCCTGTGTTCCACGAATCGCTTCTGAAGAAATGTTTGGGAGATCCAGCTTTAGTAGTTCCGATGGACAGCGTTGGTGTAAAGGATAGCCTTAGCTATGAGGAGGTTTTGATGTAAATACTAGATCGACAAATTCGAAGGCTACGGAATAAAGAAGTAGATTCAGTTAAAATATTATGGAGGAATCAACATGTTGAAGATTCGACGTGGGAAGCCGAAGAGGATATGATGGCTAAATACCCACACTTATTCCCTACCAGCTTAGTTCTAACTTAGGGTCTCTCAGGGTTCCTTGTCCCATGTTGCGATTTGAGCCTCCATTAAGGTTGTGACAAACTTGTTTCACGACCGGAGAGTATACCCGAATTGTAAACATGGGACAAGGAACCCTAAGAGGTCCCAAGTCGGCCGATGGCATAAGCATATCTAATTTCATTCACATTAAGCGGAAGACTAAACATAAAAAATAGAGAAAACATAAACGTAACATAGCATATCATGACATACGAAATCAGTAGACATACACAGGTTGAGTACGAGACACTGTTTGAAAGCCTCTACTACATAAGATGGGTTGATGGGACAACATCCCTAACTAACCAGGGCAAGGAATGAAACATAAGAACATCATCAATGTCTAGACATATGGCCCTCGGAACATGAGGACTCACAAAAAAGCTGATAGCTAACTCTGAGATGGACTACTGATGGAGGCGAGCCTGAGAACCGGGTCTTGTATCATGAAACAATACAACATAGAAAGTATGCAGTCAGTACGTAAAATGTACCAAGTATGAAAGGTAAGTAAAACGGACATTTAAAGAATTTAAAACTCATAAATGAACATAAGAGTAGGACAACATGCTCATAACATAAATATTTTAATATAACATAAGGCTCAAGGATTTCAAAACATTCGTCATACAATCGTAATCATAATCATAAGAGAAAAGCTTTATTAAACATGACTTGAGCCAATATACATAATCATAAACATGCATAAATCATGAGGAACAGTGGGAGACTTCTCTTAACCGACATACCTCATATGAGCACACATGGAGCCCGACTTGTTAACCTACTCAGGAGGCTGTTCGTACCTTGCCAAGGGTAGAACCATGAAAGTGTGATATCACCATGAAGAGGGTCATTTGGGCTGGGGATAGTAACAAAGGAGATCCCAACATACCTACGATGGCACGTAGTTTATGAGATCCGGGGCAAAACTTGGGCCCCGAAACTACTTGGTGTTCGATACTACTCCCAAAACATATATAGTGCTCATAGTATATCATGCATGAGTTCATGGGCTAGTTAATTGATGATAATCATAAACAAGCTTGTAAATACATGAACTAGCCATGAATCAAGGCCTGCTAGTCGGAAAAAACATAAATTCATAAATCATAGGATCCATGCATACTTATAGATCATACATACAACTTATAAATCCTCAAATCATGATGGATAATTGAATTGATTCATATTTCAAATCATAGATCATGATGGGTTTGTAAATATCAACAATTAAAGAGTAGATCATAAATTGACTCATCATAAATCATGCATAAGTAGGCTTGATTTGGTATAAATCAAAATCAATGAATTTATAATTGAAATTAATGGTAGAATTTGATCTAAATCCATAAAATATGATATATATCATAAATCATAAAAACTCATTAGTAATTCATTAGGTTTTCATAAAATTCAATTTCCAAACCCCAATAGATTTCCGATAGATTTTCAAAAATTCATAGAGATTGGGCATGGGTGTGAATGAAAGAACCCATTCGTAACCTTACATACCTGGGTGAGATTAGAGTCTAAAGTTCTATGATGCACAAAGATGAATTGATAGGGAGAATCTTGAAAAACAACTTGATCTCTCTAAAATTTTGCTAACTTGCATTAATGGGCGATAAGAATTAGAAATCTGAACTTAACCCCATAAAATGTCATTATTCATACCCCAAAATGTTTTAGTTTAGGCCTTAGAAATTTAGGAATTATGAAAAGGCCCTTACTAATTTCACAGGAAATTACTGCTAGGTGATCCTAACGGACGACCTAATGATTTATCACTGGGGAAAACAATTTGTTACTTGGCTCGTCAGGTGCACTGCCTGACATTATTTTCTAGGCTCATAACAATTAACACCACGACTCATTAGGGTGACCATGACTCGTGGTCAGCAGTCGTGAAGTACACTTCTCTCCTTCTTTATCTTTTCCTTCTCCCCACCCCACGGCTGACCTAACGACTTATGGTGTATGGCCACGAGTCGTTCCCATGCCTATGGGGTCCCCTTTTCTCCAAACTTCCCAACTCCTCGATGGCTTTCCCCATGAGTCACCTGACCACTCGTGAGCTGTCCTGTTGAGTCGTCCCACGACTCTTCCTGAGTCTGCAACATCACTTTTACATTTTCCCCAATTTAACTCTCGGGTCCAATCTTTGGGCTTCCAGGGTATAACAGATTGAGAGAAGACTTTCTTAATGGAAAATGTCAAGTCTAGAGTCTCGTTTAGTCCTTTGTGCACTTGTTTAAATAGGTACCACCAACATTTCTTTCCTGGCATTATGCATAAGTTTTGAAAAGAGGGCACTCAAATGTTTAAATGAGCACTATTTTATCATGTGTTATACATTCCATGCTTGGCTTCTTGATTCATAACTAGCTTGTCAAAAGTCATATTCTAAAATGTGAAAGTATGTGAACTACTTGGGTTGTGATGCCTTATGTGGCAAGGATTGTACCTCAATTCTTGGGTATGCATGATTGTCTACAACTTTCCCTAAATATGATTTAACGCAAAATATTAGATGCGGCTACACTTAGAACATGATCTTAGGATCTCTTTTGAAAGTCACTTCACCTAAAATGACCTCCTTGACCATCTTCCATTGTTAGCCATTATTGACCTCTTTGAACTTTTTCTTGGAAACCACATTACCAGCATAGTAAACATTTTTAATCCATCACTTTGGCACCCATCCTTCCTAATTGATAGTGATGAAAGAATGAAAAATGGGGATTAACGGCTAAGAAATGGGGAGAGATAAGGAAATGAGTGTGGAATGAAGCAAAAGCCTATGTTTGGAGGTTTCAAAGAGAAGGGGAAACATGAGAGTTTTAATTTGAAGTAGCACCAAATTGTGATCAAAATGCATAAAAAGATAGGTTGAGAAACCTTGATTCTTCAAAAAAGAAAAAGGGGGGATAGTGAATTGGTGCTACCTCTTTCTTAGATAAGGCTAAATGTGATATCCAAAGAAGTTATAAGGTGGGATAATGAGAAATGAAATCCAAAGATGATGAAATAGGAATAACAAGGTAGAATGATTGAAAATAGTGGATGAGAGGTTAAAAATGTTTGTAAAAAGGTATTAGGGAGGTTCTAGTCACTAGAGCTAAACATTTATCCTACCCTTACTCCTAACCTTCATAATGAGCCGCAAGTCCTAATTGATTTTGAGTGTAGCAACTCTACATTAGTAGAGAGATACATGAAATGAAAGCCTATGGATCAATTTGTATGCACTTGAGTTTCTTTGTGAGAGTGAGTGCATTTGACTTATCTTATAATCCCTATGTTTGAAATGCTTAAAAATGATTGGTATTCTCTCTTCTTGTGAGTGGAATCACTCCCTTGGGGTACATGCTTAAATTTTTTTTCAAAAGAGGTGTATGAATGAGACAAGTGGGTAGAGCACTTTAAGGCAATCTTTGAATGTGAATTGTCAATGACTTGAGATGCTCCTTGAACTTCTTTTGATGAACTATGCTCCTTGTTTGAATGAAAGAAATGCATGCAAGATATGCCTAATGATTGTGGGCACCCATTGAAGTTTGTGCAACGTGGTTTGAGTTAGTTTTTTTTTTCTTGTGTTGGTGTATAATGTTTGGGTTGTCATGGGGCTTGATGGTTTTGTGTGAAACTTCCATAATGCTCTAAGCTTTAGCAATGTACTCTTGTGAAAGAATGTCCTGCTTGACCCTTGGTGCATATACTCATAGATAGCGTCTTGTCCATTTGCTCAATCATAAAGAATTGCATTACTTGAGGATAAACAATGGTTCAAGTTTAGGGGTTTGAAGAGTTGAAAATTTACCAACTCATTAGGCTCCTAAGCATGATTTTTTGCTTGATTTTTGAGTCTTTTATGTGGATTTTATGCTCTTTCTCGTTGGTTCTTTGTAGGTACTTCACGTGAGTAGAAAAAACATGAAATCGAGCAAAAACGCATGAAGTTTGAGATGAAAAGTGGAGGAGTTGACATTCAAGGAAAATAAACAAATACAATGGATGATTTGAAATCAAAAAAAGGTGCTAAGGACATTTATTTAATAGGCTAAACATGGATTCTGAAGGGCGAAATGTACGCAGAACGCCGGAGCCACTGCTCCAAACCAGCTACTCATCGGCGTTTCGTAGTTCACCACGAGCGAGTCACCAGCCAATCGCTGGTTCCACTACTAGTGCATTGTTGTTCATTCATTGAATACCCAGTGCTTCACAAGTGAGGCCGTCTTTAGAACGGTAAAAGAGTCCGAAAAATTACGGATTTTTATTACCTCCATTGTAAAAAACTCATTCATTCATCATCTTTTAATTAAAAGAATAATAGAAATTGTAGATTTCTCTTAACATAGAATAGAATGTTCTTCTTTTTGAGGAATCCCCTTTCTGGGAGAATTCCACCATTGTTTTAAACCTTGTGAAGTAATTGCATGAACCCATATTGTGAATGTTGAGAAAGTTATTTGAGTATCTTCTCTCTCTCTAAATATGTAGATCTAATTTTCTAGTTCGGCGTGTGTGCATGGTGGGTTTGAATGTATGAATGGGTATTCATTATTTAATCTTAAATTCTCATTGTAACTTAGATCTATTTTCTTCTCCCAAGTATTAATTGTAAAAATTGATGGTTGCAAATATGAATTTTTCTTTACTTTTCTTGCTTTTTCTTGAGAGAGAAAGGTGAGAATTGGGCAAGAAGATGGCAGTGGAGAATTGGAGTGTTGGTGTATGGGATTGAGCTACAGAGAGTCAAAACCCACATCTTCAGACCATTAAAGGTCAAGGTTAGAGATAGCTTAATCCTTCCTCAATCTTTTGTGGTTGATAGTTGAATTTGGCCTTTGAATTTATAAAACCCAAGGCATAAACATTCTTATGCTCGACGAAGAAGAGAATGTGTTTTATCCATAGCTATCTAAGTTTAATTTGAAGTTAAGGAAATGAATTAGCCCATGCTAGTTGTTAAACCATGCATAGCACACCCCTAGCTAATTCACATGAGAAATAATTAATTGGAATTCCCCCTACATAGTTTTAAATTAGAATTCAACAGTGTTTTCAATTTTTTCCCCTAATTTACTTTTCAAATGTTGAACAACAAAGCTTTCTAGTTTTAGTTTATAACTCTTGGATTATTGACTCAATTCTCTGTGGGATTTAACTTCAACATCCATTAGGAATATTCGTTTTAATACAACAACCACTTACATTTTCTCTAATTGAGGAGTGCATTTGAGCATTAGTAGTACTTTCAATGTATAGAGCATGTCAGATATGCAACTGAAAACATAGGCGTGCTAGTAAAATTTAAAGATATAGCTTAGCTAACATGCAATGACCCTATTCGAATGCATAAATATTAAAAGTAACATGAAAATTTGAAAATATTATACATGCTAATAGAAGTAGATTTTGGGTCATACACATATATTGATGTCTAAAAACTGAGACTAAATTGAAGATTGTAACTATACTGTGGGAGAGCCTATTAACCGACATATAACACCTGAGATAGAACGAGTATCCCCTCCCCAGAATTGATTACTTGTTTGACCAACTTTAGGGTGCTAAGTGCTTCTCAAAGATAGAGCTCAGATCTGGATATTATCAGCGTAGGGTTAGGGAGAATGACATTCCGAATACTACTTTCAAGACTCTGTATGGTCACTATGAGTTTGTAGTTATGTCTTTTGGGCTAACAAAAGCTCCTGCAGCTTTTATGCATTTGATGAATAGGGTGTTCATCCATATTTTGACATGTTTCTGATTACTTCATAGATTACATTCTCACATACTCTCGACATAAGGAGGAGCATGCTGCTCATTTGAGTATTATGCTATAGACTATCAAGGATCGCCTTTGCTAAATTCAGCAAGTGTGAGTTTTGGTTAGACTCAGTAGCATTTTTTGGCCATATGGTGTGTTGTAAGGATCTGCAGGTAGACTCTCAAAAGATATAGACGGTGTAGAATTGGCCTAGACCAGTTAATCTTTTGGGTATCACGAGTTTCTTGGGTTAGCTGGCTATTACAAGAGGCTTTGTTGGATGCTTGTGAGAAGAATTTTCAGGAGTTAAAGACTCGACTCACTTCATCCCCAGTGTTGACCCTACCTGAAGGTATAGATGGATTCGTTGTGTATTGTAATGCCTCTAGGGTTTGTCTTGGGTGTGTGTGGATGCCGCATGGTAAGGTCAGAGCGTATGACTCTAGGCAACTTAAGACTCATGACAAGAATTATGATGCATGACTTGAATTGCTAGGGGTGGTATTTGCGTTGAAGATTTGGAGATATTATTTGTATCGGGTCCATGTAGATTTGTTTAAGGACCACAAGAGCCTACAATATGTGTTCACCTTGAAGGGTTTGAGTTGCGATAAAGGAGATGGTTAGAGCTGGTCAAGGACTATGACATGAGCATCCTTTATCATCCGAGCAAGGCCAATGTAGTGGTGATACCCTTAGCAGACTGTTGATAACGTTCAAACCATACCCTTATTTTTAAAGAATATGCACGTTCGAAGTATCAAAACAAGTAACTTAGACGAGTGCTGGGGTCGAATTCCACAAGGACTGGGGGATGATAGTGACTAGTGTCGATTATAAAGTTGACTTTAGATTGCACCACTCAAAACAAACATAAATGAGAACCAATTGGGGGAAGTATCAATATGTAAGAGTATATCATGTCTAAAGTGGTTTAGTTCAAATAGCAAGGCTTACCAAAGTTGTCAACAATGATGTAAAAATGCTAGAGTTGGGGTGTAGATGATGGATTAATTAGATAAGGTCTTGCTAGATCATCTCAAAAGTTCAACTAATATGAATAACCTTTGGTGAATAAAGGTATTCCATGCTTTTCAGCCAATTTCATACCTCGAGCTAGAGTTCTTTTGAATCTCTATACTCAATCAACACAACGCAATATGATTTGGATTAATAGTTTCACTAATTCTAACTATTAGCCATTAATTTAGGAGTGAGAGCATGAATTTGACTATTTCTAGCCCAAATTCATAATCTCCCAACCATACCCACTATTAGATTCTCTCCCGATACTTAATTCTTCTTTTCCAAGCAACAATCAAGTAAGGAAACATAGACCCATATTAAAATAAATGAATCTTCAATTAATGATTAGAGAGAATCTAATAGATTCACAATTAGCTGTACATTGTTAAGATAATTCTAGCAAATCCTACTCTAATCAACAATCATCACCATCAACCACCTCTAGCTAATGATTTATCAACTCATGACTAAGAATTTCACAAGCATATTAAAAAATAGACTCATCAAATTCAATATAAAAAGTAGAAAAATCAATTTCACAATAATGGTTTTCAACAATGGTAGTCATTTACTCTGGAGAAGAAGAAGTAAAGGAATAAATCTCAAGTCATCAATTACAATCTTCTACTCTTCTTTGCAAAAGGAATGTTCTAAAAAGTGAACGTTACAATGAAAGCTGACTCCTACTTTGTACTTTTATTAGACTATACGTAGAAAGTAGGGTCTCTCTTTCCTCATTTTTCGTATTGACTCTTTTACCCCTGAGCACCATCGGCAGGACACCGGCGATTCGCCAGTTCATATTCGTGAACCGCTAAATACATTTTGTTGTGTCATTACCAAATTCCAGTCAGCTTCGGCGGCACATCCGGCGTTTCACCCATCTCACGCAAACTGTCGAGGTTTTGTCCCTAGTTCTAGAAACTTGGCTAATGATTCAGTGATTGATCTGGCGACTCGCTTTTGCGATTCATGTTTTTCCGATGGAAGTTTTGTTTCCTTTGAAGTAGTGTTGATTGGCCTCTGTCCAGTGTTTCGCGGGTTTTCATCAGTGATATGCCGCTTTGCTCTCATTTCCTTCTTTTTGCTCCAATGTTTCTCTTTTTTATACTTTTGGGCATCTGCATACAACAAAGAAAAAAAGAGCATAAAATCCATATAATTTAATCAAGAATTAAGCAAAAACACAAGTTTTAGAGTCTAATGAGTTGGTAAATTACCAACTCATCAAACCCCCAAACTTAAATCATTGCTTGTCCTCAAGTGATGCAATCCTCGATCATTGAAAAACATGTCATTTCTGTACAACATTGAACATCACCAATCACCTGGACTATGACACCTAAAGATGCTCACTAAACTCACCAAAAAGAGAGATACATACCCCAAAAGACTAAGACAATGATGATTTTTCAATCAGCTACCACTTTACATTATCAAGGCTTAAGTGAGGGAAACCCTTTAGTAAAACAAAGGCATTACTCATTCATGAAACCCACATAGCATCTCCCATCATAATCAATACACATTCAAAGCTTGCGTTAGAGTTTATACTATCAATGCCATATTCTCAAATTAGTGTTCAAATGCACTTGTGTCCTAAAAAAGGGATGATGCTACTCACCGAAATAATAATACCTATTCTTTTTGTCATAAAATCATTACACACTCGTAAGGGATTGTATTAGGGAGATCATCACACTCACTCTCCCAAAAGAAGTCTTCATGCATACTATTGACCCATAGGCTTGCCCTTCTTGTAGTTCGCTACTAATGTAGAGCACTTGCATTTATGATGCTTTAGGACTTGTGGGTTCTGATGTAGGCTCAGGTTAAGGATAGGATAAGAATTTGGTTGTAGTGACTAGATCCTCCCTAATGCTTTTGGTGGACATACCTTCCATTAAATCCTTCCATCTACTTCACCTTGTTTCACTTTTTTTTTCATTATTTCTGACTTTTGTTTCTCAATAACCCTCCTTTTAAGCCCTTTTCTTTCACAATTAGCCTTACTACCTCAAGAGCAAGCACCAACTCACAAAATTTTGATTTTCTCATTTTGATTTATCTTTTATGCATTTTTACAACAATACAGTGCTACCTCAAACTGAAAATCTTATTTTCCCCAATTGGGGCAGTTCTAGACAAGAAGTCATACATAAGGCTCATCAGCAATTCATTATAAACAAGGCATCACCCTTAAAGGGTCCACAAGAGTCATTCTCACAAAAATACTGTTAATTTCTAGACATCAAAGAAGGCAAACATCTTAAGTCAAGAAAATAATTTACAATGTATAACAAAGAATGCTATGCTACGGTGTCATCCTTGCTCATTATCTTTCATTTTCATGCCTTCATTTAAAGTCCCACAAAAAACAATTTTGGAGGTGCCTATCAAAACACCTTCACAAAAGACTCAAAATAACATGGCATTTTCCCTTAAGAATATCGCCACTCAATCTATCATTGGGAAATACCAACTCGGTTCGACAAACAAAAGAATGCTCCTTGGAAAAGAACTGTGGTCAAAAGAAAACCCTCGGAGTTTTAATTTCTACACTAATATTTACCACGACAAAAAAAAAAGAAACAAGATTTTGCGGTCATTTCCTTCAAAAATTTCAAAATTTTTCTCTCAATTAAAAATAAAGACCCCCATAGGTCAGTATTCATCAATCACAACAAGCAAAATTAATCAAATCATTCATTTCATTTCAAACAAAATAGAATACGCCCAACAAAGGCGATCAACAAAACATCTCAATAAAACCACAACCTGACAAAGGCTGGACTCACTCAATCCCAGCTACAGTTCACAAGAACATTAAAAAAAACTAAGCTCATTCCTCCCCTACTTAAGAGAATACATTGTCCCCAATGTAGATGTGCATAAAGGAAAAGGGACAAGAAACTCCCTAAGTGGGTCAGTTCTCTTCATCATCCGCATCTACTTCACTAGCACCGCCGCTGGCTTCACCTAGCCCAGAAAAATCATCACCCAGCACCTCAAAAAGGTCATCAATTAGCACCCGAACTAAGGAAGGAGCAGCCATTGCAGCATCCAATGCGCTCATGTCCGTTACTTCAACCGAAGTCTGACTTTTCCACTCATGTACCTTTTTTCGGAGGGAAGTGACTTCCCCTTCCACTACGTCCACCCTCTTGCACAACGTGGTCACAGTATCGTATAATGAATTGAGCTCCTTTTTGACTGTGTTGGAAATGAGTGCGGGGAGGCTGTTAGCCAATCTTTGGAGTTGGCTTTCATGTGAATTCGTCATCTCCACAAGTAGATGGAGACCACTTGGATGAGAGGATTGTGGAGGGAGAGAAGCTCCCTACTGAGGCAAGTCACCTGATGCTTGGCTCGACATATCTGACCAGGGCGTAGTGGTTTCTAGGTCTAGTGGTGATTGATTTAACCCATGGGGGAGGGGTCCTTCTTGTACTCCAAAGGCCTGCATTCTCTTCCATTTCATTGTCGCTGCCTCGGCATCTCTCTTCCTATCAATATCAATCACTCCTAGAGCAGGGGAAGGAGTCTCATCAGGAAAAAGAGGCAATCCAGCTACTTCACAAATCTGGGAAATCAAAATACCATATGGCTGGAAGTACTGGATTGTCGGGCCTTCTTCTTCATCTGTTGAGCTACAATCTCCCCGAAGTTGATGGCCACCCCCGACATTATTTAAGTAATCTGGATGGCCCTATCCATGGTGAACCGCTGATCGTTTTTAGATAGGACGATGTGAGAACAAATAAAGTCCACCCACAACGTAGCCTCGAACTTCAAATCATGGTGAGAGATTTCGCCACCTATTGAGGCCCAGAGAGGAGTGTGAACAACAATAATGCGATCCACCCATGCAAACTGGTCCTTCATATCGGCCACCCACGCCATATACTCCGTAGCGGAGTAGATTTCATCCTCCCAGAACAGGTAGTTTGTAGCAGTCAGGGTGATATCAACATCCACTCCCCCAAATCATCACTGATGGCAAGCAGGGGAACTCATCCACTTTGCCCCGATGTTGCATACTTTCTTGGCGAGCCTCATAAGAGGCATAGAACTCTGTGTCACACCCCGCCTTGGGGGGTATGACTGGCACCTGGTGCCCTACTAGGACCTAAACTGCTGGACTGCTAAGCCTGGGAACATATGGTGCCTGGCTGGCTCTAACTCACATTTCTGGAAACAAAGGGCTATATAACAGCTGTAAACACAGCCCCCGGCCCATAGGCCTATAGCCTCCTGTACCTGTACTAATAGCTGACCAGAAATATGTCAATATAGGGAAACCTATGCGGGCCGACAAGGCCACCATGCTGTCTAGTTATCTATAACTTAACCATGAAGTACTGGATAGCTACGTGACCGTCAAGGTCACCACTACTGTCGAACTATGGCCCCACACGGCCAACATAAAGGAAACACAAGTTCTAACAGCTATACAACTGCACGGCCTCACACGACCGGCTCATCTGACCACAGGGAAATATATACAGACTGCAAGCCTCTAAGAATAACAATAGAAATGATCGGGACAGGGCCCCGACCTACCCGTACTATACAACAAAAGAAAATGAAATACATCTCTGGAATTCAGTCTCCAGATTACAGGAGCTGAATACTCGATCGCTGACAGAAATCATGTGGTATCGCCTGCTCGTCTATGAGTACCTGCAGGCAAGTAATGCAACGCCCCACCGGGCATCAGTACCGCTGGTACTGAGTATGTAAAGCAATAACTGAAAGAAATATCTGAAAACAATAATATAATTGATGAAAATGAAGTAGAAAGAAATAGATTAACTATTTGATAATGTAAGTCATACCTTCTCTCAATTATACTGGAAGGAGTAGGAGTCATACCTGGAGACGTATTGTTTTACTGCTGATCTGCTCGTATCTAACATAACATGGCATAACATAACATAACATAACATAGCACACACAAACCTTACCCAGCCCCCACAAGCCGGGAGGTACAACCAGCACAGAATCTATACCCCTACCCCGGTCATCCCATCTCCTATAAACCCTGTAAGCATCTTGCCGGTCCCCTGGGTATGCACTTGGGCTCGCTGAGCCCCTAATTATAACTGCATCTGAGTCTGGAGGACTCCTGAATCAACAACCGGGCGTATCCGCTCGACAGGGGTGTGTAAGGGCCGATCAAGGCACAAATATGGGGAAAACTGGCATCCCATCTTCGTCCCCTGTGGGATGGCATGCCACTCCGTAGAGTGACGTATCCTCATCCTCTGGCGGACGAGTTGATACAGCTATCAACCCTGGGGCGGTCATGGTTGCTAGGTAGTCCAACCCCAAACAATACAACAGTCTCAACTAGTAATACTATCTGCATGTCCCACATACTGAAGCTAATAGTGGTAAAGTATTTGTATATACTATATGCTGAGCTAGCGATAGTAATATGTACGTACTTAATGCATGCTGAGGCTGGTAATAGTATATATGTATAATATAGTCTTCTGCCAGACTGCACTGGGTCTAATGCTGAACATGATATAGTATTTCTGCTGAAAACTATGTTGTATGTTCGGTCTGTTCGGTTGGTATTATATATTATAAACCGACACGCAAGTGCACGTGGTCAAACAAGTAATAAAGTGGCTAAGTAAGCCAAGTATCGATCCAAGGAGGCTCAGGGTATGTAAAATTTGCCTAAGTATACTATATTCTTATCTTACTTCTAACTATGCTAACAACAACGTAACCAACAGTTAATTGAGTTTTTGTTTATAAAATATATACTAAAACTATTAACAATTATTTACCGTGAATTTAAACTATGGATAAGAGCATGCCAAGGTTAAGAACAAGTAATGAATTTGATTGTAATAATAATTCGGTTAATCTCTTCTTCATGTTGCTAGCCAAAAACTTTAGCCTAGAAATTAAAACTCTCGTATTTAATTTCACTTAAGAATCATAAACCATTCGTCTACATTTCTGTGATCAAATACAATTTACGACCTAGCAATACAATTCCGGTTCCTAAATTGACTAATATGGCTTTCAAGTATATTTCTATCAGGAAAGCACATCAAAACCCAATTTTCCCAAATCAAGTTAAGAACAATACCCTATTAATTCACAACTTTCCAATTTCTTCCTCTCTCGAGTGAAATTGGACTTTTTAGATGTACATTAATGTCGGCCAAGCACTAATGCAGTAAGAACAAGAATTAATAGAACAACATGAAAGAAGAAGAAGAAAACCATATCATTTACAATCAAAATTCACTACACATGTTCAAAACCTTAGCAAGGAAGAGAATTAGCCACTCATTTGTGGATTGATCATCCTAAAACAAGTGTAAATCATACATACAATTGATTGAAAGAAGAAAGGAAGAGAAGAAATCTCTTAGCTTTTTCGTCCCTCAACTGCTGCTAACCCACGTCCTTGCTCCACCAAGTCTGAACTCATTAAAATAAACCTAAATGTGCTATTTATACTAGTGGGAAATTTTTCCCGGAATAACAAGCAACGTGTCACGGAGGTCAACGCGGAGTACTGCCTCCGTGACACGGCGTGGACGCGGACCTTCATTGGAAATCCAGGATCCGGTAAAATAGCATCAACATGGCACGGAGGCCAACGCGAAGGCCTATCTCCGTGCCACGGAGCTGTCGCGAGGCCTCACTAGAATTTTGCCATTTAATTTCCTCTCCAGGCAGTGTGCCTCCGCGATGGTAGCGTGGCACGGCTCCATCGCGGAGCCCTTATAATTTGTGCATTCCAATGTCTTTTCCATGCTCGTATTCAAGTCCAACTCCGATATAGTTCCAACATGCATTTTAGCTCCTAAAAATCATATTTTCCTGCAAAACAAATGCTAATCATGTTGGTTAGTATAAATTCACATTTTATTACCTATTACATGAGAATATATATATATATTGCACACAAACAAGGCGAAAATAATACGTTTGAGTATCACTTGGGCATATAAATCTGCCAAAGATCACTTACCCCACACTTAAACCCTTGTTCGTCCTCGAACAACACATACACAACTCATGCAAATTACATCCCAACCTTCGTCACTATGGTGCGACCATTTACGCTACGGTCATACCGATTATTCAATTTTTGCAAATCATCACGAAAACATGCTTGGTCTTACAATACAATGACCTTTAATACATCAAGACTTCCTAGATTTTAAGAATTTATTCTTGATATCGGCAAACTCATGCAAATCAGCTAATCAAGAAATCCGACAAGAAAATCAATCTTTCATCAAGCATGTGCCCTCACACTCAAGAGAATCTTCCCCTTTTTGTTCATGCAACACACAAACATTCAAGTAGGGCATATAAAAATTAATTTCACTCACTCTCCCAATAGAATTCACATGCATCATGTCGTGACCCATAGGCTTGCCCTTAGTGTATTACTCCACTAATATAAAGAAATGCAATGTAGGATCAAATAGGACTTTAATGGGTTGTAACGGGGCTATGGATCTAGTATATATATTGGATTAGCCAATAATAGTCGCTAGCATCCTTAAGCGCCTTTTCAACACATTCCCATCGACTCATGGACATTGTTCCTCTCTTTTCTCTTTTTCTCCCATTCATGCTGGTTTACTTTCGTACTGCCCATTTCATCAAACACACTTGACACAAAACAAAGGCTTTTCATGTACCCTCAATATCATTTAATTATAACAAGTGCCTCTTCAACATCATCTTTTCTTTCCTCACTCTGCTTTTCTTTTTCTTTTCACTCTTTTCACTCTTTAACACTTTGGGAAACATTTTCTTTTCTTTGTAAGCGCTTAAGAGTTTTGTATAGACTTTAAGGCTAATGAAAAGAAGGAATAAAGCTTAGTTTATACAATTTTGGACAAAAGAAAGAAAGAAATCGGCTAAAGGCTCAACGGGATGACTAGGGTATACAACATATAAAAAGGTAGAATTTGACAAGAAAAAAAATGGAAACTATCGGTTAAAAACAAAGAAATGCCTACATCCTTTCCAACACTACACCTCCTTCATTTCGTTTTGTAAACACACCAGGCAAGTTCTAGACAATTCACAATGGCATTGAATAACAATACCTCACTTCACACTTCATGCACATGCTCGAATCAAGATGCATTCACAGACTCTCTAATTAGCCAATCACATGAATTCAAAATTAAGCCTCAATCATGCTGAATCAAATTCTATAGCCTAGGTAACTCAACATATTTACCAAAATTGCATGCTTTCAAACGAATCATTTTCACATTTTGAACATCGGTTACACACGCAACGAAATTTTTGCAACCATAAAGCAACTACAGTTCATTGATGCAATCCACCAAAGAAAAATTAAAAACAAATTAAAATCCTACTCCTACCGACTACATTTCCTTTAAGACGTTCGTCATCCATCCATCATAGGGAACGGTCACTAACTATGACATCGGTTCAATGGGACTATTCTCGGTAAAAGAACCGAAAACAAACTCCGAGAAACCCAAACAAAATAAAAATCGAAAATTTTTGCAACACATCGATCATTTCGATAGAAAGAAAATATTTACAAGTGCAAAATATTTTCGCGAAAATTTTTGAAAAATATCGATCATCTCGATAGGAAAAAAAAATATTTACAAAATATTTACACTGGCAACCATAACTTTAAAAAAAATAACACACACATCATTAACCACACAAACAAATATATACAGATACAACACAAATCAGTTCATAACAGGGAAAGCACAAACATACATACAAACCAAGGAAAAGCATACAACAGATTAGAGCCCAAGTCCCAGCACCTAGCTACGCCCCACCCCACACTTAAATCGAACACTGTCCCCAGTGTTCACAAAATTTACAAAACAGAATTTCGGGTGGTGGAACTCCCTGATCAGTCGAAATATTCGACTTCTTCATCTGGTGCTGCTGCCTCGTCGCCCATATCTGAGTCAGCTCCATCATCGTCATCAGACTCCACATCGGAGTCCTCCCGACGTGTCTCCTCATCAGTAGAGACATCGTCATCCGTCGGCTCCACGAAGGCTGGTCCCACTCGGCATAAGGCTCTAGTATTCTGGCCAAATGGGTAATCCAGCTCCAGCTGCCATAATTCTTCCTCGGTGGCTGGTCTCCCACCAATCCGTAGCTGAAGCATCTGCATGCCGAACATACGTGCCATGTACTGATCGTCACGAGCATGTCGCTCGCCCAAAGTCAGCACTGGTCCGTGTGTGGTGTCGGGGGCCTTAGTTTTTGTCACATCGAGGGCCCTCCGCTCCAACTGCGGAATGTAATCCAAGGCTTCTTCCTCGACATCGAGGCCTCGGAGGAAGGTGGTGATGAGTCCGCCAAACCCGTATCTGTGGCCCTGGTGTAGTCTGGCTCTCTTCATGGCGGATATAATTACCGCCCAAACATTAATCTTAAGCCCTTTCATAAGGGCATACACCAAGCAGACACGGTCCCGGGTCACATCTGTCATATGAACTCCCGGGATCAAGCACGAACATACAATTTTCAGCCATATTCTGGCCTCCCTATTCATCTGCGAATAAGGTAGAGTCTGGTGGTAACCCCTCTCCTTATGTCTACTCCATCGGGCTGTGGATCGAGCCCCACACAACGTACGTCTGATGTCGGCGTACGGTGGGGTGATGTTTAGCTGGCGGAGAACGTGAGCATTTGTGTCCCGCGCTCCAACGATGGCATTGAACTGCTGGGGTTCCAGAGTAACAATCTGCCCTCTGATTTTTATTGTGTGGCTTCTGATGGCTGGGTTCCAATTTGCGTAGAACTCTCGGACCAAATGAAGGTTGCACTCCTTGGGCTCCTGAAAGATAAAGCTGAGCCCAGCTGCTTCAATCCTTTGCACAATACGGGGGAACTCCTGTGCTAGTGGTTCCCGTGCAATATGTTCCTCCGGGAAGTACTTGCTCTCCTTATGCTTAGCATACCATTTCTTTCCTTTCTCGGTTACCCACCTTGTTCCGTATTGGCGGCGTTGGCCGCGCGGAACAGCTGGTGCAGCTGGGACTGCGGTGCCCAATCTCATTCTTTTCCTGCCGGTGCCTGAGGTAGAAGCACCCTTGCCCTTATCCTGTCTGCTAGCCATTGTACCTGTCAATATAAATTAACAAGCACAACGTTAAGCTATAAAGATGTTAACTTAGGCTAAGGTCAGGTTACACAACGTTTACCCCACAGTTAGGCCTTAGCTACTTTTACAAAACTACGGCAAGGATAACTCTATTTACACCAAAGACAACAAGTATACACTTTATGCTTAGTGCGTTTACAAAAAAAATTTCGACAGCATAACGGTTAGCGTACTACTCAGACTTCATACAGCTAATCCCAATCCTACTATCGCTAACAGTTCAACCATCGCACAAGCAATAAAAACAAAAACTAAATACAACGACAAAAACATTCTATATACAAACGAATCCAATTAATCAAACCAATTTACACAATTTTCACATTTTCCCAAAAATTCGAGACTTCGTCATCTTTTAACATTCCTACAATATTTACAACGACTTATCTCAATTTACAAACACACCCCGACATCTAATGTATCGAATTATCAAGTCACCCAAGTCAAATTCAACAACCCATGCCCTAGAATACAATGCTACAATCAAATTCAAATTATTTATGTAATCGATAAGTTCAAACGCTAATTACAACAATCCGAACATATATCAATCACAAATAACTCAACATAATGTTAAATTACTACTTGGGGTGATATATCTCACCTCACATGCCCAAATTCGACTAAAATCGCCAAAAATTTGAGAGAAACGAGGAAAACGTACCTTTGAGTTGAAGAACCGAAGAAACTTGACGTATTCCTTGCCTAATAGCGTGGCACGTTGGTTGGGGAGGGGGATTTGGATGTTTTGGTCTCGGAGAGTAGAAGAAATGGGGAAAAATTGGGCAAAATCGGGGTTAATTTAAAGAAACACACGCGGGTCACCCGGCAACCCGGTGTGACCCAGCACTGAATAAAGGGCAACGTGTCACGGAGGGTAACGCGGAGCCCCTCCTCCGTGACACGGAGCCAACGCGTTGGCTCTCTGGAAATTTTTAAAAAAATCTGATTTTGCCTTCAACGTGTCACGGAGGGTAACGCGGAGCCACTCCTCCGTGACACGGAGCCAACACCCCAGTGCACTGTTTCTTCAATAAAAATTATTTTCATACCTTGCCTTATTTTTCCCGCTTCCATGCATATTTTTCTCCGTTAGAACTGAAAATCACATCACTAAACGAAATTGGTTAGATTAATAGATTTCACTAACTAAAACGAAAAATAGTAACTAAAACAAGAATCTAAACCTAATCAAGAAAAGAAAAATAAAAAATAAAAAATTATTTACACTAAGAAAAGAAAGAAAGAAAATATTTTTCACGGGTTGCCTCCCGTGCAGCGCCTGGTGTACCGTCGCGGCTCGACGTCCATTATGCTCAATTATCTACTAGGGTGAGGGACAATTTTTCACGATCCTTGTCCTCCCCCCAGTAGTTCTCATCCTCATCTGGTGGCCTTCCTGTTAACTCTCGGGAATCATTCATTATATTAGCATTCCCATGATCAATCACATTGATCACCGAGAGTTCCTCATTTACAATTGGGAGCTTGGGTGCTTTGTACACGTCAAACACTTCTATCTTGTCATGTGCCCGCATTGTAAGTTGACCTGCAGCTACATATATTAATGCTTTTCCGGTTGCCAAAAAGGGTCGTCCCAAAATAAATGGGACTTCAGCATCTGGTTCAAAGTCCAGAACAATAAAATCGACCGGAAAAATGAGGGAGCCCACTTGCACTAACACATCCTCAACAATGCCATCCGGCTTAGCTAAGGACCTGTCCGCTAGCTGCAAGATTACCGTTGTAGGTCTAGGACTCCCTAGACCCAACTTTCTGAATACCGAAGATGGCATCAGATTTATACTTGCCCCCAAGTCGCATAATCCACGAGCTCGGATACTTTGCCCAATAGTCAGCTGGATAGTAAAACTTCCGGGGTCCTTCAGTTTCGTGGGCAGTCTATTCTGAATCCGGGAAGTGCATTCCTCCATTAAAGCCACCGTGGCATACTCAGTCAAACGACTTTTGTTAGCCGCGATGTCTTTAATATATTTTGCATACTTTGGCACTCCCTGCAAGACATCAACAAGAGGTAAGTTAACATGTACCTGTTTAAGCACCTCCATGAATTTCTTGAAACACTCCTCCTCCTTGTGTTTCTTGAGTCGTTGAGGGAACGGGGGTGGAGGCCTTTCTGATTCTGCTTCTTTAGTCTTCCCCCTATCACAACTTTGTTCCTCCTCAACATCTGCTGCTCCTGACTTTTGAGGCGGTCTTTCCGGTTCCACCTCCTTCAACTGTAAACCACTCGTAGTGGTCACCGCATTAACCTGCTTCGGATTAGGATCCGTGTCGCTAGGTAGTCCTCCTCTGGGTCTTGTATTTTGGGCACTAGCAAATTGCCCAAACTGATATTCAAGAGCCTTGGTCGCCAACTGTTTGTTCTTCACTTCGGCTTCCAATTTAACATAGTTAGCTTGCAATTGTGCCTGATTAGCGATCATGGTTTTGAACATCTCTTCAATGGTCGGTGATGGTGGTGGAGGAGGGGCATTGTGATTTCTGAATTGAGCTTGATAGTTTTGTTGCCCTCCTTGATTTGTCTGCATACCCTGACCAGAACCTTATCCTTGTTGGTTGTTGCTACCCCATGAAAAATTCGGATGGTTCCTCCAATTTGAGTTGTAGCCACTACCAAACTGCTGCTGATTTCTCTGTGCATTGCCCACAAAGTTAACAGAATCAGGATTTGCACCACAGCATTCAGCTGAATGCTCACTACTACCACACACTTCACACCACATCTGCTGGACTGCATTGACTGAAGCTAACAGCTGGTTCAAGTTCATATTGTTGAAGTGGTTATTTAACTGATTTTGCAAGGCAGCTATCTGTGCAGCGATAACTGTGAATCCATCCACTTCAAGCACTCCCGCTGCTTTCCTTGCTCCACCTTGAGATGAATCTGCATTCCATTCTGGATTGCCCTGTGAAATTCGGTTGAGCAAAGTGTACAGCTCCTCGTAAGTCTTTTCCACCGCTTGCCCTCCAGCTGCTGAATCTAACAGAATTTTAGTGTGGGGTTCCAAACCCTCAATAAATGTGTGTACCAACACCTCATTGGACTGATGATGATGAGGACAGTCCCGCAACATGGATTTAAATCTTTTTCCAGGCTTGATATAGATTTTCTCCCTCCCTCTATTTAAAACTTAGAATTTGACTTCTAAGTCTGGCTGTTTTACCAGAAGGGAAAAATCTAATCAAAAACTTCCGTGCAAGATCATCCCACGTTGATATAGAATTGGGTGGTTCAGCTTTTAACCACCTCTTGGCTTCACCAAGTAAGGAAAACGGAAATAAGGTGAGCCGAACATAATCAGGTGACACTCCAGCGGGTATATAAGTGTCACTTATCTCCAAAAAGTTTTGGAGATGTTGTTGTGGGTCTTCATGAGGGAGACCGGTAAATTGCCCGCTTGTGTGCAAGAGTTGCACCATATTCTGCTTTAATTCAAACCTCCCTCCAGGCTCTGGTTTGCGGATGCTAGAATGTACATTGTTAGCGTGTGGGATTGCCACCTCGCGAACCGGCCTTGCTGCTGCTTCATCGGGCACTAACACTGTCCTCACAACTGGTGGATTTTGTTGCTCTATAATACATTGTCGGAACAACTGCAGCTTCTTTTGTAGAGCTTCTCTACGTTGACTATGAAATTCACGTTTAGGCTCTAAGTAAGATTCCACCAGCTCCTTGTCCCTTGCCAGTGTTCACAGAAACAAAATCTGCAAAATACAGGCTAAGACCAAGTTGTTAACACTTAAGAAAATAAAAATAAAAATACAGTAAATTTACACTAAACACAATTTCACAAATCTGCCTAGCCTCCCCGGCAACGGCGCCAAAAACTTGTTCGGTCTGTTCGGTTGGTATTATATATTATAAACCGACACGCAAGTGCACATGGTCAAACAAGTAATAAAGTGGCTAAGTAAGCCAAGTATCGATCCAAGGAGGCTCAGGGTATGTAAAATTTGCCTAAGTATACTATATTCTTATCTTACTTCTAACTATGCTAACAACAACGTAACCAACAGTTAATTGAGTTTTTGTTTAAAAAATATATACTAAAACTATTAACAATTATTTACCGTGAATTTAAACTATGGATAAGAGCATGCCAAGGTTAAGAACAAGTAATGAATTCGATTGTAATAGTAATTCGGTTAATCTCTTCTTCATGTTGCTAGCCAAGAACTTTAGCCTAGAAATTAAAACTCTCGTATTTAATTTCACTTAAGAATCATAAACCATTCGTCTACATTTCTGTGATCAAATGCAATTTACGACTTAGCAATACAATTCCGGTTCCTAAATTGACTAATACGGCTTTCAAGTATATTTCTATCAGGAAAGCACATCAAAACCCAATTTTCCCAAATCAAGTTAAGAACAATACCCTATTAATTCACAACTTTCCAATTTCTTGCTCTCTCGAGTGAAATTGGACTTTTTAGATGTACATTAATGTCGGCCAAGCACTAATGCAGTAAGAACAAGAATTAATAGAACAACATGAAAGAAGAAGAAGAAAACCATATCATTTACAATCAAAATTCACTACACATGTTCAAAACCTTAACAAGGAAGAGAATTAGCCACTCATTTGTGGATTGATCATCCTAAAACAAGTGTAAATCATACATACAATTGATTGAAAGAAGAAAGGAAGAGAAGAATCTCCTAGCTTTTTCGTCCCTCAACTGCTGCTAACCCACGTCCTTGCTCCACCAAGTCTGAACTCATTAAAATAAACCTAAGTGTGCTATTTATACTAGTGGGAAATTTTTCCCGGAATAACAAGCAACGTGTCATGGAGGTCAACACGGAGCACTGCCTCCGTGACACGGCGTGGACGCGGACTTTCACTGAAAATCCAGGGTCCGATAAAATAGCATCAACGTGGCACGGAGGCCAACACGGAGGCCTATCTCCGTGCCACGGAGCTGTCGCGAGGCCTCACTGGAATTTTGCCATTTAATTTCCTCTCCAGGCAGTGTGCCTCCGCGATGGTAGCGTGGCACGGCTCCATCGCGGAGCGCTTATAATTTGTGCATTCCAATGTCTTTTCCACGCTCGTATTCAAGTCCAACTCCGATATAGTTCCAACATGCATTTTAGCTCCTAAAAATCATATTTTTCTGCAAAACAAATGCTAATCATGTTGGTTAGTATAAATTCACATTTTATTACCAATTACATGAGAATATATACATATTGCACACAAACAAGGCGAAAATAATACGTTTGAGTATCACTTGGGCATATAAATCTGCCCAAGATCACTGTATACTGAGTTTCTATAGTAACATGATTTACTATTCCTAACATGCTTTCCAACTTCATTTTAACTTATCATTCTATTTCTGAGATGTCTTACATGTATTACATCGCTTTACTGGGTTTCAACTTAATACAATGATATCCTAACATTCTGTGTAAGATCACATACTGAGCATGCTGTGGAATTCCTAATACTTATATTAGAATCTATATCGCGCCAGCAAGTTTCGCGCAAGTTATAACCTGATGCTTCTAATATCGTACCCACATTCGTAATAAACATAATACATGGCTTCTGACATTCTACTGGCCTTTAAATTACTGTACTGTACCAAGATTACTAACTTGCCGAGGGAACTAGCTTTACATACCTTATCCTCGAACTATCCGTCTGTCGGACGAGGCTCGGCCTGTACTTCAACTATTTTCTCCCAACTGCATTCATAAATATGTCAATTAATACTAAACATAGCTTTATTTTAAAGAGCAATGTCACTTTCGATATAGTTTATAGCCTAAACTTAGGCTTATCGAAAGACGGTCGAAAACTCATTATTTTTCAAAGGTCCAGAAGGGAGAAATACTCCCTTCACAGCTAGGAACACATAGACACTAGTTTAGAGCAATTCCACTTACCTTAGCTCGATTACTCGACGATTTGTCGACCGTATTTCACGAAACTAAATCCGTAGGAATGCTCTCTGTGGCTATATACCTCGGTATCTGAGGTTAATTTGAGTTTGGACAATGTTTAGCAACGTAATCGGACGAAAATTATATTACTTCTTCGTTCCTTTCCCTTCTCCTGCGTTTTCCTCTCTGTTTATGGAATTTTATAAGGTTTTAATCATTTAAAACCAAAGTGGGGCTTTATATACTTGGGCCTGGACAAGGCCAACGTGTCACGGAGCCAACGCGGAGGCTCCACCTCCGTGACACGCTGCCATCGCGGAGGGGCTCTGCCTCAGCTCCTTCCGCGATGGTTCGACAGGTTTCTCATCCGATCTTTTTCCCGGGCCTTTCTCTAGCTCGTATGGCCTTCAAATATGCTTAACCAACGTGTGAATAGGTCATCTAGGTGCCGGAAATTCTATGGGGTATAACATTCTCCCCCCTTAAAAACATTCGTCCTCGAATGTACACTGCTATCTAGAGGACTACTTAACTTACTTTCTAGAAAAATTTCAGCAGAGTTTCCCCTGTAATATGGACTAAAGCAAAAACCTAAAATGAAGAAGAGTCCAACACAGGTATTGCACGCAATATTTTAAGATCCACTGGATCACTAAGTATCAATCTTCCTCATTCACACACATAAAACTATAAGGTACTGCATAAGTAATAGTACGGACATACCTGTTGCCTCACTAGGCCTGAAATAAGTGAGGGTATCTGGCTTTCATATCTTTTTCAGCTTCCCACATCATTTCCTCTCGGTTCCTGTTACGCCACAATACTTTGAAAGACGCAATATCTTTAGTCCTCAATCTCCGAATCCGTCTGTCTAGGATAGCACTGGAACCTCTTCATAGGCCAGCTTTCCTTTAAACTGAATATCCTGGACTGGAACTGCTCTGGATGGGTCTCCTATGCATTTCCTCAGCATAGATACATGGAAGACCGGATGAACGGATTCTAGTTCTGGAGGCAAGTTCAACTCATATGCTACTCCACCTATCCTTCGACGAATCTGATAAGGCCCAACAAATCTTTAACTGAGCTTACCTTTATTGCCGAATCTCATTACCCCTTTCATCAGTGATGCTTTTAAAAATACCCAGTCGTCCACCTCGAATTCCAGGTTTCTGCGCCGCACATCTGCATATGATTCCTGGCGACTCTTGTGCAGTCAGTAGGCGTTCTCTAATAAGCTTTACCTTCTCTTCTGACTGCTGAATAATGTCTGGCCCAATCAACGCCGGTTCTCCTATTTCAAACCAGCCAATCGGCGATCGGCACTTCCGCCCGTATAAAGCCTCGAAAGGTGCCATCTAGATAGCTGAGTGATAGCTATTATTATAAGCAACTCGATTAGGGAAAATGCTCAACCCAGCTACTATTGAAATCTAACACACACGCTCGCAACATATCTTCGAGCATCTGAATTGTGCCTTCCGCTTGTCCATCTGTCTGAGGGTGGAATGCTGTGCTCAAATTGACCTGTGTTCCCAAACCCCTCTGGAACGACTGCCAGAATCTAGCTGTAAACTATGCTCCCCTATCTGAAATGATGGATACCAGCACTCCATGCAATCTAACTATTTCTCTGATATATAATTCGGCATAGTCCTCAGCCAAGAAGGTAGCCTTCACCGGTAGGAAATGAGCTGATTTCGTTAGCCTGTCAACTATTACCCAAATGGAATCATTTCTGCATCTTGTTTGGGGTAACCCTGTTACAAAATCCATGTTTATCGTTTCCCATTTCCACATAGGCACCGTTATATCTTGCGTCAAACCGCCCGGCTTCTGGTGCTCCGCTTTCACCTGCTGACAGTTAGAACATCTAGATACAAATTCAGGTATCTCAGCTTTCATACCTGGCCACCAGTAGATGTCTCTAATGTCATGGTACATTTTCGTCGCCCCTGGATGGAGGGAATAGCGAGCGTAATATACCTCATGCATGATCCGCCCACGAAGCCCTGAAACATTCGGGACACAGAGGCGGCCTTTACAGCGTGACACATCACCCTCCGTCATTTGGAAATCTGACTCCTTACCTTTCTGAATTCTATCTCTAAGCTGGACTAAATCAGGGTCCTCGTACTGTCGTTCTTTTACTTCTGTAACTAATGATGACACAGCAGAATTCTGAATTACTACTCTATTATTTTCTGTTTCCATTACTCGAACGACTAAATTGACCAATTGATGTATCTTTTTGACCAACTCCCGTTGCTCGGGCTGCCCATACACCACACTTCTAATAGATCTATAACTAAGAGCGGTTGTTGCTCCATTACCTCTTCTTCGCTGATGTAACATTTTCATACTTAGAGAGCTCGGCATATAATAGACGGTTATACTGACTTGTCTTGCCGAAGAGATCGACAGGTAGTTTACAGGCATAACTAATACTTATTTGGCCCTCCGGCCACATGCTAAGGCTACTTGTTGCTGGGATAACCTGAACGACTATCTGCACACCTTGTGCCTTTTTTTTTATCAGAGGGTCCTGATATCGACCATGACCTCCAATGATCTGGCTGCATAACCTTAAATAACTGAATAGTCGGGTTGAATGACCCGAATGTGGCAGTAGTCTAACAATGCTCTAACTGTTCTACTTGAGTGCTTATAGTTCGTGCATAACCGCAGACTTGTGGGCATCTAATTGCTCTGTTATTTTGCTTAAACCACTGTAAGGCTGGGCTTAATCAAACTTACTCCCAGGCGATCAATCTCTAGATCTTCACGGGGAGTCTACTGATCCCCTGGTCTTAATAAACACTGTGCTAGCAGGGTACTATCAATTTCTTATGCCTTGTGTGTATCCACTTGGATTTATACTGCTATTCTGGGGAATTCTTGGTCTTATGAGCTATTCTGTAAATACTGGCCTTCTGCTAGGGCTCTATATCTAAATATCTTACGAGAACCAGCTGAAGTACTAGTCTATCGCTGACTACTGAGGTGGACCCTTCCTTGGGGTACCCACGGGTATTGTGACTGGGACAGCCGGCTGACTTATGGGGTGTTCCATATAATAACTGCTAGGTTGGCTAAGGCCGACTCTCACCTACAAGGCTGGGAAAATGACGTACGACCACTTAACATACTAGAACAATTCTGGTATTGCTAATCTTTGAAATTTGCCTATTAGGCCTCTAATCCTGGTTCTAGCACATGCACTACTGTTATCGATCTTTAGGGATGCCTCCCTGCTAATGTAGGCGCCAGCTGGTCAGTAGACCGTCTAACTGCATTCTTATCATCTAGCCATCTGTTTTAGGCCATTAACTCTGGTAAGCTCCTAGAGCCTAGATCTAACAACAACACATAAGTCTATTAACCTAATAACTGAAAACTGAGATAGTTTCTATGACTTCATACGTAATTCACACTTAATCCGCCCTTTCTCTTCTCCTTCCCGTTTCTCCTTTGTTCTCTCCTTTTCTTTCTTTCTTCTCCCCCTTTTTTTTTTGTTGGCAAGAGGGGGGGGGGTCCAGCAATGCAATATGTACATGCTTTCTATTACTAATCAACATCTGTGATTGTACCGCTTATAGGCAGCTACTCACAGCATATCTATTATCTATATATATATATATATATATATATATATATATATATATCAATAGGTACGTACAATATGTACTGAATTCTGCGGTAATACATAATCTCTGACATGCTCTGCTGAGTCTCATACCGTACATGATACACCGCTTCTACGGACTAATAATATCTCCTTTCCTGACTTATCATTTCATTGCATTGTCACCCCATTCTGAAAGTAACAAACATAAACACTTTAGTTATTGTCTGCTGTTTGAAATTCCGCCACTCTTGCAATGTGGGGTCGACGTTCAAATCTTGTAGCCTTACTAGGCATATATTGAGAGCCCATGACTGTCTGCTGGGCCTTATCTCTAGGATACACTAGATTAGAATTGCTGTATCGGTAACTTCTTAACTTTTCCATAGTGGACATACTGCGGTATTCTGAACCGCAATTACTGTCAGCCCGAGGCTTAATCCTTAATACGATATTTTATCAATCCGGGGGTAATTCTAATTTCCCCACAAGATCTGACATTCCTGCTTCTTTCCCTCATCTTACTTAAGCTGAACTCTGGGGTTCAAGGTACCTTCTCTTCATTGTTAACAAGATTGTTGGTCCTGTATCAGTTCATACTTCCCCTGACTTGCAGTCAGACCTATCTGATTCATATGACCCCTCACCCTTGTGATATCACAACTGGATCATAACCACAATCTTACAGGTATGTCTTGCTATCTGTTAGCATATGTGGCGGACTTGGGCTTTTTCTGACTCGAACTTGACTATTACCCGACATTCATCACTAATAGGTCTTTTACCCCTGCTTCGAGTAAGCTAACGGTCTTACTTCCTCTACTGGCTTATTATCATAAGGGTCTGCACAACTTATGGAATCATAGGGGCTCTTTATACTTTCCAATACTTACTAGGATCAATCAGCCCATCTTTACTTACTGCTTGATTTGGCAGCCCCATCTCAAGTCTTATGCCCCTTTACTATACTGGCATCAAAATCAAGAGGTAGGAATAGCCCTTTTCTTATTGCAACAAGTAAAAGCATTTAACTGTACCATATCCGAAAAGATGTACCTGGGATTCCTGCATTTCCCTCTCTTTTATATACTTACCTGGTGGTCTGACCTTGTCTGTAATCTTAATCAGATCTCATATAGCTATAAGTAAATCAATTCGTATGTACATTATACTTCTGACTTCCTATTCTGACGTTATCAACGTATACTAGGAATTGTACCGATAAAGGTATCACGCTGGGAGGTCTCTGGTACCTCCTCCTGCTGTTGTAGTTATCATGTAACTGGCTGATGCCCTCTTCTGTTGCTATATCTGATCTTCTGCCTGTAATAGGGTAATGCTGATCTGTCTTTGTATCTGTAATCAAAGAATACGGTATGTTTTTAGGGACTCAACCCTATATTGTACCGCTCTAAAGCACGACTGACTGAGAAGGAAGGGTAGCCATCCTATTATGCCTCGCAGCCTCCTGCCTATAGTATGTGGTGCACAACACATCCATAGACAAGACTCTACCTAGCACGGCTTGCAGACTCCCTGGGACACGACCTGCTCTGATACCAAGTTTGTCACACCCCGCCTTGGGGGGTATGACTGGCACCTGGTGCCCTACTAGGACCTGAACTACTGGACTGCTAAGCCTGGGCACATCTGGTGCCTGGCTGGCTCTAACTCACATTTCTGGAAACAAAGGGCTATATAACGGCTGTAAACACAGCCCCCGGCCCATTGGCCTATAGCCTCCTGTACCTGTACTAACAGCTGACCAGAAATATGTCAATATAGGGAAACCTATGCGGGCCGACAAGGCCACCATGCTGTCTAGCTATCTATAACTTAACCATGAAGTACTAGATAGCTACGTGACCGGCAAGGTCACCACTACTGTTGAACTATGCCACTCCGTAGAGCGACGTATCCTCGTCCTCTGGCGGATGAGTCAATACAGCTATCATACCTGGGGCGGTCATGGATGCTAGGTAGTCCAACCCCAAACAATACAACAGTCTCAACTAGTAATACTATCTGCATGTCCCACATACTGAAGCTAATAGTGGTAAAGTATTTGTATATACTATATGCTGAGCTAGCGATAGTAATATGTACGTACTTAATGCATGCTGAGGCTGGTAATAGTATATATGTATAATATAGTCTTCTGCCAGACTGCACTAGGTCTAATGCTGAACATGATATAGTATTTCTGCTGAAAACTATGTTGTATACTGAGTTTCTATAGTAACATGATTTACTATTCCTAACATGCTTTCCAACTTCATTTTAACTTATCATTCTATTTCTGAGATGTCTTACAGGTATTACATCGCTTTACTGGGTTTCAACTGAATACAATGATATCCTAACATTTTGTGTCAGATCACATACTGAGCATGCTGTGGAATTCCTAATACTTATATTAGAATCTATATCGCGCCAGCAAGTTTCGCGCAAGTTATAACCTGATGCTTCTAATATCGTACCCACATTCGTAATAAACATAATACATGGCTTCTGACATTCTACTGGCCTTTAAATTACTGTACTATACCAAGATTACTAACTTGCAGAGGGAACTATCTTTACATACCTTATCCTCAAACTATCCGTCTGTCGGACGAGGCTCGGCCGGTACTTCAACTATTTTCTCCCAACTGCATTCATAAATATGTCAATTAATACTAAACATAGGTTTATTTTAAGAGCGACGTCACTTTCGATATAGTTTATAGCCTAAACTTAGGCTTATCGAAAGACGGTCGAAAAGTCGTTATTTTTCAGAGGTCCAGAAGGGAGAAATACTCACTTCACAGCTAGGAACACATAGACACTAGTTTAGAGCAATTCCACTTACCTTAGCTCGGTAGCTCGATGATTCGTCGGCCGTATTTCACGAAACTAAATCCGTAGGAATGCTCTCTGCTGCTATTACCTCGGTATCTGAGGTTTATTTGAGTTTGGACAACGTTTAGCAGCGTAATCGGACGAAAATTATATTACTTCTTTGTTCCTTTCCCTTCTCCTGCATTTTCCTCTCTGTTTCTGGAATTTTATAAGGGTTTAATCATTTAAAACCGAAGTGGGGATTTATATACTTGGGCCTGGACAAGGCCAACGTGTCACGGAGCCAAAGCGGAGGCTCCACCTCCGTGACACGCAGCCATCGAGGAGGGGCTCTGCCTCGGCTCCTTCCGCGATGGTTCGACAGGTTTCTCGTCCGATCTTTTTCCCGGGCCTTTCTCTAGCACGTATGGCCTTCAAATATGCTTAACCAATGTGCGAATAGGTCATCTAGGTGCCGGAAATTCTACGGGGTATAACACTCTGTGACCGGGCTAGGGTAGTAGGATTGTAGAGGGTTAGTAAATACATGCCACTGTTTGTTGGTGAACTGCGCGGTGATGTTAGGAAAATCACCTTTTAACCCGACCAAGTAAAACCTCTTCTCCACTGTGATGGAGCGTCCCTAGCAGATGACATAGTGTACCTTCATGTTCGAAACACAGAGAATGATGGCTTCCTTTGTGTTGGCCCATGGTTGTGCAACCATCGCTTTGCCTTTGCCCTTGCTAGAAGAAGAAGCAGGGGCCTTTCCTTTGTCGGTGTTCTTGGAAGATGACATGATTTGTTTTGATACAACAATGATGTTAGTGCCAACTCATGAAAGAGAAAACTAAAAACAAAATAAAATGAAAAAGAAATCTAATCGCAGGGAGAAAGAAAGAACAAGGGGAATCAAACACTTAGTTAAAAGAACCACTGACAGCGGCGGAAGACTGGCGGTTCGCCGAAATGATTTCGTGGACCGCCTGTTTCTGTCCGATGCTTTACAGACAACTGGACAAGGGATAGTTGTTTTGGCGGTACATCTGTGTACCGCTGGTAAGGATTTGTGAACCGCTGGTGTAACATGGGATCCACTCCATGGCCTAAAGCCAAGTTGCAGAGTGAGTCGGCATGTCATTGGCGATTCGCCAAATTCGACCGGTGAAATGTCGGACCCATCATCCCCATATTTTTTTGAACCATCACATATACGCACCCACTAAGACACACTCACTTCCAATCATACTACAATCAGCATGGCACTCTTAAAACCCTTGTTCATGACGTTTAGCCTTAAGAATGGCATCACCTGGTCTATCATCAGGCAAAACATCGTGCTTTTATACAAATGGGTTACTCAGACTTCACCCTTTTCAAAATGCCACAAACAAAAGCACAACCCCATTCCATTCAATCAGGCATAGCACATTCAAGATTTTACCAATGAAGGAGAACAAAGTATTACCTTTAAAACACCAACGACAAAATTTAAACAAGGGCAAGAAATTTTTTACTGAATTAAAGGAGTGCCTGCACACTTGGACGTCTGAAAAGCTCAATGTTACTTGCAATAGTACCTTAAGATATAAGTAGTAGAGGAAGAATGTGATTGATGTTAGGGGATTAGTTGACTATGGAGGGGGTTTTACAGGTAAAAGAGGAAAGTGTAATAGGTTGAGGGGAAGGCGGAGAGGTTAATGGGTGTGTGTTAATGGGAAGGTGGGAAAGTGGAAAGGTTTAGAATAGATAAGTATGGAGAAATGGGGATGTTGGGTAATGGAAAGACAAAAAGGGAATGGAAAGATGGTGGAAAAATGGAAGCTAGGAGAATATTTGCAGAAATAGGGCGGTTGACTAGTCATGGATTTTGTGGGCCATCTATTTTAAATTAATATCGCAATAGCCTCATACCTCGATCATCGGTCCATCAGCGGTTCACAAAATAACACCAATGGTTTGTCGAACTATTATCTAGTGCCCTGCAAGTTTCCTAGTGATCTGTTTCATTACTGGTGATTTATCGGTGGTTTACAGATTGAAATGGTAATCAACAGATTATCTGCCACTTATATGCCTGAGCTTCAAGTGTTCTGTTGTCCATCAGCCATCGACCGGCGAAACACAGATTCTTTTCAACGGTTCACTGATGGGCCCGCCAATACTTCAATTCAACCCTCAGCCTTGTTTTTAGTGCTTACCTTCACCGGCGGCTTGCGTTTCTAAATCGGTGACTCGCTGGACTCTCACCGTTCTTTCATTGATGGTCTGGTTCCCTTTTTTCTCCTCATTTCTCAGAACCTACAAAGAAAGAAACAACAAAAACATGAATTAATTCACTAGAAACTTGGGTTGCCTCCCAAGAAGTACCTTAGTTAATGTCATGGTACGACCGAGACCTTCTCTCATCAACTCTAGTCTGACATGTCATCATCCAACACTACCTCCTTCCGCTCTAAATCCTTTTCTTCCTCATCAATTTGCAAAACTTCGACCACCTTGCATTCAGGAGGTGTTTTAACCAATGAACACACTGTAAAAGTGACATCTTAACTTTCGACTCAAAATTTCAACTCGCCAAGCTCCACGTCCACCATAACTCTTCCCATAACCAACAATGGTCTGCCCAAAATAATGGGAACCTCTTCATCCATGTCACAATCCAAGATAACAAAGTCAAGTAGTAAGATTAACTTGTCGACTCTCACTAACACATCTTCTAACATCCCTACCAGTCGTTTTATGGACCTTTCTTCCATGAGCAGTCTCATTGACGTTGGTTTGGTGTTTCCAAGTCTCAATGTCTTTAAAATCAGCAGGGGCATCAAATTTATGCTAGCGCCCAGATTACATAAAGCTTTTTAAAACACACATCTCCTAATTGTGCATGGTATTGTTAATGCTCCGAGGTCCTGCCTTTTTGGAGCAAGATTACTCATCATTACAGCACTACAATGGTGAGTTTTCTCTTCATTCCCTGCATCCACCACTTTGTTCTTCTTTCATAAATCTTTCATAAACTTTGCATAACCGGGCATCTAGAGCAAAGAATTCACAAACGTAATATTTATGGACAATTTACTGAACATGTCAACAAACTTTTAAAACTGGTCATCTTTCTTTTTCTTGGTCAGCCGTTGTGGATATGGAGGGGGAATTTTTGAATCAACCTTGTCATTAGATGGGGTCTGCAGGCCCGTCTCCTCATCATCATCAGGGGATAGGACGTCATCATCCTTTCACTTTTTCTCCTTATCAAGCTTGTCTTCATTTTATGGAATCATTGGTGTTTTGTCACCTTCATCTTCTTCACTTGGTTTCTGGTAATCAATCTTACTCGGCTTCACCGGGGCATCTCCAATCACCTTTCCACTCGTAGTGTCAATGGCCATGCATTGACCATCCTTCTTGGGATTCGGCAAAGTGTCACTAGGTAGTGTTCCATTTATCCGGGGATTCATTTGAGCTGATAAGTGATTCATTTGGGCCTCCGAATGCTTGATGGAGATGGAATGTGAACTCACTATTTGGGCAAGGTTAGAAACTTAACTCTGTTACGCCGCTGTCGATCGACTCGACCTTTCTCAAAACTCTTGATAGAATCTCTTCAATTTTGGAGTTTCCTACATCACTCACACCCAGTTGATTATGGGGTTTCCCAGCCTTTGGAGGGGGAATGTATGGGTTCAAACTCTGATGTTAGCTATTAGTGTCTTAGTTTTGCTCTCTATTTCCCCATCGGTCATTTCTTTCTGGCCATCCCTGTGGCTCACGAAATCTCCACCACTGGTTGTCATCCCTTGGCCTCCATGGGCCTTGATTTTCATCTTGGAACCTAGGTTTGGGACCTCCCATCTGATTACCCATATATTGGCATTCCTCTTCTTATCGCAGTGGCGACGTCTCACTTTCATATCATGAGGGACCTTGCAGTCGTACGGCATTTACCACCTTTGGCCCCGCTCCCATTACATGCTTTGTCATCAATTCAAGTTGTGTCATCATTTTAGCAAGAGTCTCATCTCGCTCTTCATCCCTTTTCCTCAACTTAGCTGCCAATGCACTTGGTCTAACTTCATGAGTGGACATATTTGTTTCTCTCGTGTGCCAAGCCCTATAGGTCATTTTTATTCTGTCTAGGAGGGCTTTGGCCAACCCATACATTTGATCCATTATAGAACCACCAGCTAAGTTGTTGGCAACCGATTTGTTAATTGAATCAAGGGCCCAAAAGAATCATTGTGGAAATACACCATCTGACAATCCATGGTTTGGGCAAAGAGGAACTTTCTTCTTAAACCTCAACCATGCCTTGTGTAAAGGCTCTTCAGGTTCTTGTCTGAAATTTGTAATATCATCCCTCAGCTGAAGCATCTTTGATGGAGGGAAAAAATGGTCCAGAAAGGCTTCAGATAACTCTTTCCATGAAGTAATACGTCGTGGAGGGAGTTCTTCTTGCCAACTCGTCGCCTCCCCTGTCAATAAAAATGGAAAGAGTCTCAACCTGATGGACTCTTGATTGATACTTGTGATATTTAATGGTTGGCAAATTTCCAAGAAGTTTCTCAGATGTTGATTCGCATCTTCACTTGGCTTTCCGCCAAAGAGCCCCTTCATTTGTAATAAGTGCAGCATAGTGCTCCTACATGAAAAGATGCATTCCTACCATAGGTGGTAGGCGAATAGCTCCTGCCACTTCTGACATTACTGAATTGTCTTCCTCAAGTTCCATATTACCTTCAACTAAGCTATCCACTGCATTGAAATGATGGCTCATGTGGTTATGAAATCCTAACAACAGTAAACACACTTTAAGTAGCTACGATGCAAAACTATTTAAACTTAACAATCAATCATGATATTGTCATATGCTTGTCCCCGACAATGGCGCCATTTTTGATAACATTCAAACCATACCGTCTTTTTTAAAGAATATGCATGGTCGAAGTACCAAAATAAGTAACCCGGACGAGTGACGGGGTCGAATCCCATGAGGACTAGGGGATGATATTGACTAGTGTCGATTATAAAGTTGACTTTAGATTGCACCACTCAAAAAAAAAACATAAATAAGAACCAATTGGGGGAAGTATCAATATGTAAGAGATTATCAAGTCTAAAGTGGTTTAGTTCAGATAGCAAGGTTTACCAAAGTTGTCACATTGATGTGAAAATTCTAGAGGTGGGGTGTATATGATGGATTAATTTTATAAGGTCTTGCTGGATAATCTCAAAAGTTCAACTAATGTGAATAACCTTAGGCGAACAGAGGTATTCCATGGTTTTTAGCCAATTTCATACCTCTAGCTAGAGTTCTTTTGAATCTCTATACTCAATCAACTCAGCCTAATGTGATTTGGATTAATAGCTGCACTATTTCTGGCTATTAGCCATTAATTTAGGAGTGAGAGCATGAATTTGACTATTTCTAGCCCAAATTCACAATCTCCCAACTGTACCCACTATTAGATTCTCTCCCAATACTTAATTCTTCTTTTTCAAGAAACAATCAAGTAAGAAAACATAAACCCATATGAAAATAAATGGATCTTCAATTAATGATAGGAGAGAATCTAATAGATTCACAATTACTTGTACATTCTTAAGATAATTCTAGCAATTCCTACCCTAATCAACAATCATCACCAGCACCACCTCTAGCTAATGATTTAGCTACTCATGATTAAGAATTTCACAAGCATATTAAACAATAGACTCATCAAATTCAATAAGAAAGGTTGAAAAATCAATTTCACAATAATGGTTTTTAACAATGGTAGTCACTTACCATGGAGAACAAGAAGTAAAGGAATAAATCTCAAAGTCACCAATTACTATCTTCTACTCTTCTTTGCAAAAGGAATGTTCTAAAAAGTGAAACTGAAAATGAAAGCTGACTCCTTCTTCGTACTTCTCTTAGACTATATGTAGAAAGCAGGGTCTCTCTTTCCTCTTTTTCTGTGTTGACTCTTTTACCCCTGAGCACCGTCTCTTCATCGGTGGGACACTAGCAATTCGCCAGTTCATACTCGTGAACCGCTGGATGCATTTTGTTGTGTCACTACCAAATTTCAGTCAGCTTCGGCGACACGTTCGACATTTCTCCAATATCATTCCTCGAACTGCCAAGGTTTTGTCCCTCATTAAAGAAACTTGGCTAATGATTCAGTGATTGATCTGGCGACTCACTGTTTGGGATTCATGTTTCGCCGATGGCAATTTTTTTCCTTTGAAGCAGTGTTGATCAGCCTTTGTTTGGAGTTTCACTGGTTTTTATTAGTGATATGCCACTTTTCTCTCATTTCCTTCTTTTTGCACCAATTTTGCTCTTTTTTACACATCTGGGCATCTGCATACAAAAAAGACAAAAAGACCATAAAATCCATATAATTTACTCAAGAACAAAGAAAAACCACAAGTTTTAGTGTCTAATGTGTCGGTAAATTACCAACTCATCAACTTTCTTAGAGAGTGTTTCTCAGGTTGAAGATGGAATGAAGGAGTTGATATAGGATGTACATCGGCTTGCATGACTAGGAGTTTGCCTAGTGGATTCGATAGATACTGGTGTCATCGTTCAGAATGGTTTAGAATCTTCTTTAGTGATTGAGGTCAAGGCTAGGCAAGATGAGTGTCCTATTTTTGTTAGGTTGAAGGATGCGGTTCAGAATTAAGAGGTAGAGGTCTTCTCCCAAGGAGGCGATGTTGTTTTTCTATATCAAGGTCATTTATGTGTTCCAAGTGTTGATGATTTGAGAGAGAGGATGATGTACAGGGCTTATGGTTCATAGTATTCTATCTATCCAGGTGCCACCAAGATGTACCGAGATCTAAGGGATGTCTACTAGTGGAATGACATGAAAAAGGATATAGAAGAGTTTGTGGTTAAACGTCCAAATTGTCTACAAGTGAAACTGGAGCATCAAAGATTGGGGCGGGTGCTACAAGACATCAGTATCCCTATTTAGAAGTGGGAAGAGATTTAGATGGATTTCATCACAAGGTTACCTCACACTCATCGATAGTATGATTCTATTTGGGTGATTGTAGAAAGGTTTACTAAAGTAGCCAATTTTTCTACTAGCCAAAACTATTGACTCAATGAAGAATTATGCTAAATTGTACCTTCGGGAGTTAGTTTGGTTGCATGGGGTTCCCTGGTCCATTATTTTGGATAGAGGTACTGAGTTCACCTTGCATTTTTGGAGATCATTTTCGAAGGGACTTGGTACCCAGGTCAAGCCAATCATATCTTTTACCCATAGATGGAAGGTCAGGCTGAGCAGACCATTCAAACTCTCAAGGATATGTTGAGAGCATGTGTGATTGACTTCAAAGGAAGTTTGGATGATCATTTACCTTTTATCGAGTTTGCTTACAACATCAGCTACCACTCAAGAATTCAGATGGCTATGTTTAAGGCTCTTAATGGGTAGAGTTATAGATCACCTATTGGCTGGTTCGAGGTAGATGACGCTATATTGATATGGCCTACTTCAGTTCATGAGGCTATGGAGAAATTTCAGCTTATAAGGAAAAGGCTGAAAATATCTCAGAGTCGTCAAAAGTCCTACACTGATGTGAGGAGCAGAGAACTGGAGTTTGAAGTTAATGATTGGGTGTTTTTGAAGGTGTCTCCCATAAAGAGAGTGATGAGGTTTGAAAATAAAGGAAATCTTAGTCCCTGATATGTTTGTTGCAACAATATTGTGAAGCGCATTTGTAAGGTGGCGTATGAGTTGGAGCTACTAGCGGAGTTGGCTTTGGTACATCCAGTTTTCCATGTGTCATTGTTAAAGAAGTGGGTTGGTGCTCCAGCTTTTGGTTTTCTCGGTGGAGAGCATAGGTGTATAGGACAACCTTAGTTATAAGGATGTAACAGTTGAGATCCTTCATCATTAGGTTTGGAAGTTGAGGAATGAAGAAGTAGCTTCAGTGAAAGTCTTGTGGAGGAATAAGCTTGTTGAAGGTGCTACATAGGAGGCCGAAACAGATATGATGGCTAGATACCTGCATTTATTTTCTTCCGACTCAGTTCTAGCAGGAGGTATCAGTTTCCTCCCTAGTACTCTATTCAGTTTCATGTTTAGTTCATGTCTCACAGTTTCCTTTATGTCAGTGCATGTATGTGAGATTCATCAATTCAGTTCGGTCATATGTATTAGTCTGGATTCTTCACTCTGTCAATTTTCAGCTTCAGATGTTCAATATTTTAGATCTCAGTTTCCTTCCCCTATTTTTTTTAGTATGTTTAGTCTACATTTGAAGACGAATGTTCCCAAGGGGGAGATATTGCAATACCCCAAAAATTTCCTAAGGATAGATGAGAGAAATGGAAATAAGTTTAGCAAAAAAATATTTATTTTTGCCTCAAAATGACTCATGGTACGAGTTGTGGTGAAAAGTAATGGATCGTGGGAGGAGTCGTAGTGCGATGCTGAAGTTTGATACTTAGACAATAAGTCACACCATGAGTTGTGGTGCATTGGTACGACTCATGGTTAGGAGTCGTGGTGAGGCATAGGGAATGCTAGGGTTGGAAAGGAAGGATCGTGGTACAACTCGCCATGGGAAACAATGAGTCGTGATAATGGTTGTGGTTTGGAGATGTTGTGTACGGATATGTTGTCATGAGTGGTGCTACAATTCATGGTAGCTAACCACAAGTTGTGGTTTGTAACTTATGAAAAAATCTAGAGAAGGTGAGAATTGACACTCAGTGACAACAAAAGATGTTACAACTTGTTAAGACATGTAATGACATGTAGTAGGTGCCCATGATGAGATCTCAGAAACCAATCTTACAACCAGTGGTGACAACGAGAGATGACCACGAGTCTTCACTTCATGGTATGACTCATGGTGAGAGGTGTGACGACTAGCAATGTTGATCTTCCAAAATTTACATTAAGGGTATTTTCGTAAATCCTAAGCTCCTAGGTTCTAAACTACAACATTTTAATCCCTAAAAGTAGTGTATTAAGGGATTCTAACCTATTCTAATTCATTCAACTCCCATGCATGTAAGGTTAGAGGATTCCATTGAAGATGAAGATTAGAATCCTCCAATTCTCCTCCAAATCTCTTGGGTTTTCAAAGTCAAGTTGAATATTAATTTACCCAGGTATTTAGGGCCATGAATGATAGTTACCTTTCACTCTCATGTCCAAATTTCTCCTTAAGTTCATGAATTCAAGTGTTAATTCATATGTATGATCCTATGGGGTTTTATCCCAATTTCATGAAATTCTGTATGATTTAATTATGGGTCAATTCGCTTTATCTTTCAAAGCATAATTTAAGATTTATGAACAGATTTTTTACCTATTTTGATTATCAATTCATTATTTCAAATTTTAGAAAATTATGCAAAATTATGCAAGTTTCATGAAAGGTAAAGTTTATGATTCTACTATGATGTTGATTCTCCTAAGCCTAAATTGATGATTCTATTATTTATGATATGATTTCCTACAAGTACTCTTCATGAAGTTATGAACCTCAAGTATGGTGATCTTCTCAAGCATGTATGTTCTTCATGATTTATGAGTTTATGATTTTGGCCGATTCATGGGCTCTTATTTCATGGCTAATCATGTATTTCAAGTGTGATGAAATATGTTATAATTCAACTAGCCATGATCCTCATGTATGATTTCATGATTATTATATGAGCCCTCATGTGCTTATTGTTGAGAGCAGTGTCTAGCACCAAGTAGGCTCGATGTTCAGGTAAACTCCATGGTCTCAGAAGTACGTGCCAATGTAGGTTTATATTTATCGACTCTAGGTGTGTCCCTAATAGTGATATCATGCCATTTACGTCCCTTGCCTGGAAAGATTGTGATGGCTTTGTCCACTTGAGCGAGATAGTTGGGGCATCATTTAAGCTCTATCATGATGGTGTCGGTTAAGGCGACTCCTCCTATTATTCCTCATGATATATGCATTGTCATGTTTATGATACTTTGTCTCAAGTTATGTTTTACAATGTTTCTCTTATGATTATGATTATGACTACCTTATGAATAGCTTTGAAAACCTTTAGCCCTTATGTTTATGTTATAATTATCACTTCATGTTTGAAATTTCCTACTCTTATGAACTCTTATGTATTTTATTAGCCTATTTTTAATTACCTTGCATACTCAATACATTCAAAGTACTAACAACATACTCTATGTTGTATCATTTCATGATATAGGTCTGAGAGCTCAGATTCAGCCGCGCCATTAGTCCTGCTTCCGTATTGATTTATGGGGTTGCATGTGCAGAGTTGGCTTTATATCAGCTAAAAGGGGTCACACACATCTGGTTTCGTCAATGGAAGGATAGTAGGGTAGTCGGAGCTGGCCCTTTCACTTGGGAGAAGTTCCATGTTGTGTTCCTAGATCAATTCTTCCCTCGTGAGATGATATAGTTGAAAGCAACCGAGTTCGTGAATCTTAAGCAAGGGAGGATGACGGTGAAGGTGTATGCCCTTGAGTTCACTCGCCTATCAAAGTACGCCCCAAAGTTAGTGGTTGATCAGAGGGTGTGGGTGATCAATATTTTTCATGGTGTGGCGGGCTATTTGGACAAGGATTGTACGACTGCTATGCTCCACTAGGATATGGATTTCCCTCGGATAGACTTGTATACCAAGAAGATGGAGGAATTGCATGTGAGGGAGAGAGAGGCCAAGAGGGCCAGGACCGATAAATACAGGTTCTCTCAGCCGAGGTCGGGTGGTAGGCACTGACACCAGACCCACTAAAGATGTTCAGCCCCAACATCTTCAATGCTGAGTGTGCCATCCCAGCCTAGGCAAGATCCGAGGGGGCGAACATTAGGCTCGAGGGGTTAGAACAGCAGACCCGCAGATTCTACTATCCCAGCTTGCCACAGATGTGGTTGGGGCACAAGGTCTAGTGCTTGGTAGGTACAGGTTCTTGCTTTAGGTGTAGGAAACCTGGAAATATGCTCAAAGATTGCTCGGCGATGAGACAGGATCATGATGGGGGCAGAGGTCTAGTTTCTAGTTCAGCAGTCCTTCCCACACGGTTAGCACAGCAGAGGGAATCTACTAGCACAGGTGGCGGTCCGCGCCAAAATAGATTCTATGCCTTAGGATCCCTCCAGTAGTAGGAAGTCTCCCCGAATGTAGTCACTGGTATGTTACAAGTTTTCCATCTTGATGTATATGCTTTGTTAGATCCGGGGGATGCCTTGTCTTTTTTGACAGCATATGTGGCCAGTAGCTTCGAAGTCAGTCCCAAAGTCTTGTTAGACCCCTTGTCAGTCTCTACTCCAGTGGGTGATTCAGTTGTAGCTAGATAGGTGTATGGAGGTTTCCTGGTCTCAGTTCTTCAGAAAGTCACCTCGGCAGATTTGATAGAGTTATCCATGATAAATTTCAATGTTATCCTCGACATTGATTTCCTATTTTCATGTTATGTGTCAATTAATTGTAGGACCCGAGCAGTAGAGTTTATATTTTCGGGAGAGCCAGTCCTAGAGGGGAAGGGTAGTTCAGTTGTGCCCGTAGGTCGTTTCATTTCCTACCTTAAGGCCAGAAAGATAATTTTTAAGGGTTGTGTATACCATCTGGTTAGGGTTAAGGATATGGAGTCTGAGACCCCGACTATACAGTTAGTCCCAGTGGTATCTGAGTATCCATAAGTCTTCCCAGATGATTTATCGAGAGTCCCTCCCGAGCGGGAGATTGATTTTTGCATTGACCTTCTCCCCGACACGCTGCCTATATCTATTCCTCCGAAAGAAACATGGTTCGCTTCATATGTGCATTGATTATCGGCAATTGAACAACATCACCATCAATAATAAGTATTCTCTACCTAGGATTGATGATTTATTTGATCAGCTTCAGTGTGTCAGGTGCTTCTCGAAGATAGATCTCAGATCCAGGTACCATCATCTTAGAGTTCGAGATAGAGCATCCCGAAGACAGCCTTCAGGACGCAGTATGGTCATTATGAGTTTAGTTATGTGTTTTGGACTAAAGAATTCTCCTTCATATTTCATGGACTTGGAACAGGGTGTTCAAGCCATACTTGGATATGTTCGTGATTGTATTTATTGATGACATCCTGATATACTCTCGAAGCGAGGAGGAGCATGCCACTCATTTGAGAGTAGTGCTGAAAACTCTCAAGGATCGCCAATTATATGCCAAATTCATTAAGTGTGAGGCTGGGCTGAACTCAGTGGCGTTTTTGGGCCATGTGGTATCAATCGAAGGCATAAATGTGGACTCTCAGAAAATAGAAGCGGTGAAGAATTGGCCTAGACCGGTGAATCCTTCGAATATTCGGAGCTTCTTGGGTTTAGCTAGCTACTATCGAAGATTCAAGGAAGGTTTCTCATCAATTGCAGCACCTTTGACAAAATTGACCCAGAAGAAGTTGAGGAGAGCTTCCGATAGTTGAAGACTCGACATACTTCAGCACCAGTGTTAACCCTATCTGAGGGTACTGATGGGTTCTTGGTGTATTGTGATGTTTCAAGGATCGTACTTGGGTGTGTGTTGATGCAGCAAGGGAAGGTTGTAGCATATGCCTCTAGACAGCTAAAAGTTCACGAGAAGAATTACCTGACCCATGATATTTAATTGGCCATGGTGGTATTCGCCTTGAAGATATGGAAACACTATTTGTACGTGGTCTATGGGGATTTGTTTATTAACCATAAGAGTTTACAATATGTTTTTACCTAGAAGGATCTCAATCTTCATCAAAGGAGGTGGTTGGAGCTACTCAAGGACTATGATATGAGTGTCCTGTACCACCCGGTTAAGGCCAATATAGTGGCAGACACACTTAGTAGACTCTCTATGGAGAATGTGTCCCATGTGGATGAGGGAAAGAAGGAGCTAGTGAAGGATGTGCATCGACTCGCAAGGTTGGCGGTTAGGTTGGTTGACTCGATGGAAGGCAGTGTTGTTGTTCAGAACAGATCAAAATAGTCATTAGTGACTAATGTAAAGGATAGACAAGATGATGACCCCATTTTGGTAAAGTTAACGGAATCCATTCAGAATCAGAAGGTAGAGGTCTTCTCAAAAGGGGGAGATGGTGTGCTTCAGTACAAGGGTCGCTTATGTGTTTCAGATGTTGATGATTTGAGGAACTAGATGTTGAATGAGGCTCATGGAACTAGGTTTTCCATCCATCCAGGTGCCACCAAGATGTACCGTGACTTATGGGAATTCTAATGGTGGAATGGCATGAAGAAGTATATCACAGAATTTGTAGCTAAGTGCCCAAATTGTCAGCAAGTAAAGGTTGAACATTAGAGATCGGGAGGTATGCTTCAGGATATCAGTATTCTTACTTGGAGGTGGGAAGAAATTAATATGGACTTCATCACAAGTTTACCTCATACTCGTTGATAAGATGACTCCATCTGGGTTGTGGTTGACTAGTTGATCAAGGCCGCTCATTTTCTACCGGCCAAAACCACATATTCTGTAGAGCACTATGCGAAACTATATATCCGGGAGCTAGTTCGATTGCATGGAGTTCCCCTATCCATCATATCAGACATAGGTACCCAATTTACATCTTAGTTTTGGAAGTCGTTTCAAAACGCACTTGGTATTCAGGTTAAGCTCAGCACAACATTTCACCCGAAACGGATGGACAAGCGGAGCGGCAATTCAAACTCTTGAGGGCATGTTGAGAGCATGCATGATTGACTTCAAGGGTAGTTGGGATTATCATTTTCCTCTTATCGAGTTTGCATACAATAATAGCTATCATTCCAATATTTAGATGGCGCCGTTTGAGGCTCTCTATAGGCGGAGCTGTAGATCACCCATTGGTTGGTTCGAGATTGGTAAAGCAGTGATAATAGGACCAGATTCAGTTCATGAGGCTATGGAGAAGTTTTGGTTGATAAGGGACAGGTTGAAAATAGCTCAGAGTCACCAAAAGTCCTATCTCGACTTGAGAAGAAGACAACTTGAGTTTGAAGTTGATGATTGGGTATTTGTGAAGGTGTCTCCTGTTGTGCCCGCAAGTGTACGGGTCGTACAAGTAATATAGTTGCCCTTTTTAAGAGCCGGATGTCGAACCCACAGGGACTGGACCAATTCAGCTAATTATCAAGTTCAAGTGTGATATTAAATGCCGCAAGTGTTAATTATTGACTTTTTCGAGAAATTTAATTAAGTCCAGATGTGGTCAATGAAATACTCTGAATTCATTCAAGGAGCAGCTAGAGTTAAAGCCAGATAATCATGCGATACTAAGACTTGCAATGGTTTAAGTATGAAACTATCAATTGTCGTCTCACATAATTAAAATTGCATGTTCATGGTCTTCCGAACCTCTAAACACGACAAACTAGCCTCACTACTACATCGTTGAGCGAGGATGTCATCTAGTTCGTGGGCAATTCACTACGTGGATGTGGCTTATGGGGTTTATACACTTGATTTGGGTACTTCCATACCACCAACCATTTAACCAATCTTAGCTTCACAACTACTCCTACAAATGGTGGAGTACGATTCTTAGTTGGTGTCTTTGTATCTTCCCATTTTATCAACCAAGCAAGGTGATTAGGTATATTCCTATCCTAACCACAAATCTTATCAAAAGACAAGAACTTGCTTCCTACATTCTTATGTTCTTGCCTAGGTTTTCTTTCTCAAGCATTTACCTACACTTAACGTGTGTGTTTTCATGGTGATCAATCATAAAAACTACCATAATTAATAATGCAAGACAAAACAACAATCAATAACTTAATTTCAAAACAAATTCGTAAAAACACAATCATAACTCATGGCTTCAACCCTAGAGGAAGGGTTCTAGCCACTCAAGTTCATAAAATTACAAGAAAACATTGTTAAAGTAACATACTTACAAGAATTGGTAGAAGAGAAGATGAAATTGATGAACCCTAGGTGAGTTCTCACACTTCTCCCTTCACACCTACGTGGTTCTTCAAAATAAAATTGTGACAAAAATGATTTTAGGAGCTAAGGGACCTATTTATAGTAAATGAGAGATGTATAAAATTATGGCCGTCATGGAATAGCTCCGTGTAACGGAGGTTATCGCACCAATATGCCTCCGTGACACAGAGGCATCGCGTAGTCACACTAGAAAGCAAAACAGTCGCCAAGCAGAAGCTGTCTGTGTTGGCAGCGTGTCACGCTGCTTGTGCAGCGTGTTAGGTGGTGTGTCACGGCCCTAGTCGCGCAGCTTGCCTACCGTGGCACGTTGCCAACATGCAGGTTGGCTGTCTCGCGCTCGCTCCCTGCCGACGTTCGCGTTTTACTTCCGATTCCATGCCTCCACTTCACCAACTCATGGATTAGTTCTTCAAATTCATTTTAAACCTACAAAAACAAGAACTAATCATGTTGGTTAGTATATATATTCACATTTACATAGAAATACATGAGAATGCATATAATTAAGTCGATTAAAAAGACAAAACTAAGTTATAAAGCATCACTCGAGCATGCTATTTTGCCCGAGATCACCTACCCCACACTTAAAGTCTTGTTCGTCCTCGAACAACCCTTTTACATCTCATGTAAATGAAGACTCACACATAACTAATTTAACAAGACAATTCAAGCTACGACTATAATGATTATTTTAGATAGCAAGTTAAAAATAGAGCATGCACGATTTAATCAATGAAATGATATACAACTCCGTTAAGAATTTCTATCCTCAAGAATCGACTCTCAATCTTAGCAAACTCATGCAAATCAACCGATCAAGAGATCCGGCATGAATGTCATCTCTCATTAAACATGTGCCCTCACAACAAGAGAGTTACCCCTTTTTACTCACAAATTTTCAATTCACAACATGTATGGGTATATGAATAGAATTACGCTCGCTCTCTCAAAGAATTCACATGCATCATGTAGTGAACCATAAGCTTTCCCTTAGTGTTTTACTCCGCTAATTTAAGGATGTATGAACGTAAGATCAAGTAGGACTTAATGGGTTGCAATATAAGCTAAGGGACAGGTAGGTACTATTCTGGCCAGTAATAGTGACTATCTTCCCCAAGCGCTTTTAATAACTTCAACCTTCATTAAGGACATGTCTTTTCTTACTTCCTCCTCATTCTTGAATTTTCTCTTCTTGTTCCCATTTCTTTCAGCACACTCAGCTTATTAGTAAGGAGTACTTAAAAAACTTTTTCATTCATTTACTCTCTACCAATACTCAGGCATTTTCAAACAAATGCACCCTTGACCTTTCTCAACTTTTACAACTGCTACTTTTCCTTCTTTTCCATGCTTCTCACTCCTTCACTCTTTGGAATTTTTCACTTAAGCGCTTAGGATTTTTGGATCAAATTAAAGGCTAATAAAAGAAAAAGGATTAAGCTTATGTTATAGCTATCAAAGAATAGGCTTAAGGCTCAATGGGGATAACTAGGATTAAATATTCAAGGTAGGTAAAGTGAGGGATAACCTTTATGTTCATTCAAAGAAATGCCTAAATCATCTCCTACAGTCCACATCCTTTATTTTTTTTATATACACACCAGGAAAGTTCTAGACATTCCATAATAGCACGGAATATTCGAAAAACTTACACTCACAGCATATGCTCAATTTAAGACACATTCCGCATACTCTTAACTCAACTAATCACAAAAATTCAAAATTAAGCTTCAATCACATTGAGTCAAATTCAAGAGCCTAAGTGTCTCAAACAAAGTTATACACTTCATACATGCTTCAACACTAACCACACTTGTATCTTACAATCATGTATGGCACATAACAAGAACATAAAGCCATCAATTAGCTACGGGTTAATAAACCAAAACCTATTGACTAATTTTCCTCAACAGGGTCGTCATCCATCCATCGTCGGAAATAGTCTCTAACTATGACTAAAAACTTCATATACAGACAAGAAAATTTTTATTCTTTGGTTCAAAGACCCCCCGTCGGAAAAAAACCAAAAAGAAAAACCAAAGGGTGATGAAGTCATGCTTAATACAAAAATTTTCTTTATGTATCAAGAACTACATTCACCATAATCATTAAGCACAAATTTTTTAATTTTCCCTCACCCCACACTTGAATCATGCTATGTCCCCATAGCATCAAATTAAAACTAAACAGGATGAGAAATACTTCCTGAGGCCTCTAGGCCTCGCTAGTAGCATGTTTTTCTTCAAATTCGCACAAATGGGTGTTTGACCCCACACTTTCTCTTCCATCTTGTTAGCTTCCTCCTTTAAGGGTACTCAGAATTCCCCTCCACCTGTGCTTAAATTTCCACGAAAAACACAAACACGATGAAAATAAACAAAACCAACACAAACAAAAATCACCAATTTTACCTATGGTACCCTTGGGTTGCCTCCTAACAAGCGCCTTATTTTACGTCGCGGCACGACATGAACTATCCTTTTCAGAACATCCTCATACCTAGGTTCTCTTTCGAGAACCATCTCCTTTTCTTTTGATCATTAGAGGAAACAGCCTCCACACTGTTCCTCTCTTCCTCCAACTTCTTCACACTCTGAAGCCCTTTATAAGACTCGGGCTAAACATTTATCATTACCTTTGGTCATGGACCTGTGGAATCCCCAACCCCACACTTATCCTTTGGAAACACACTAACCTTACAAAGGTTTCTGTAGTGTGTGGATGGGTTCATTTCTTTGTATAATCAGAAGAGTTCTTCTTCATCCTTGACCCGCATTTTCAGGGTCCCTGCTCTTAAGTCAATTACCGCTCCTCCGATGGCCAAGAATGGCCGTCCCAAGATTAAGGGTACCTGGTCATTAACATGAAAATCTAAGATAATAAAATAAGTAGGTATAATAAACTTACCCACTTTGATGAGAAGGTCCTCTATTATTCCATCAGGTGCCACTCGCGACTTATCCGCCAGCTGCAGCATCAACTTTGGTTGCCTCGATTTTCCCAACCCCAGGGTGTTAAATAAAGATAGGGTCATTAGATTAACTTCTGACCCTAGATCACACAAAGCTCATAGCACCCCATCTTTACTAATTTGTATGGGGAGGGTAAAACTCCCTGGGTCTATGAGCTTGTTTGGAATTTTTCTCAATACCCTGTGACTGCACTCCTCAGTCAGTGCTACCGTCTGGACATTCACCAATCTGACTTTGTTAGCCATCACGTCTTTCAAGTATTTAGCATACTTGGGCATTCCCTGCAAAACATCAATAAGAGAAAATTTATGTGAAGTTCTTTGAAAATCTCAAAGAACATTTTGAAGCATTCCTCCTCCTAGCTCTTTCAAAATCTCTGAGGGAATGGTGATGGTGGTCTTTGTGCTGGCTGCAATGAAGATTGTGCATTTTGTTGCACAGCACTCTGATTCTCTCCCTTGTCAGTGGATGGTCCTTGTCTCCCCAACTCCGGCTGCACCTCTTTTATTTTCTCTTTTGGTACTGCATCAGCTAATCGTTTGCCACTCCTCAGACTGATGGTGGTGACCTGACAGGGGTTAGGATCTGTGTCACTTGGTAGTCCTCCCTGCGGTCTCATATTTTGAGCAGCTGCTATCTGACCCATCTGCTTCTCTAGATTGCGGGTGGCCACTTGCTGATTCTTCAGGTCTGATGCCATCCTCGCCTGACTTTCTGCTAACTGAGTCTGGGTCTCCATGATTTTCTACAATGTTTCCTCAATATTGCTGCTCAACTGCCATCATTCATCCTATTATGTTGATACTACTGCTGTTGAGGTTGCTTGTAACTTTTATTTTGATTTCCACCCCAAGTAAAATTTGGGTGGCCCTGCCAATTTTTGTTGTAGTTGTTTCCAAAATTCTGATTGTTCCTCTGCACATTCCCAACAAAATTGAATAATTCCAGATTGGCTCCACAAGATTCTACATTGTGCCCATTATTTCCACAAATTTCACACCAACTTGGAGCTTGCTGAACCGCATTAACCTGACCCTGCTATTGGTTCATACTCACTTTATTGAAGTGAGTCATCATTTGATGCTGGAACGAAGCGAACTGTGCCGCCAAGGCATTCATACCCTCTACCTATATCAACCCTACTCTCTTTCCTGCCCCTCTTCATGATTCGCTATGCCACTCTGGATTTCCCTGTGCAATTCTATTCAACAGTGTATACAGCTCATCATAAGTCTTCTCTAAGGCTTGCCCACCCGATGCAGAGTCTAGTAAAATTTTCGTGTGTGGGTCTAGACTTTCTACAAAGGTATGAGCCGACACTTTATTTGATTGTTGGTGATGGGGACAGTCTCTCAATAATCACTTGAATCTTTCCCAAGGCAAATATAAGTTCTCATCAGGACTCTGCTTGAAACTCAGTATTTCACTTCTAAGTTTGGCAGTCTTGCCTGAAGGGAAGAATCTGATAAGGAACTTCTTTGCCAAATCATTCCACGAAGTTATGGAGTTTGGTGGCTCAGCTTTCAACCACTTCTTTGCCTCTCCCAATAATGAAAATGGGAAGAGGGTAAGTCGGACATAGTCTGTGGACACTCCGGTGGGGACGAAAGTGTCACTAATCTCAAGAAAATTCTATAAGTGCTGCTACAGGTCCTCATGTGCCATCCCAGTGAATTGACCACTAGAATGTAATAGCTGCACCATGTTCTGCTTCAATTCAAAGTTCCCTCTAGGATCTAATTTACGAATACTAGAGTTCACATTAGTCAATTGTGGGATTGCCACTTCGCGAACTGGTCTAGCTGCCATTGCTTCCAGTGACAATTGTGCTTGTCCTGCAGGTGGTTGTTGTTGTACCTTTTCTTGAAGTCGTTTAAGATTTTTCTCAAGAGCTACTCTCCTTTGCAAATGGATTTGACGTTCAGGTTCAAGCAACGGTTCCACAAGCTCTCTATTCTTAGCCAGCTTGGCGAGACAACCTGTCACCTGCAATAAGTCAAACTAAGACCAAGTTTCTCAACACTTAAGGTAATTTAAAAATCACAAAAAAATAGAAAAATTCACTAAACTTCGCCGACTCCCCGGCAACGGCGCCAAGAACTTGATGAGCCCGCAAGTGTACAGGTCGTACAAGTAATATAGTGGCCCCTTTTAAGAGCCAGATGTCGAACCCACAAGGACTGGACTAATTCAGCTAATTATCAAGTACAAGTGTGATATTAAATGCCGTAAGTGTTGATTATAGACTTTTTCGAGAAATTTAATTAAGTCTAGAAGTGATCAACGAAATACTCTGAATTCATTCAAGGAGCAACTAGAGTTAAAGCCGGATAATCATGTGATACTATGATTTGCAATGTTTTAAGTATGAAACTATCAATTTGTTGTATGACATAATTAAAATTGCATGTTCATGGTCTTCCGAACCTATAAACACGACAAACTAGCCTCACTACTACATCGTTGAGCGAGGATGTCATTTCTAGTTCGTGGGCAATTCACTACATGGATGTGGTTTATGGGGTTTATGCCCTTGATTTGGGTACTTCCGTACCTCCAACCATTTAACCAATATTAGCTTCACAACTACTCCTACAAGTAGTGGAGTACGATTCTAAGTTGGTGTCTTTCTATCTTCCCATTTTATCAACCAAGCAAGGTAATTAGGTATATTCCTATCCTAACAACAAACTTATCAAAAGACAAGAACTTGCTTCCTACATTCTTATGTTCTTGCCTAGGTTTGCCTTCTCAAGAATTTACCTACGCTTAACGTGTGTGTTTTCATGGTGATCAATCATAAAAACAACCATAATTCATAATGCAAGACAAAACAACAATTAATGACTTAATTCCAAAACAAATTCGTAAAAACACAATCATAACTCAAGGCTTCAACCCTAGAGGAAGGGTTCTAGCCACTCAAGTTTGTAAAATTACAAGAAAACATTGTTAAAGTAACATACTTACAAGAATTGGTAGAAGAGAAGATGAAATTGATGAACCCTAGGTGAGTTCTCCCACTTCTCCCTTTAGTCCTAGGTGGTTTTTTAAAATAAAATCGTGACAAAAATGATTTTAGGAGCTAAGGGACCTATTTATAGTAAATGAGAGATGTATAAAATTTTGCCCGACATGGAATAGCTTCGTGTCATGGAGGTTATCGCGCCAATATGCCTCTGTGACATGAAGGCATCGTGTAGGCACATTTGAAAGCAAAACAGTTGCCAGGCAGAAGCTGTCCACGTTGGCAGCATGTCATGCTGCTTGTGCAGCGCGTTAGGTGGCGTGTCACGGCCCTTGTCGCGTAGCCTACCTGTCGTGGCACGTTGCCAATGCGCAGGTGGGCTGTTTCGCACAACCTCCTTGCCGACGTTCGCGTTTTACTTCCGATTCCATGCCTCCACTTCACCAACTCATGGATTAGTTCTTCAAATTCATTTTAAACCTACAAAAACAAGAACTAATCACGTTGTTTAGTACATATATTCACATTTACTTAGAAATACATGAGAATGCATATAATTAAGTCCACAAACAAGACAGAACTAAGTTATAAAGCATCACTCGAGCATGCTATTTTGCCCTAGATCATTATACTGAACAACTCATGTTTTATGACTATCACAATCATGATTTAAAACATGTTCTCCTTACTATCATATTTTACTTATCCCACGTACTCAGTACATTCAAAATACTTATCACATACTTTTTTGATATATCATCTTGTGATATAAGTTTATGTGATCAGTCTCAGGCCCATTGCTAGATTCGATCTTGCTTCATATTCAGCTCACTCTTAATAAGTCCCCATCATCCTAGGATTTCAGCTTTGATTCATGTCTTTCCATGTCATTTCAATTTTCATACTTAGTGGAGCTAGTTGGTGTTTTTTCCCGTTCAGCTCATCTTATGTTTAAGAAGCTTTTCAGACTTTATTGAGTAGATATTCAGCTGCTTGACTTGTTGTGTCAGTTTTAATGCTTTATGATATCTTAGATGTCCGCTTATGCCTTATATTACGTCTGATTTCTAGTTAGAGTATGTTTATGCTTATGTTATGCATATGCCATTGCTTAGCTTGGATCCATTCATAGTTCTAGGTTCCGTGTTACATTCGAGGTCGATGCTTGGGTCATGATAAACTTGGTATGTGTTCGGCTGGTTCGGTAGGTGTTATAGGTTAAAATCGACACGCAAGTGCACGTGGTCAAACAAGTAATAAAGTGGCTAAGAAAGCCAAGTATCGAACCAAGGAGACGCTGGATAAGTAAAATTGCTTAAGTATACTATATTCTAGCTTACCTCTAATTATGCTGACAACAACGTAACCAAAAGTTAAATAATTTTTATTTATAAATTATATAATAAAACTATTAACAAATATTTACTGTGAATTGAAACTATGGATATGAGCATGCCAAGGTTAAGAACAAGTAATGAACTTAATTATAATCATAATTTGGTTATTCTTCTCTTCCTGTTGCTAGCCAAGAACATTAGCCTAGAGATTAAAACTCTCGTATTTAATCTCACTTTAGAATCATAAACCATTCGTCAACATTTCTGTGATCAAATGCAATTTATGACCTAGCAATACAATTCCGGTTCCTAAATTGACTAATACGGCTTTCAAGTATATTTCTATCAGGAAAGCACATCAAAACCCAATTTTTCCAAATCAAGCTAAGAACAATACCCTATTAATTCACAACTTTCCAATTTCTTGCTCTCTCGAGTGAAATTGGACTTTTTAGATGTACATTAATGTCAGCCACACACTAATGCAGTAGAAACAAGAATTAATAGAACAACATAGAAGAAGAAGATGAAAAACCATACAATTCAATAATCAAAATTCATCACCATTGTTCACAACCTCAGCAAGGAAGAGAATTAGCCACTCATTTGTGGATTAATCATCCTAAAACAAGTGTTAATCATACATACAATTGATTGAAAGAAGAAAGGAAGAGAGAAAATCCCTTAGATATTTCGTCCCTCAACTGCCTCTAACCCACGTCCTTGCTCCACCAAGTCTGAATTCATTAAAAATAAGCCTAAGTGTTCTATTTATACTATTGGGAATTTTTCCTGAAATAACAAGCAACGTGTCACGGAGGCCAACACGGAGCACTGCCTCCGTGACACGGCGTGGACGCGGACCCTCACTGGAAATCCAGGGTCCGGGAATATAGCCTCAACGTGGCACGGCATGCAACGCGGAGGCTTGCCTCCGTGCCACGGAGCTTTCGCGAGGCTTCACTGGAAATTGCCAATTAAATCACCCTCCAGGCAGTGTGCCTCCGCGATGGTAGCGTGGCACGGCTCCATCGCGGAGCCCCTTTACATTGTGCATTCCAATGTCTTTTCCGTGCTCGCATCCAAGTCCAACTCCGATATTGTTCCAACATGCATTTTAGCTCCTCAAAATCATGTTTTACCTACAAAACAATGCTAATCATGTTGGTTAGTATAAATACACATTTTATTATCAATTACATGAAAATGTATACACATTGCACAACAAACAAGGCGAAAATGATACATTTGAGTATCACTTGGGCATATAAATCTACCCAAGATCACTTACCCCACACTTAAATCCTTGTTCGTCCTCGAACAACAAATACACAATTCATGCAAATTACATCCCAACCTTTGCCACTATGGTGCGACAATTTATGCTACAGTCATACCGATCATTCAATATTGTAAATCATCAAGAAAACATGCATGGTCTTAACAATGCAATGACCTTTAATACATTAAGACTTCCTAGACTTCAAGAATCGACTCTCGATATCGGCAAACTCATGCAAATCAGCTAATCAAGATATCCGACACAAAAATCAATCTTTCATCAAGCATGTGCCCTCACAACTCAAGAGAATCTTCCCCTTTATGTTCATGCAACACACAAACATTCAAGTAGGGGCATGTAGAAATTAATTTCAGTCTCTCTCCCAAAAGAATTCACATGCATCATGTCATGACCCATAGGCTTGCCCTTAGTGTATTACTCCACTAATATAAAGAAATGCAATGTAAGATCAAGTAGGACTTTAATGGGTTGTAATGAAAGCTATGGAACTAGTATATATTGGATTAGCCAATAATAGTCACTAGCATCCTTAAGCGCCTTTTCAACACATTCTCCTAAACTCATGAACATTGTTTCTCTCTTTTCTTTTTCCTCTCATCCCATTCATGCTTGTTTACTTTTGTATGGCCCATTTCATCAAACACACTTGACACAACAACAAAGGGTTTTCATGCACCTTCATTATCATTTCATTATAACAAGTGCCTCTTCAACCTCTTCTTTTCTTTCCTCACTCTGCTTTTCTTTTCTTTCCACTCTTCTCACTCTTTGACACTTCGGGAAATTTTTTCTTTTCTTAAGCGCTTAAGAGTTTTGTATAGACTTTACGGCTAATGAAAAGAAGGAATAAAGCTTAGTTTATACAATTTTGGACAAAAGAAAGAAATAATCGGCTAAAGGCTCAACGGGCTGACTAGGGTATACAGTCACATAGAAAGGTAGAGTATGACAAGAAAAAAATATAGAAACTCTCGGTTAAAACAAAGAAATGCCTACATCCTTTCCAGCACTACACTTCCTTCATTTCGTTTTGTACACACACCAGGCAAGTTCTAGACACTTCACAATAGCCTGGAATAACAATACCTTACTTCACACTTCATGCACATGCTCGATTCAAGATGCATTCACATACTCTTTAATTAGCCAATTACATGAATTCAAAAATTAAGCCTCAATCACACCGAATCGAATTCTACAGCCTAGGTAACTCAACATATTTACAAAATTGCATGCTTTCAAACGAATCACTTTTACATTTTGAATATCAGTTACAACATGCAACCAAAATTTCACAACCATATAGTAACTACAGGTTCAGTGATGCACTCCACCAAAGAAAAAAAACTGAAAACAAATTAAAATCACTACTCCTACTGACTACATTTCCCTTAAAACGGTCGTCATCCATCCATCATAGGGAACGGTCACTAAGTATGACGTTGGTTCAATGGGACTATTCTCGGTAAAAGAACCGAAAACAAACTCCGAGAAACCCAAAAATAAAAATTGAAAATTTTTTACAAAACATCGATCATTTCGATGGAAAAATATTTACAAAATATTTTAATATGTACAAAATATTTTCGCAAAATTTTTAAAATTATCGATCATTTCGATAGAAAAAAAAATATTTACAAAATTTACAAAATATTTACACTGGCAACCACAAACTTTCACAACACACATCAATTACCACAAAAATATTTACAGATACAAATACAAATCAGTTCACAACCACAGGGAAACATAAACATACATGCAAAACAAAGGAAGAACATACAACAGATTAGCCCAGGTCCCAGCACCTAGCTACTTCCCACCCCACACTTAAATCGAACACTGTCCCCAGTGTTCAAAAAAATTAAAATCACAAAATTTTCGGGTGGTGGAACTCCCTGATCAGTTGAAATATTCGACTTCTTCATCCGGTGCTGCTGCCTCATCGCCCATGTCCGAGTCACCTCCGTCGTCGTCATCGGACTCCACATCGGGTCCTCCCGATGTGTCTCCTCATCTGTGGGGACATCATCGTCAGTGGGCTCAACGAAGGCTGGCCCCACTCGGCACAAAGCTCTGGCGTTCTCGCCAAATAGGTAATCTAGCTCCAGCTGCCATAACTCATCCTCCGTGGCTGGTCTCCCACCAATCCGAAGCTGAAGCATCTGCATACCAAACATTCATGCCATGTACTGATCGTCACGAGCATGTCGCTCGCCCAGTGTCAGCACTGGACCGTGTGTGGTGTCGGGGGCCTTAGTTTTTGTCACATCAAGGGCCCTCCGCTCCAACTGCGGGATGTAGTCCAAAGCCTCTTCCTCGACGTCGAGGCCCCGGAGAAAGGTGGTGATGAGTCCGCCGAACCCATACCTGTGGCCCTGGTGTAGTCGAGCTCTCTTCATGGCGGATATGATAACCGCCCCAACATTAATCTCTAGCCCTTTCATGAGGGCATACACCAGGCACACTCGATCCCGGGTCACATCAGTCATGTGCACCCCCGGGATCAGGCACGAACAAACTATTTTCAGCCTAATTCTTGCCTCCCTGTTCATTTGAGAATATGGCAGAGTCTGGTGGTAACCCCTCTCCTTATGTCTGCTCCATCGGGCTGTGGATCGAGCCCCACACAAAGTGCGTCTAATATCGGCGTATGGTGGGGTGATATTCAGCTAGCGGAGAACGTGGGCGTCTGTGTCCCGCGCTCCAATGATGGCATTTAATTTCTGGGGTTCCAGAGTGACAATCTACCCTCTGATTTTTATTGTGTGGCTTCTGATGGCCGGGTTCCAATTTGCATAGAACTCCCGTACTAAATGTAGGTTGCACTCCTTGGGCTCCTGAAATATGAAGCTGAGCCCAGCTGCCTCGATTCTCTATACAACACGGGGGAACTCCTGTGCTAGTGGTTCCCGTGCAATATGCTCCTCAGGGAAGTACTTATTCTCCTTATGTTTAGCGTACCACTTCTTCCCTTCATCGGTTACCCACCTCATTCCGTATAGGCGGCGTTGGCCACGTGGAACAGCTGGTGCAGCTGGGACTTCTGTGCCCAATCTCATGCGTTTTCTCCCGGTGCCTGAAGTAGAAGCACTTTTACCCTTATCCTGCCTACTCGCCATTGTACCTGTCAACATAAATAAACAAGCACAATGTCAAGCTAAATACATGTTAACTTCGGCTAAGGTCGGGTTAAACTAAGTTTACCCCACACTTAGTCCTTAGCTACTTTTACGATACTGCAGGCAAGGATTACTTTATTTACAACCCAAACACAAACAACTATGCAATTTATGCTTAGTGCGTTCACAAAAAAAATTTTGACAGTATAACTTTTAGTGTACTACTCAGACTTCATACAGCTAATCCCAATCCTACCGTCGCACTTAGCAACTATAACAATAAACAGAAACAACGACAAAAATTCTATATACATACGAATCCTAATAACCAAACCAATTTGAACCATTTTTACATTTTCCCAAAAATAGAGAATTCGTCGTCTATTACCTTCAAACAATATTTAGAACGACTTATCTCAATTCAAAAACACACCCCGACATATAATTCACCAATCTACCAAGTTACCCAATTCGATTTTAACAACCCCAGCCCTAGAAATCAATTTTACAATCAAATTCGAATCATTCACGCAATCGACAAGTTCAAACGCTAATTACAACATTCCGAACATTTATCAATCAAAGAATAATTCAATTTCATGCTAAATTGCTAATTAGGGTGATTTATCTCACCTCCCATGCTCAAATTCGACTAAAATCGCCAAAAACTTGAGAGAAACGAGGAAAACATACCTTTACGTTGAATAACCGAAGAAACTTGACAAATTGTTTGCTTAGTAGCGTGGCACGTTGGTTGGGAGAGGGAACTTAGGTGTTTGGTCGCGGAGAAGAGAGGAAATGGGGAAAAAGGGAAAAAATTCGGGGTTTAAAATGAAAGAAATATGCGGGTCACCCGGCAACCCGGTGTGACCCGTCACAAAATATAGGGCAACGTGTCACGGAGGGTAACACGGATCCCCTCCTCCGTGACACGGAGCTAACGCAATGGTCCTCCGGAATTTTTAAAAAATCCAGATTTAACCTCAACGTGTTACGGAGGGTAACGCGGAGCCCTTCCTCCGTGACACGGAGCCATCGCCCCAGTGCACTGTCTCTTCATTTTATTCATTTTTTCATACGTTGCCTTTTTCTTCCCAAGTCCATGCACATTTTTCTCCGGTTGACCTGAAAATCACCTTACTAAACAAAATTGGTTAGATTAATAGATTTCCCTAACTAAAATGAAAAATACTAACTAAAACGAAAAATTTGTACTAAATCAAGAAAAAGAAAAATTAAAATAAAAACTATTTACACTTTACTAAACAAAAGAAAAAAATATTTTTCACGGGTTGCCTCCCGTGCAGCGCCTGATTTACCGTCGCGGCTCGACGTCCTTTATGCTCAATTATCCACTAGGGTGATGGACGATTTTTCACGATCATTGTCCTCCCCCCAGTAGTGCTCACCTTTGTCTGGTGGTCTTCCTATCAACTCCCGGGAATCATTCATTTGTTTAGTATTCCCATGATCAATCACATTGATCACCGAGAGTTCCTCATTTACAATCGGGAGCTTGGGTGCTTTGTACACATCGAACACTTCTACCTTGTCATGTGATCGCATTGTAAGTTGACCCGCATCCACGTCTATTAATGCTTTTCCGGTTGCCAAGAAGGGTCATCCCAAAATAAATGGGACTTCAGCGTCTGGTTCAAAATCCAGAACAATAAAATCGACCGGAAAAATGAGGGAGCCCACTTGCACAAGCACATCCTCAACAATGCCATCCGACCTAGCTAAGGATCTGCCTGCTAGCTGCAAGATTACGGTTGTAGGTCTAGGACTACCCAGACCTAACTTTCTGAATACCGAAGATGGCGTCAGATTTATGCTCGCCCCCAAGTCACACAATCCACGAGCTCGGATACTCTGCCCAATAGTAAGCTAGATAGTAAAACTTCCAGGGTCTTTCAGCTTCGTGGGCAGTCTATTTTGGATTCGGGAAGTGCATTCCTCTGTCAAAGCTACCGTGGCATACTCAGTCAACGACTTTTGTTGGCCACGATGTCTTTAATATATTTGGCATATTTTGTCACTCCCTGCAAGACATCAACAAGAGGTAAATTAACATGTACCTATTTAAGCACCTCCATAAATTTCTTGAAACACGCCTCCTCCTTGTGTTTCTTGAGTCGTTGAGGGAACGAGGGTGGAGGTCTTTCTGATTCCGCTTCTTTGGTCTTCCCCCTATCAGAACTTTGTTCCTCCTCAACTTTTGCTGCTCCTGACTTTTGAGGCGGTCTTTTCGATTCCACCTCCTTCAACTGCAAACCACTCCTCGTGGTCACTGCATTTACCTGCTTCGGATTAGGATCCGTGTCGCTAGGCAGTCCTCCTCTGGGCCTTGTGTTTTGGGCACTAGCAAATTGCCCAAATTGATACTCAAGAGCCTTGGTTGCTAATTGATTGTTTTTCACTTCGGCTGCCAATTTAACATAGTCAGCCTGCAATTGCGCCTGATTAGCGATCATGGTCTTGAACATCTCCTCAATGGTAGGTGATGGTGGTGGAGGAGGGGCATTGTGATTTCTGAATTGAGATTGGTAGTTCTGTTGCCCTCCTTGATTCCTCTGCATACCCTGACCCGAACTTTGGCCTTGTTGGTTATTGCTACCCCACGAAAAATTTGGATGGTTCCTCCAATTTGAGTTGTAGCCCCTACCAAACTACTGCTGATTTCTTTGTGCATTGCCCACAAAGTTAACCGAATCTGGGTTTGCTCCACAGCACTCAGCTGAATGCTCACTGCTACCACACACTTCACACCACATTTGCTGGACCGCATTGATTGAAGCTGAAGGCTGTTTCAAGTTCATATTGCTGAAGTGGTTGTTTAACTGATTCTACAAGGCAGCTATCTGTGCAGCGATAGCTGTAAATCCATCCACTTCAAGCACTCCTGCTGCTTTCCTTGCTCCACCTCGAGATGAATCAGCATTCCATTCTGTGTTGCCCTGTGAAATCCGGTTGAGCAAAGTGTATAGCTCCTCATAAGTCTTTTTCAGCGCTTGCCCTCCAGCTGCTGAGTCTAACAAAATTTTAGTATGGGGTTCCAAACCCTCAATAAATGTGTGTACCAACACCTCATTGGACTGATGATGATGAGGACAGTCCCGCAACATGGATTTAAATCTTTCCCAGGCTTGATATAAATTTTCTCCCTCCCTCTGTTTGAAACTTAGAATTTGACTTCTAAGTCTGGCTGTTTTATCAGAGGGAAAAAATCTTATCAAAAACTTCCGTGTAAGATCATCCCACATTGATATAGAATTTGGTGGTTCAGCTTTTAACCACCTCTTGGCTTCACCAAGTAAGGAAAACGGAAATAGGGTGAGCCGAACATAATCAGGTGACACTCCAGCGGGTATATAAGTGTCACTTATCTCCAAAAAATTCTGGAGATGTTGTTGTGGGTCTTCATGAGGGAGACCGGTAAATTGCCCGCTTGTGTGCCATAGTTGCACCATGTTCTGCTTTAATTCAAATCTCCCTCCAGGCTCTGGTTTGCGGATACTTGAATGTACATTGTTGGCATGTGGGATTGCCACCTCGCGAACCGGCCTTGATGCTGCTTCATCGAGCACTAACACTGCCCTCACAACTGGTGGATTTTGTTGCTCCATAATAGACTGTCTGAGCAACTGCAGCTTCTTTTGTAGAGCTTCTCTGCGTTTACTATGAAATTCACGTTCAAGCTCTGTATAAGATTCCACCAGCTCCTTGTCCTTTGCCAGTGTTCACAGAATTCAAGTCTGCAAAATACAGGCTAAGACCAAGTTGTCAACACTTAAGAAAATAAAACAAAAATACAGTAAATTTACACTTAACACAATTTCACCAATTGCCTTGTCTCGCCGGCAACGGCGCCAAAAACTTGTTCGGCTGGTTCGGTAGGTGTTATAGGTTAAAACCGACACGCAAGTGCACGTGGTCAAACAAGTAATAAAGTGGCTAAGTAAGCCAAGTATCGAACCAAGGAGACTCTGGATTAGTAAAATTGCTTAAGTATACTATATTCTAGCTTACCTCTAATTATGCTGACAACAACGTAACCAAAAGTTAAATAATTTTTCTTTATAAATTATATACTAAAACTATTAAAACTATCGTATTTAATCTCACTTTAGAATCATAAAACATTTGTCTACATTTCTGTGATCAAATGCAATTTATGACCTAACAATACAATTCCGGTTCCTAAATTGACTAATACGGCTTTCAAGTATATTTCTATCAGGAAAGCACATCAAAACCCAATTTTCCCAAATCAGGCTAAGAACAATACCCTATTAAGTCACAACTTTCCAATTTCTTGCTCTCTCGAGTAAAATTGGACTTTTGAGATGTACATTAATGTCGGCCACACACTAATGCAGTAGAAACAAGAATTAATAGAACAACATAGAAGAAGATGATGAAAAACCACACAATTCACTAATCAAAATTCATCACCATTGTTCACAACCTCAGCAAGGAAGAGAATTAGCCACTCATTTATGGATTAATCATCCTAAAACAAGTGGTAATCATACATACAATTGATTGAAAGAAGAAAGGAAGAAAGAAAATCCCTTAGCTTTTTCGTCCCTCAACTGCCTCTAACCCACGTCCTTGCTCCACCAAGTCTGAATTAATTAAAAATAATCCTAAGTGTTCTATTTATACTATTGGGAATTTTTCCCGGAATAACAAGCAACGTGTCACGGAGGCCAACGCGGAGCACTGCCTCCGTGACACGGCATGGACGCGGACCCTCACTGGAAATCCAGGGTCAAGGAATATAGCCTCAACGTGGCACGACATGCAACGCGGAGGCTTGCCTCCGTGCCACGGAGCTGTCGCGAGGCTTCACCGGAAATTGCCAATTAAATCACCCTCCAGGCAGTGTGCCTCCGCGATGGTAGCGTGGCACGGCTCCATCGCGGAGCCCCTTTACATTGTGCATTCCAATGTCTTTTCCATGCTCGCATCCAAGTCCAACTCCGATATTGTTCCAACATGCATTTTAGCTCCTCAAAATCATGTTTTACCTACAAAACAATGCTAATCATGTTGGTTAGTATAAATTCACATTTTATTACAAATTACATGAAAATGTATACACATTGCACAATAAACAAGGCGAAAATGATACGTTTGAGTATCACTTGGGCATATAAATCTGCCCAAGATCAGTATCAAGGCATCAAGTTTAGGTGTGTCCTAGAATGTTTGAAAGCTGCTTTAAGTAAAGCCTTCTTCGTGGGAGTTAAGTACCACACTTATAAGGAAGATTATATGAGATATCTTAGGAAAACTTCTTGTTATGCCCTGAAAGCCCAAGGATCAGACCTGGGAGTTGAAACAGAGAAAAGTTGAAAATTTTGTAGCATACTCAGAAGTAGTCATGGGAAAACTCTTGAGAGAAACCCACGAGTCATGAGGTGAATCGTGGAGAAGGCATAGGGATCAGCAAGAAAATCTGGAAGAGAGAAGACCCCACGGGCAAGACCACGACTAAGTGGTCAGGTCCCATGAGTCGTTGTTTCAGCCTTGGGGAGGGAAATAAGAAAGGAAAAGAAATGTAAACCAGTGTACTTCATGGGTGGTGACCACGAGTTGTGGTCAACAACAACGAGTCATTGGTTGACCCGTGATGAGCCCAGAAGGTTTTCTAAGAAATGAACATAACGGATGACACCACGAGTCGTACCCTCTAGCCATGAGCCATCAGGTTATTTGTTAGGGCTACCTGACAGTTATTTTCTGCTAAGTTGGTAAGGGACTTTTCGTAATTGCTAAGTTCCTAAAGAAAACACTATGATATTTTGGGGTATGAATAGTGGCATTTTATGGGGTTAAATTCAGATTATTCATTTTTTTCCATCCATGCATGCAGTAGAAGAGATTTGAGAGGGTGCTCAAGCTAGTAATCTTCAATTTCTTTTTGGGCATTCAAGGGAGAGTAAGATTCAACCTCCATTAGGTATGTAAGTGTCACGCCCCGCCTTGGGGGGTATGACTGGCACCTGGTGCCCTACTAGGACCTGAACTACTGGATTGCTAAGCCTAGGCACATCTGGTGCCTGGCTGGCTCTAACTCATATTTTTGGAAACAAAGGGCTATATAACGGCTGTAAACACAACCCCCGGCCCATTGGCCTATAGCCTCCTGTACCTGTAATAACAGCTGGCCAGAACATGCAACTGTAGGGAAAGCTATGCGGGCCGACAAGGCCACCATGCTGTCAAGTTATCTGCAACTCAGCAATGAAATACTAAAAAGCTACGTGACCGGCAAGGTCACCACTACTGTCAAACTTATGGCCCCACACGACCAACATAAAAGAAGCAAAAGTACTAACAGCTAACAACTGCACGGCCTCACACGACCAGCTCAACTGACCACAGGGAGATATATAGACTGCAAGCCTCTAGGAATAACAATGGAAATGATCGGGACAGGGCCCCGACCTACCCGTACTATACAACAAAAGAACTGAAATACACCTCTGGAATTCAGTCTCCGGATGACAGGAGCTGAATACTCGATCGCTGACAGGAATCACGTGATATCGCCTGCTCGTCTACGAGTACCTGCAGGCAAGTAATGCAGTGCCCCACCTGGCGTCAGTACCGCTGGTACTGAGTATGCAAAGCAATAACTGAGAGGAATATCTGAAAACAATAATATAACTGATGAAACTGAAGTAAAGAGAATAGATTAACTGTCTGGCAATGTAAACCATACCTTCTCTCAATCTTTATTGGAAGGGATAGAAGTCATACCTGGAGATGTATCGTGCTACTGCTGATCTACTCGTATCTAACATAACATGGCATAAATAACATAGCACACACAAACCTTATCCGGCCCCCATAAGCCGGGAGGTACAACCAGAACAGAATCTATACCCCTACCCCGGTCATCCCATCTCCTATAAACCCCGTAAGCATCCTGCCGGTCCCCTGGGTATGCACTTGGGCTCGCTGAGCCCCTGACTATAACTGCATCTTAGTCCGGAGGACTCCTGAATCTACACCCGGGCGTATTCGCACGACTGGGGTGTGTAAGGGCCGATCAAGGCACAAATATGGGGAAAACTGGCATCCCATATTCGTCCCCTGTGGGACGGCATGCCACTCTGTAGAGCGACGTATCCTCGTCTTCTGGCGGACGAGTTGATACAGCTATTAACCCTGGGCGGTCATGGATGCTAGGTAATCCAACCCCAAACAACACAACGGTCTCAACTAGTAATACTGTCTGCGTATCTCACATGCTGAGGCTAATAGGGGTAAAGTATCGTGTACATGACATGCTGAACTAATGATAGTAATCTGTACGTATTTAATATGTGCTGAGGCTGGCAAATGTGTATATATGAATATAGTCTCCTGCCAGACTGTACTGGGGCAAATGTTATACGAAATATAGTATTTCTTCTGCAACCTATGCTTTATACTGAGTTTCTGTATTAACGTGATTTACTATTCCTAACATGCGTTCTAAACTTTATTTTAGCCTGCCATTCTATTTCTAAGGTGCTTTACAGATATTGCATCGCTTTATGGGGTTTCAACTGAATACAATAATATCTTAACATTTCATATTACATCACATACTGAGCATGCTGGGCAGTTTCTAACACTTGTGTTAGAATCTATGTCGTACTAGTAAGTTTCTCGCAAGTTACAACTTGATGCTTCTAATACCGTATCAACATTCACAATAAACATAACACTTAACTTCTGAACATTCTACTGGCCTGTAAATTACTATACTGTGCCGATATTACTTAACTTGCCGAGGGAACTGGCTTTACATACCTTATCCTTAAACCATTCGTTTGTCGGACGAGGCTCGGCCGGTACTTCAATTGTTTTCTCCCAACTGCATTCATAAATATGTCAATCAATACTAAATACAACTTTACTTTAAAGAGTAACATCACTTTCGATATAGTTTATAGCCTAAACTTAGGCTTATCGAAAGACGGTCGAAAACTCGCTATTTTTCACCGGTCCAGAAGGGAGAAATATTTACTTCACAGCTAGGAACACATAGACACTAATTTAGAGCAATTCCACTTACCTTAGCCCGGTAGCTCGACGATTCGTCGGCCGCATTTCACGAAACTAAATCCGCAGGAATGCTCTCTGCCGCTAAATACCTCGGTATCTGAGGTTAATTTGAGATTGGAGTACGTTTAGCCGCGTAATTGGACGAAAATTATATTAATACTTCGTTCCTTTTTCCCTCCCTGCTGGGTTGCTCTGTTTTCTGGAAATTTATAAGTGATTAATGATTTAAAACCGAAGTGGGGCTTTATATACTTGGGCTTGGACAAGGCCAACGTGTCACGGAGCCAACGCGGAGACTCCTCCTCCGTGACACGCTGCCATCGCGGAGGGGCTCTGCCTCGGCTCCTTCCGCGATGGTTCGACAGGTTTCTCATCCAATCTTTTTTCGGGCCTTTCTCTAGCACATATGGACTTCAAATATGCTTAACCAACGTGCGAATAGGTCATCTAGGTGCCGGGAATCCTACGGGGTATAAAATTCTCCCCCCCTTAAGAACATTCGTCCTCGAATGTATACTGCTATCTAGAGGACTACTTAACCTACTTGTTTAGAAAAATTTTGCCAGAGTCTCCCCTGTAATATGGACTATACCAAAAACCTGAAATGCATAAAAGTCCAATACAGGTACTGTACACAATATTTTAGGATCCACTGGATGGCTAAGTATCAATCTTTCTCACTTATACATATACAACCATAAGATACTACATAGCAATAATACGGACATATCTGTCGCCTGACTGGGCCTGAAATAGGCGAGGGTATCTGGCTTTCATGTCTTCTCCATATGCTAACTCTTCTGTGACCTGAACATCCTGAACTGGAGCTACTGTAGAAGGGTCCCCTATGAACTTCCTTAACATAGAGACATGGAATACTGGGTGAACAGATGCTAACTTTGGAGGCAGGTTCAATTTGTATGCAACTCGGCCTATTTTTCACCGAATCTGATATGGCCTAATGAATCTCGAGCTAAGCTTGCCTTTCTTGCCAAATCTCATTACCCCTTTCATCGGGGACACTTTCAGATATACCCATCCATTTACCGCAAATTCTAGACTTCTGCGCCGCATGTCTGCATAAGACTTCTGGCGGCTCTGAGCAGTCAGTAAATGTTCTCGGATAAGCTTTATCTTTTCCTCTGATTGCCGAACAATGTCTGGGCCAACCAATGCTGATTTTCCTATTTCAAACCAACCAATCGGCGACCTGCATTTTCGCCCGTATAATGCCTCAAAAGGCGCCATCTGAATAGCTGAATGGTAGCTGTTATTATAAGAAAATTCAATTAACGAAAGATGCTCATCCCAGCTACCCCCAAAATCTAACACACACGCTCGTAGCATATCTTCGAGCGTCTGAATTGTACGTTCAGCCTGCCCATCTGTCTGATGATGGAATGCTGTGATCAAGTTAATCTGCGTTCCCAAACCTTTCTGAAACGACTTCCAGAATCTAGCTATGAACTGTGCTCCCCTATCTGAAATGATGGATACCGGCACTCCATGTAATCTAACTATTTCTCTGATATATAATTCGGCATAATCCTCAGCCGCGAAGTTAGCTTTCACTGGCAGGAAATGAGCTGATTTTGTCAATTTGTCAACTATCACCCATATAGAGTCATGTCTGTGTCTGATACGGGGTAATCCTGCCACAAAATCCACATTCACTGCTTCCCATTTCCAGAGAGGCACAGCTATGTCCTAAGTTAACCCACCTGGTTTCTGATGTTCTGCTTTCGCCTGTTGGCAGTTAGGACACTGGGCTACCAGTAGTTCTCTTTAATGTCATGGTACCTCTTTGTCGTATCGGGATGAAGAGAATAGCGGGCGTAATGCGCCTCGCTCATAAACTGCTGGCGACGCCCCAAAATATCTGGAGCACAAATGCGGCCTTCATATCACCACACTTCATCCCCGGTTATCTGAAAATATGTCATATCTCCATACTGAACCTTGTGTTTAAGTTGAACCCGGCTAGGGTCTCCACACTGTCGTTCCTCTACTTCCACCATTAACGACAATGCTGCGACATTCTGTATTATCATTCTGTTATCCTTTATTTCTGCTATGTGAACGGCTAAACCGGCTAACTAGTGTAATTCTCGGGTCTATTCTCGCCGTTCAGGCGGCAAGTATGCCAACTCCCCATAGATTTACGGCTAAAGGCATCTGCTACCATATTAGCCCTTCCTGGGTGATACAAAATTTTCACTCTTTAAGGCATAAACTACTGCAGCTAACTCCAGGTCATGGGTAAGATAATTCTTTTCACATTTTTCAACTGCCTGAAAGCATATGCTATTACTTTACCATGCTGCATCAACCCTCTGTACCTCCTGGCGACACTAACACTGGAGTTGATGTTAACCTGGCTTTTAACTCTCGGAAGTTCTGCTCACATCCCTCAGTCTACTGGAACTTTGCTGCCTTCTATGTCAATTTAGTCAGAGGTGCTGCTAAGGTGGAAAATCCTTCCACAAACTCTCTGCAGTACCCGGCTAACCACAGGAATTGCGTACTTCAATCGGAGTGGTAGGTCTAGGCTATGTCTTCACTACTTCGATTTTTTGTGTATCTATCTGTACACCAGCCTCCGACACAATGTGACCAAAGAGGCTACTAAACTTAACCAAGATTCGCATTTTTTTTAAAAAATTGACATATAACTGACGGTCATACTAGTTTATTATACCGGAGAATCTGACAAGTAATCTACCTGTATAGATAGAGCTTATCTGGCCTTCTAGCCGCATGCTAAGGCTACTTGTTGCTGGGATAACCTGAATGACCGTCTGCGCACCTTGTGCCCTTTTTTTTATCAGAGGGTCCTAATATTGACCATGACCTCCAATAATCTGGCTGCATAACCTTAAATAACTGAATAGTCGGGTTGAATGACCCGAATGTGGCAGTAGTCTAACAATGCTCTAACTGTTCTACTTGAGTGCTTATAGTTCGTGCATAACCGTAGACTCGTGGGCATCTAATTGCTCTGTTATTTTGCTTAAACCATTGTAAGGCTGGGCTTAATCAAACTTACTCCCAGGCAATCAATCTCTCGATCTTCACGGGGAGTCTACTGATCCCCTGGTCTTAATAAACACTGTTCTAGCAGGGTACTATCAATTTCTTACGCCTTGTGTGTATCCACTTGGATTTATACTGCTATTCTGGGGAATTCTCGGTCTTATGAGCTATTCTGTAAATACTGGCCTTCTGCTAGGGCTGTGTATCTGAATATCTTACGAAAACCAGCTGAAGTACTAGTCTGTCGCTGGCTACTGATGTGGACCCTTCCTTGGGGTACCCACGGGTATTCTGACTGGGACGGCTGGCTGACTTATGGGGTGTTCCACATAATAACTGCTAGGTTGGCTAAGGCCGACTCTCACCTACAAGGCTGGGAAAATGACGTACGACCACTTAACATACTAGAACAATTTTGTATTGCTAATCTCTGAAATTTGCCTATTCGGCCTCTAATCCTGGTTCTAGCACATGCACTACTGTTACCGATCTTCAGGGACACCTCCCTGCTAATGCAGGCGCTAGCTGGTCGGTAGACCGTCTAACTGCGCCCTTATCATCTAGCCATCTCTTTTAGGCCATTAACTCTAGTAAGCTCCTAGAGCTTAGATCTGACAACAACACATAAGTCTGTTAACCTAATAACTGAAAACTGAGATAGTTTATATGACTTCATACGTAATTCACACTTAATCCGCCCTTTCTCTTCTTCTTTTCTTTCTTTCTTCTCCCTCTTTCTTCTTCTTTTTTTTTTCTTTTTTTTTTTGCAAGGGAATCCTGCAATGCAATTTGTACAAGCTTTCTATTACTAATCGGTATCGGCGATTATACCCCCTGAGGCAGCTACTCACAGCATACCTATTATCTATATATATATATATATATCGCTAGCTACGTACAATATGTACTGAATTCTGTGATAACACATAATCTCTGACATGCTCTGCTGAGTCTCATACCGTACATGATACACCGCTTCTACGGCCTAATAATATCTCCTGCCCTGACTTATAATTTCATTATATTGTCATCCCATTCTGAAAGTAACAAACATAAACACTTTAGTTATTGTCTGCTGTTTGAAATTCCACCACTCTTGCGATGTGGGGTCGATGCTCGAATCTTGTAGCCTTACTAGGCATATATTGAGAGCCCATGACTGTCTGCTGGGCCTTATCTCTAGGCTACACTAGATTAGAATTGTTGTATCGGTAACTTCTTAACTTTTCCATAGCGGACATACTGCGGTATTCTGAACCGCAATCTTACTATCAGCCCGAGGCTTAATTCTTAATATGATACTTTATCAATCTGGGGGTGATTCTAATTTCCCCACAAGATCTGACATTCCTGCTTCTTTCCCTCATCTTGCTTAAGTTGAACTCTGGGGTTCAAGGTACCTGCTCTTCATTGTTAACAAGATTGTTGGTCCTGTATCAGTTCATACTTCCCCTGACTTGCAGTCAGACCTATCTGATTCACATGACCCCTCAACCTTTCGATATCACAACCGGATCATAACTACAATCTTACAGATATGGCTTGCTATTTGTTAGCATATGTGATGAACTTGGCCTTTTTCTGACTCGAAATTGACTATTACCCGACATTCATCACTAACAGGTCTTTTACCCCTGCTTCGAGTAAGCTAACGGTCTTACTTCCTCTACTGGCTTATTACCATAAGGGTCTGCATAGCTTACGGAATCATAGGAGCTCTTTATACTTTCTAATACTTACTAGGATCAATCAGCCCATATTTACTTACTGCATGATTTGGCAACCCCATCTCAAGTCTTATGCTCCTTTACTATACTGGTATCGAAATCAAGAGGTAGGAATAGCCCTTTTCTTATTGCAACAAATAAAAGCATTTAACGGTACCATATCCAAAAGATGTATTTGGGATTCCTGCATTTCCCTCTCTTTTTTTTACTTACCTGGTGGTCTGACCTTTTTTTTAATCTCAATCAGATCTTATATAGCTAATAAATAAATCAACTCATATGCACATTACACTCCTGACTTCCTATTCTGACGTTATCGACATATACTGGGGACGGGACCAATAAAAGAGATAACATTGGGAGGTCCCTGTTACCTCTTCCTGCTGCTGTAGTTACCTGGTAACTGGATAATGCCTTCTTCTGTTGTTATATCTGATCTTCTGCCTGTAGTAGGGTAATACTACTCTACCTTTATATCTGTATTCAAAGAATACGGTAAGTTTTTAGGGACTCAACCCTATACTGTACCGCTCTAAAGCACGACTGACTGAGAAGGAAGGGTAACCATCCTATCATGCCTCGCAGCCTCCTGCCTATAGTGTGTGGTGCACAACACATCCATAGACAAGACTCTACTTAGCACGGCTTGCAGACTCCCTGGGACATGACCTGCTGTGATACCAAGTTTGTCACGCCCCGCCTTGGGGGGTATGACTGGCACCTGGTGCCCTACTAGGACCTGAACTACTGGACTGCTAAGCCTAGGCACATCTGGTGCCTGGCTGGCTCTAACTCATATTTCTGGAAACAAAGGGCTATATAAAGGCTGTAAATACAGCCCCCGGCCCATTGGCCTATAGCCTCCTGTACCTGTAATAACAGCTGGCCAGAACATGCAACTGTAGGGAAAGCTATGCGGGCCGACAAGGCCACCATGCTGTCTAGTTATCTGCAACTCAGCAATGAAATACTAAAAAGCTACGTGACCGGCAAGGTCACCACTACTGTCAAACTTATGGCCCCACACGGCCAACATAAAAGAAGCAAAAGTACTAACAGCTAACAACTGCACGGCCTCACACGACCGGCTCAACTGACCACAGGGAGATATACAGACTGCAAGCCTCTAGGAATAACAATAGAAATGATCGGGACAGGGCCCCGACCTACCCGTACTATACAACAAAAGAACTGAAATACACCTCTGGAATTCAGTCTCCGGATGACAGGAGATGAATACTCGATCGCTGACAGGAATCATATGATATCGCCTGCTCGTCTACGAGTACCTGCAGGCAAATAATGCAGCGCCCCACAGGGCATCAGTACCGCTGGTACTGAGTATGCAAAGCAATAACTGAGAGGAATATCTGAAAACAATAATATAACTGATGAAACTGAAGTAAAGAGAATAGACTAACTGTCTGGTAATGTAAACCATACCTTCTCTCAATCTTTACTGGAAGGGATAGAAGTCATACCTGGAGACGTATCGTGCTACTGCTGATCTACTTGTATCTAACATAACATGGCATAACATAACATAGCACACACAAACCTTACCCGGCCCCCATAAGCCGGGAGGTACAACCAGCACAGAATCTATACCCCTACCCAGTCATCCCATCTCCTATAAACCCTGTAAGCATCCTGCTGGTCCCCTAGGTATGCACTTGGGCTCACTGAGCCCCTGACTATAACTGCATCTGAGTTCGGAGGACTCCTGAATCTACATCCGGGCGCATCCGCTCGACTGGGGTGTGTAAGGGCTGATCAAGGCACAAATATGGGGAAAACTGGCATCCCATCTTCATCCCCTGTGGGACGGCATGCCACTCCGTAGAGCGACGTATCCTCGTACTCTGGTGGACAAGTCGATACAGCTATTAACCTTGGGCGGTCATGGATGTTAGGTAATCCAACCCCAAACAACACAACGGTCTCAACTAGTAATACTGTCTACGTATCTCACATGCTGAGGCTAATAGGGGTAAAGTATCGTGTACATGACATGCTGAACTAATGATAGTAATCTGTACGTATTTAATATGTGCTGAGGCTGGCAAATGTGTATATATGAATATAGTCTCCTGCCAGACTGTACTGGGCAAATGTTATACGAAATATAGTATTTCTGCTGCAACCTATGCTTTATACTGAGTTTCTGTATTAACGTGATTTACTATTCCTAACATGCGTTCTAAACTTTATTTTAGCCTGCCATTCTATTTCTAAGGTGCTTTACAGATATTGCATCGCTTTATGGGGTTTCAACTGAATACAATAATATCTTAACATTTCATATTACATCACATACTGAGCATGCTGGGCAGTTTCTAACACTTGTGTTAGAATCTATGTCGTACTAGTAAGTTTCTCGCAAGTTACAACTTGATGCTTCTAATACCGTATCAACATTCACAATAAACGTAACACTTAACTTCTGAACATTCTACTGGCCTGTAAATTACTATACTGTGCCGATATTACTTAACTTGCCGAGGGAACTGGCTTTACATACCTTATCCTTAAACCATTCGTTTGTCGGACGAGGCTCGGCCGGTACTTCAATTGTTTTCTCCCAACTGCATTCATAAATATGTCAATCAATACTAAATACAACTTTACTTTAAAGAGTAACATCACTTTCGATATAGTTTATAGCCTAAACTTAGGCTTATCGAAAGACGGTCGAAAACTCGCTATTTTTCACCGGTCCAGAAGGGAGAAATATTTACTTCACAGCTAGGAACACATAGACACTAATTTAGAGCAATTCCACTTACCTTAGCCCGGTAGCTCGATGATTCGTCAGCCGCATTTCACGAAACTAAATCCGCAGGAATGCTCTCTGCTGCTAAATACCTTGGTATCTGATGTTAATTTGAGTTTGGACAACGTTTAGCCGCATAATCGGATGAAAATTATATTAATACTTCGTTCCTTTTTACCTCTCTGCTGGGTTGCTCTGTTTTCTGGAAATTTATAAGTGATTAATGATTTAAAACCGAAGTGAGGCTTTATATACTTGGGCCTGGACAAGGCCAACGTGTCACAGAGCCAACGCGGAGGCTCCTCCTCCGTGACACGCTGCCATCGCGGAGGGGCTCTGCCTCGGCTCCTTCCGTGATGGTTCGACAGGTTTCTCGTCCGATCTTTTTCCGGGCCTTTCTCTAGCACGTATGGCCTTCAAATATGCTTAACCAACATGCGAATAGGTCATCTAGGTGCCGAGAATCCTACGGGGTATAACAGTAAGGTTATGAATGGGTGATTTCTTTCACACCCATGCCTCATCCTTCTCTAAAGTATGAAACTCTATGTCTAATCTATGGGGTTTTAACCCAAATGCCTGAATCTTCTATTTTTATACATGGGTATGATTTGATTATGATTCTACTATTGAAATATGAAGCATGGGAAAATTTTATAATGTTTTTAATTTAAAATCATGATTGTAGCTTTATGAATTAAAAGCCCATGGATGAGATGTTCATGAAAGATGAGGTTTGTGATGAATATATATGATGATGATGAGATATTATGATGAAAAACATGATTTGAAGCTACCCATGTTTATAATTATAATTTTGACAAGAATTGATTATTTCTATGTATGATAAAGCTTTGGGCAATGCCCATATGTTAAGTATGAATGATTGTTTTTCGAAATTAAGCTTACAATATTGTTTTGGACTGAAAAATCCCAATTATAATTTCAGCTTGTAGTATGTTTTGAGTTAACGTTTCTCTATGTATAGCTTACCACATTGTTTTGGAGTGAAAGCTCCCAATTATGTTTTTAGCTTGTGGTATGTCTTTAGTTAGAGATTCTCATATGCATGATTTTATATTTGATATGTGTTTGAGCATTGAGATTCGTCAATAGACGATGTTGAGCTTTGCTAGAAAATAATGTAGAGCATATGCATGTTTTGGAAGTAATGTCTAGCACCGAGTAGGCTAAGGGTCGATCACCTTATGCCTCATAACTACGCGACATCGTAGGTTTATACTATTATATGACCTTGGACCTCCCTTGTAAGCTTTCCTTGCCCTAACGGGCCTTCAGCTTGATATCGATCTCATGATATCGTCCCTAGTCCTGGAAAGGCTTTCGATGGCTCTACCCAATTGAGTGTGATTGGTTGGACCACGTAAGATATATCGTGGTATATCGGTTAAAAGATGAGTCTCCCATTGTTGCTCATGATTTCAGATATGCATATTCATTACTTATGAGATTTATGTAAATGCATGTTCTAAAGTATGTTTGACTCAATGTGCAGCTTTTACTTATAAACGTCATATTTGATATTTGAGTCAATCGATTTAGTTATGATGTTATGATGTTATGTTATGTCATGTTATGAAAAGGTCATGATTTCAAAAAGAATGCATGCAAGCCCTACTCTTAGATTCATAATGTTTTTATTTTACTTGATGCATTGTCTCTAAATGATTTTATTTACTTTAGCGGTTTTACTTACTTTGCATACTTGGTAGATTCCACGTACTGACTGCATACTTCTATGTTGTATCATTTCTTGATATAGGACCCGACTCTCAGCTTTAGCCCCACTCTTGGTCAGCTTGTCAGAGTTTGCATTGCTTTGTTGGTGAGTCCTCATCTTTCGAGGACTAGACTATTCAACTTTTCTTTATGTATTTCAGTTTCAACTTGTTGAGTTAGTTATGGTTTTGTCCCATCAATTCGTCATGTTTAGAGGCTATTCGGAGATATGTATGTATTCAGCTTTGAATTTCATACTCTAATGTTATATTTCAAGTAAAACTTCCTCTAAGATTGTATTGTTGATTATTCAGATTCTTGATTAATATAAATTTATGCTTATGCCATGGGTCAACTTGGTATCTCTCCGGGTTCCTTGTCTCGTGTTGTGATCCGGGCCTCTATTCAGATCGTGACAAACTTGGTATTAGAGCCATAGGTTTGAAGTATCCTAGAGTGTCTCAAAGCCACGTTAAGTAGTCTTTTTCATTGGTGTGAAGCGCGCAACACCTATGACGAAGAGGACACGAGACGTTTAGGAAATGTTTCCTTCTTTCATGATCTATTTCGTGTGATAAAAAGTCTTTCTATCCTTGTAATTCGTGCTATTCACGATTGAAGAATCATGTCTCCTCGAAGAATGAATGGTAGGAGAAATGGGATTGGGGAAGGGCACAAGGATGGCAATGGGCATGGGCATTAGTAAACCCCACCAGTTTAGGATCCCTAGGCATCGGAGCCAGTTGGTCATGCTAAGTTCCGGGCCGCTATTCAGATGCTTGTGCAGGCCTTGATCGCTCAAGTCAATGAGCAGGCTATTGCGCATGTTCCTCAGAATGGCAATGCAACGGTGACTCGAGTTAGAGACTTCTTGAGGATGAACCCGCCAGAGTTGAGTGCACAGAGTTGGCCTCTTACTAGTTGAAAGGGGTCGGGCATATCTGGTTTCACCAATGGAAGGATAGCAAGGTCGCCGGAGCAGGTCCACTCACTTGGGAAGAGTTCCGTATTGCATTTCTAGACTGGTTCTTTCCCCGTGACCTGAAGGAGATGAAGGCAGCTGAGTTCAATAATTTGAAGCAAGGAAAAATTATTGTACAAGAGTATGCCCTTGAGTTCACTTACCTATTGAAGTACGCCCTAAAGCTGGTAGCTGATTAGAGGGCGTGGATGAGCAGATTTGTTCTTGGCGTGGTGGACTATTTGGATAAAGATTGTAGGACTGCCATGCTTCATCATGATATGGACTTTCCTCGTACAGTGTTGTATTCCCAGCAGATGGAGGCGGTACATCTGAGAGAGAGGGAGGTCAAGAGGGCCAGGACCGATGACCACCGATTCTCCCAATCGACGATAGGTGGTGGGCACCGACAACAGACTCACCAAAGATCATTCGTTCCAACATCTTCGGCATTGAGTGAACCATCTAAGCCTTGACATGATCAAAGAGAGTGAGCATCAGGATTGAGGGGTCAGAGCAGTAGGCCCGCAGATTCTAGCATCCCAGCTTGTTGCAGATGTGGGTGGGGACACACAGGCCAGTGCTTGGAAGGTTTAGGTGCTTGTTTCGGGTGTGGGAAGGCCAGACACATGCTTTGAGATTGCCCAATAGTGAGACAGGATCTAGTTGGAGGTCGAGGCACAACTTCTAGTTCAAAAGCCTCTCCCGCAAGCTTAACCCATCGGGGGTATCTACTAGCACAGTTGGCAGTCAGCGCCAGAACAGATTGTATGCTTTAGCATTACGTCAAGAGCATGAGGTCTCCTCGGATGTGGTCACTGGTGTGTTGCAAATTTTCCATATTGATGTTTATGATTTGTTAGATCCGGGGGCTATCTTTTCTTTTATGACACCTTACGTGGCCAGTAGCTTCAAAGTCAATCCCGAAGTCCTGTTAGAACCCTTCTCAGTTTCTACTCTAGTAGGTGACTCAGTTATAACTAGACGGGTGTATTGATGTTGCCCAGTCTTAGTTCTTCAGAAGTTCACCTCAACAGATTCGATATAGTTAGCCATGACTGATTTTGATATGATCCTCGGCATGGATTGGCTATTGCATGCTATTCTTTAGTTAATTGTAGAACTCAGGTAGTAGAATTTTGATTTTCGGGTGAGGCAGTATTAGAATGGAAGGGTAGTTCAGTTCTGCCTGTAGGTCATTTCATTTCCTACCTTAAGGCCAGGAAGATGATTTCTAAGGGTTGCATGTATCATCTAGTTAGGGTTAAGGATGTTGAGTCCGAGACCCCAACTATCCAGTCAGTTCTAGTAGTACGTGATACCCAGAGGTCTTTCCCGATGATTTGCTAAGTGTTTCTCTCGAGCAAGAGATTGATTTTGGTATTGACCTTCTACCCAATACACAGTCTATATCTACTCCTCCCTGCAGAATGGCTCCAGCCAAGCTAAAAGAGTTGAAGGATTAGTTGAAGGACCTATTAGATAAGGGTTTCATTAGACCGAGCAAGTCCCCATGGGGTGCACCAGTCTTATTTGTACGAAAGAAGGATGGCTCCCTTCGTATGAGAATTGATTATCTACAATTGAACAAAGTCACTGTCAAGAACAGGTATCCTCTTCCCAGGATTGATTATTTATTTTGCAAACTTCAGGGTGCCAAGTGTTTCTAAAAGATAGATCTTAGATCCGGGTATCATCAGCTCAGAGTTCGGGACAGTGATATCTTGAAGACAGCCTTCAGGATGCGGTATGGTCATTATGAGTTTGTAGTTATGTCCTTTGGACTAATAAATGCTCCTTCAACTTTTATGGATTTGATGAACAGGGTGTTCAAGCCATACCTAGACATATTTGTGATCGTGTTCATTAATGACATCTTGATATACTCTCGGAGTGAGGAGGAGCATGCCACTCACATGAGAGTAATGCTTCAGACTCTTAAGGATCGTCAATTATATGCCAAATTCAGCAAGTGCAAGTTTTGGTTAAACTCCGTAGCATTTTTAGGCCATGTGGTATCGAGTGAGGGCATAAAGATAGATTCTCAGAAAATTGAGGCATTGAAGAATGGGCCAAGACCGGTGAATCCTCTTGATATTCGGAGTTTATTGGGTTTAGCTGGCTACTATCGGAGGTTTGTTAAGGGTTTCAATCGATTGCACCACCTTTGACCAAGTTGACTTAGAAGAAAGAAAAGTTCAAATGGTTGGAGGTTTGTGAGAAGAGCTTTCAAGAGTTGAAGACTCGACTTACTTCTGCATCGGTGTTAACCCTACCCGAGGGTACTGATGGGTTTGTAGTGTATTTTGATGCTTCAAGGATTGGACTTGGGTGTGTGTTAATGCAGCATGGGAAAGTGATAGCATATGCCTCTAGACAATTGAAAGTCCATGAGAAGAATTATCCAACCCATGATCTTGAGTTAGACGCGGTGGTATTCACTTTGAAGATATGGAGACATTACTTGTATGGAATCCACGTGGATGCGTTTATAGACCACAAGAGCTTACAATATGTATTCACGCAGAAAGACCTCATTCTACGGCAAAGGAGGTGGTTAGAGCTACTCAAGGACTACGATATGAGTGTTATTTATCATCCGGGTAAGACTAATGTCGTAGAAAATGCGCTTAGTAGACTCTATATGGAGGGCGTGGCTCATGTGGATGAGGGAAAAAAGGAGCTGGTGAAGGATATGCATCGACTCGCAAGGTTGGGAGTTAGTTTGGTTGACTTTACCGATGATAGTGTTGTTGTTCGAAGCAGATCAGAATCGTCCTTGGGGACTGATGTGAAGGCTAGACAAAATGAGGACCATATTTTGGTAAAGTTCAAGGAAGCCATTCAAAGTCAAAAGGTAGAGGTCTTCTCCCAGGGGGAGATGATGCGCTTCAGTACTAGGGTCTCTTGTGTGTACCGGACGTGGATGATTTGAGGAGTTGGATGTTGCATGAGTCTCATGGATCTAGGTATTCTATCCATCCAGGTGACACCAAGATGTATCGTGACTTACGGGAGATTTATTGGTGGAGTGGCATGAAGAAGGATATTGCAGAATTCATAGCCAAGTGCGCGAACTATCAACAAGTAAAGGTTGAGCATCACAGACCGGGAGGTGTACTTCAGTATATCAGCATTTCTACTTGGAAATAGGAAGAAATTTATATGGATCTTATCACAGGTCTGCCTCGTACTTGTCGACAATATGATTCCCTTTGGGTTGTGTTAGACAGGTTGACCAAGCCTTCACATTTTCTACCGATTAAGAACATAAACTCGACAGAGGATTATGCCAAACTATATATCTAGGAGTTGGTCCGATTGCATGGAGTGCCCTTATCCATCATTTCATACCGAGGTACTCAATTTACCTCTTAGTTTTGGAAGTCGTTTCAAAAGGGATTAGTCAAGCGGAGCGGACAATCCAGACTCTCGAAAATATGTTGAGAGCACGTGTGATGGACTTCAAATTTAGTTGGGATGATCACTTTCCCCTGATCGAGTTTGCCTCTAATAACAGTGATCACTCTTGTATCCAGATCGCCCATCGGGTGGTTTGAGGTTGCAACATATCCTCGAGCGTTTGAATGGTGCGTTCTGCCTGCCCATCTGTCTGAGGATGAAAAGTTGTGCTTAGGTTAACTTGTGTCCCCAAGCCTCTCTGAAATGATTGCCAGAATTTAGCTATAAACTGCGCCCCTCTGTCGGAGATAATGGACATTGGAACACCATGAAACCTGACTATTTTTCTTATATACAGCTCAGCATAATCCTCGACAGAAAAGGTAGCCCTTATTGGCAGAAAATGAGCTAATTTTGTCATTCTATCGACAATCACCCAGATCGAATCATATCTACGCCTGGTGCGGGGTAATCCTGCTACAAAATCCATATTTAATGCCTCCCATTTCCATAGAGGCACAGCTACATCCTGAGTCAGTCCGCCTAGTTTCTGATGTTTAGCTTTTACCTATTGGCAGTTGGGACATGAAGCTACGAATTCTACTATCCCCTTCTTCATTCCTAGCCACCAGTAGATTTCTTTTATATCATGGTACATTTTCGCCGAACCTGGGTGGAGAGAATAACGGACATAATGTACCTCGCCCATAATCTGCCCGCGAAGCCCTGCAACGTCTAGAACACAAAGGCGATTTTTATATCGCAATACCCCATCCTCGGTTATATGAAAATTTGTCACCTCTCCATGCTGAACTCTATTTCTAATCTGAACTAGGCTAAGATCTTCACACTGCCGTTCCTTTACTTCCATGAATAAAGATGACACTACAGTGTTCTTGATTACCGCTCTGTTGTCCTATGTTTCTGCTACACAAACGGCTAAATTGGCTAACTGATGAAATTCCCAAGCTAATTCCCGCTGCTCAAGCTATAAGTGTGCCAGACTTCCCATAGATTTACGGATAAGGGAATCTGCCACCACATTAACTCTCCTTGGGTGATACAGAATATTCATATTATAATCTTCAACAGCTCTAACCAGCGAAGCTGCCGCAAATTCAACTCTTTCTGGGTGAAGATATACTGTAGGCTCTTATAATCAGTTAAAATATCCATGTGGATACCATACAAGTAATGTCTCCATATCTTTAAGGCGTGAATCACCGCGGCCAGTTCCAGGTCATGGGTAGGATAGTTCTTTTCATGTTTCCTCAGCTATCTGGAAGCATAAGCAATTACTTTAGCATGCTGCATCAACACACATCCTAACCCAACACCCGAAGCATCACAAAAAACTGCATAACCTTCTCTACCTTCTTGCAATGCTAACACTGGAGCTGATGTTAACCTGTCTTTCAATTCCTGGAAACTCTGCTCACATGCCTCATTCCACTGAAATTTTGTTGCCTTCTGCGTCAGTTTAGTCAGAGGTGCTACTAAGGTGGAAACTCCTTCAACAAGTACCCTGCTAACCCTAGGAAACTGCGTACCTCGGTCGGAGTGGTAGGTCTGGGCAATGCTTTTACTACTTCTATCTTCTGTGTATCTACCTGTATACCAGCATCCAATACGATATGACCCAAAAAGGCTACTGAATTCAGCCGAAATTCACATTTAGAGAACTTGGCATACAGTTGACGGTCTCTGAGAATCTGGAGCACTATCCGCAAATGATCATGGTGGTCTGTCTCTGAGCGAGAATACACCAGAATATCATCAATAAACACTATCATGAACAAGTCCAGGTATGGTCTGAAAATACTGTTCATCAGGTCCATAAACACGGCTGGAGCATTTGTCAGCGCAATAGACATGACTAAGAATTCAAAATGACCGTATCTGGTCCTGAAGGCAGTCTTTGGAACATGCAAACATGCTTACTAAACTCACACTGAATATAATATATATCTTCTGAAATATTCTACTAGAATTTGTACTATTTTGCAATACTGGAACTACTAGCTTGCCGAAATAAACTAGTTTTACATACCTTAACTGTCGTCTTCCTAATTAACTAGCGTAGCTCGGCTAATATTCAGCTATTTCCCCAACTTTATTCATATTCATGAAGGAATAGAATTAAATCTACTATTATTTTGGAGAGAAACAATACCTATGAATATATTTACTGCCTATTTTTTGACTTATAGAAGAACGATCGAAAACTCGCAATTTCTCGGGAGTCTAGAAGGGTGAAATAGTTACTTTAATGCCGGGAGTGTATTAACACTAGTTTGGAGCAATTCCAATCACTTTGACTCGGCGGATCGCCGCTTCGCTGGGCGATTCTCGCAAAACTAACTCTGTAGGAATGCTCCCTGCAGCTTTATACTTCAGTACCCAAAGTTAATTTTAGTTTGGACTGCGTTTGACGGCGTAATCGAATGGAAATCTACATTAACCCTTTGTCCTCTCTGTTTTCTAGTCGCTTTCACTGAAAATAATATAAGAAATGACCTTAAAAATGAAGTGGGAGGCCTTATATACTTGGGGCCTTTAAGTCGCATTTGTCGAATGTGACTTATAAGTCGCATTTTCCTTGCGAAGCTCCGACTTGGCGCTTGTCCGGTCTCTCCACGTGCCCTTTTCTCGCACGTATGGCATTCTAAAACTCTTAACCAACATGCGAATAGACAAACTAAGTGTCAAGATCTTATGGGGTGTAACAAGAATACTGGATAACCCTATTGTTTCACACCATTAAGACACAATTAACATGAAGAAAAGAACTATACAAGCATCCATATTGGTTTAGAATCACTAATGTTGAGCTTATCTTCTGCCTATTTGCCATACTTTTACCCATGTTTTGCCTTGTTTTCAGTTCATTATCCTTTTGAAAATGCATAAATTCATGCTTATGTCTGTTAAATGAGCTAACAAGTGCTTTTAGATGATTTTCACAGGTAATCAATTGAAAAGGACTCAAAAATGGCCTAAGGCGTGAAGAAAGAAGAATTCGAGAAAAGTACGCATGGTGAGATAGTTGGTATGGCGCGCCAACTTCCAAACTTCAAAGAAAATTGCACTCAAGCTAGTTCGGTGCACCAAAGCCCAAACATTAGAAGAATTTGATCAACACCTTGGCAAGATGAGTGGCGTGGCACGCTAGAGGCATTCTGGACAAGAAAAATTTTCTAGCACTTTTGTGCAGTGAGCAGTGCGGTGTGCTAGGTCGCTAAGTGTTTTACCTACATGTGTTAATTTATCCTGGTTCCCACAACCCTAGATATGGGCTTAGCTACTCATGTTTGAATAATCACAATCCCAAAATTTAAAAGAAATCATAACTATAACTTACAAAAATTCGTGGAAGAAAATCACGTGAATTGAATAAAACTGCAAAACCAAGGAACAAAACTTCAATGTCGTTTGTTAGTTCAACAAAATTCAAAAATTCATGCTCTTGACTGCTTAAGTTCACCTAATTTTATTTCAACTGACACAAACAAATACAAAAACATAAAAACCTAAACGTGCCTATTCTACTAGATAAGGAACACCCGAGGGAAAAGATATTCGGCAAGAAAAACCCTTGGGTTATGTTCAACAAAAATACACAGGTATCCCTCTCCACCCCCATAAAGAAAAGCATGCGTCATCCTTGATGCATATATATGAAAACAAAACCATGGAAATAGGAAACACACATGTGCGCTTAGGCGTCTGCGACCTAGTGGGTGGAGGGTGCAGATACTCCTCTAGTGTCATCTCCTGTACCACCGACTAGAACTGGTGCATTTTCTGAACCAATTGAGCTTGTACCCTCTCCACGAGCTCTCGCTGCCTCAACTACGGCCCTCTGTCGAGCCTCCTGTCTGAATAACTACAGCGCTATCTCCATCTCTCTCCGCTCTCGCTTGTGCTCACGGAGCAGAGAATCATCCTCCTCAAACCTTGCCTCCTCACGAGGCCTCATTCCCTTATCCTGCTCCACTAGCTCCTCAGTGATGAAGTCAAAAATAGGTGGTAGCTCTTCTTTGCATTCATCTTCAATCACTGGAAGCACGGGTGCAGGGATCACAACTATTTATCGTGTCGACAACTCCCGCACCTCCGTTGGGAGTGCTACTACCTCCGCATACCCCCTTGCCAGCTCAAGCGCCTATAACAGTGCAAGGTGCTCATCAGTACGCCTCTCAATGCCATCTAATAGGCCATGCACTGATATAGAGAGAACCTCCAACACCTTTGTAACCCACGGCTTAACTTGCTCCATTAGTAAATTAACTTGAAGAGTCATGTGTGCCTGCTAATTTTTGGATTTCGCCAGCCGTTTAGCCATGTCAGTTAGGAATTCTCGAGAAAAAGTGACTAGACCGGCTGAAGGATAACATGAGGGTGCAATAGGGGGCCTGTCACGACCTGAACATATACCTGGATCATAGACACGAGACAAAGAGCCTCGAGAGACCCCAAGTCGACCCATGGAATAAGAATATATCTAATTCAATCACATAAGCGGAAGACTGAACATAAGGCATATCAGAAACATGGCATAATATAATATGTCAAAACATCTGAAATACTAAGACATACAAGCTGAGTAGTGAACATTTGTCTGAAAGCCTCTAATACGTACGATGGGTTGATTGGACAACACCCCCAACAAACCCGAACAAGCACTGAAACAGAAAGTAGCAACATGTCTATCATATAGAGCTCGAAACATGAGGACTCACCAACTGCGCTGAAAGCAACTCTGAGACAATCTATGGGTGAGCATGAACCTTAGAGCTAAGGCCTGTATCGTGAAACGATACAACATAGAAAGTATGCAGTCAGTACGTGGAATGTACTGAGTATGCATGGTAAGTAAAACAGACATTTAAAACATATATGAAACTCAAAAATAATCATAAGAGTAGGACTGCATGCTCAAATAGTAAACACCATCACATGATGTAGGGCTCTAGGTTTTCAAAACATTCGTAATACAAACATAATCGTAATGCAAACATAATCGTAATGATGAGAAGTAGAGCTTTATCTAACATGAATTGAGCAAAATTACATAATCATAACATGCGTAAATCATGAGGAATAGAGGGAGATTCTCTTAACCTACATACCCCATATGAGCACACATGAAACCGGACTTGTGACCATAGTCGGGAGGATATTCATACGTTGAAAAGGGTAGAACTCTAAAAGTGTGATATCACCATGAAAAAGGCCAATTGGGCCGGGGAAAGTCATGAAGGAGGTGATCTTGGGCAGATTTATATGCCCAAGTGATACTCAAATGTGTCATTTTGCCTTGTTTATCTATTGATGTTTGTACATTCTCATGTGAATTTATACTAACCAACATGATTAGTCTGGTTTTGTAGGAAAAATATATTTTTACGAAGCTAAGATGCATGTCGGGAGAAATCGGGATTGGACATGGAAGCTAACAAGGAAAAAAGCACAAGGAAAGCACGAATTAAAGGGGCTCCGCGATGGAGCCGTGTCACGCTGCCATCGCGGATTCATTCTGCCTAGATGCTGAAAATATGCCAAATTCTAGTGAAGGTGCGCGTTGAGGCCGTGGCACGTTGGCCTAGCCCCGCGCTGCATGTCGTGCCACGTTGGGCTTTAATACATGGATGACCGGATTCCAGTGAGGGTCCGCGTTGGTGGTGTGTCACGGAGGCAGTGCTCCGCAATGCACTCCGTGACACGTTGCTTGTTATTACGGGAAAATTCCCACTAGTATAAATAGAATTCTTAGGTTCATTTTTAATTATTCTGACTTGGTGGAGCAAGAACGTGGGTTACAAGCAGTTGAGGGGACGAAAATCTCAGGGTTTTTCTCTATCTCCTTCTTCTTTATTTTAATTGCTTGTATGATTAACACTCATTTAATGATGTTTAATCCACAAATCAGTGGCTAAATTCCCTTCTTGCTGAGGTTAAGAACATTTGTATTGAAATGTAATTATTGAAAAATTGGTTTTTCATCTTTTCTTCCATGGTTGTTCTATTGATTCTTGTTCTTATTGCATTAATGTATGGCCAACATTAATGTATATCTAAAAAGTCTGGTTTCACTCGAGAGAGCAAGAAATTGGAAAGTTGTGAATTGATAGGATATGATCTTTTCTTAGTTTGGGAAAATTGAGAATTTATTTACCTTTAGGATAGAGATATACCTGAAAGTCGTATTAGTCAATCAAGGAATCGGTTTTGTATGGCTAGAATATGAATTTCTTTTTATCACAGAGATGTAGGTGGAAGGTTCATGATTCTTAAGTTGGGTTAAATACGAGAGTTTTAATCCGTAGGGAATAATTCTTGACTAGCAACTGGAGGAAAGATTAATCAAATTGTATCGATAATTTATTTCTCTACATGTTCATTTTAGCCTCAGCATGCTCATACTTATAGTTCAGACTCAAATTGTATATTCGTTTTATATTTACTATAAAATTAGGAAAAAAAATATCAAAATCTTCTTCACACCGTTGTCTGCAGTTTAGAGTTAAGGTTTATTGACACTTGATTAGATTGATACCTTAGTCCAGTCCCTGTGGGATCGATACTTGGCTTACTTGAGCCACTTTACTACTTGTTCGACCATGTGCAGTTGTGTGTAGTTATTCCAAATAGAATGAACAAGTTTTTGGCGCCGTTGCCGGGGACTGGCAATTGGTAAAATTTTCTTAAGTGTTAGTTTACTATTTCCTCTTAGTGTTGACAACTTGGTCTTAGCCTGTATTTTGCAGATACTAATTTCTGTTGAACACTGGCAATAGACAAGGAGCTGGTGGACTCATCTTTAGAGCCGAAAAGACAATTCATCGTCAAAGGAGAGAAGCTCTAGAGAAAAAGCTACAGTTGCTCAGACAAACAATCCTAGAGCAACAACAGAATCCACCAGTTGTAATGGAAATGTTAGTGCCCGAGGAAATGGCTGCTAGGCCGGTTCGCGAGGTCGCAATCCCACATGCTAACAATGTCACATCTAGCATCTGCAAACCTGAGCCAGGAGGGAGGTTCGAGCTTAAAAAGAACATGGTGCAATTGTTGCACACCAGCGGGCAGTTCACAGGTCTCCCTCATGAGGATCCACAACAACATCTCCAAAATTTTTTGGAGATAAGTGACACTTACATCCACGCTGGAGTGTCATCAGATTATGTTAGGCTTACATTGTTCCCATTTTCACTTTTGGGAGAAGCTAAGAGGTGGTTGAAAGCTGAGCCACCTAATTCCATCACCACGTGGGATGATCTTGCAAAGAAATTCTTGATACATTTCTTTCCATCCTGTAAAACAGCAAGACTTAGAAGTCAAATTCTAAGTTTTAAACAAAGTGAGGGAGAGAATCTATATCAGGCCTGGGAGAGATTCAAGTCTATGTTGCGGGATTGTACTCATCATCACCAATCCAATGATGTGGTGGTGCATACTTTCATAGAGGGTTTGGAACCCCACACAAAAATCTTGCTAGACTCAGTAGCTGGGGGACAAGCATTAGAGAAGACTTATGAGGAGCTGTATACCTTGTTAAATCGTATTTCACAGGGGAATCCAGAGTGGAATGCGGACTCATCAAGAGGGGGAACAAGGAAAGCAGCAGGAGTCTTAGAAGTGGATGGTTTTACAGCTATTGTTGCATAGATAGCTGCGCTACAGAATCAACTCAACACCCACTTCAGTAACATGAGCATGAATCAGTCTCAAGCCCCAGTGAATGTAGTGCAGCAGATTTGGTGTGAAGCGTGTGGGAGTAATGAACACTCAGCTGAGTGTTGCGGAGCAAATCCTGATTCGGTGAACTTTGTTGGTAATGTACAGAGAAATAACCACCTACAATATGGCAACAACTACAATTCCAACTGGAGGAATCACTCAAATTTCTCTTTGGGTAGCAAAAACCATCAAAGGGTAAAGTTCGAGTCAGGGGGCGCAGAGAAATCAAGGAGGGCAGCAGAACTATCAGTCATAATACAGAAGCAACAACGCACCTCCTCCACCACCATCACCCAGCATTGAGGAGATGTTCAAGACAATGATAGCTAACCAAGCTCAATTGCAGGCTGATTACGTGAAATTGGCAGCCGATGTAAAGAACAATCAGTTAGCTACAAAGGCGCTGGAGTACCAGTTTGGGCAATTTGCTGGAGCTCAAAACACTAGGCTGAGAGGAGGACTTCCGAGTTACACTGATCTGAACCCCAAGCAGGTAAATGCAGTGACCACAAGGAGTGGTTTGCAACTCAAGGAGGTGGAACCGGAAAGATTGCCACACCAGTCAAAAGCAGGTGAAAAGGAGAGGGAGCACAATGATGATAGGGGGAAGGAGAAGGAAGCTGAACTAGAAAGACCACCACCCCCGTTCCCTCAAAGACTAAGGAAACACAAGGAGGAAGCGTGTTTCAAAAAGTTCATGGAGGTGCTTAAGTAGGTACACATTAATTTACCTCTTGTTGATGTTTTGCAGGGAGTGTCGAAGTACGCAAAATATATCAAGGACATCGTGGCAAGCAAAAGCATGTTGACTGAGTATTCTACGGTGGCGCTTATGGAGGAGTGCACTTCATGGATACAAAATAGGTTGCCGACAAAGCTCAAGGACCCTGGGAGCTTTACAATTCAAATTACAATTTGGCAGAGTATCAGAGCTTGCAGATTATGTGATTTGGGAGCGAGCATTAACTTGATGCCGACATCGGTATTCAAAAAGTTGGGGCTAGTGAGTCCTAGACCAACAACAGTGATCTTGCAACTAGCGGATCGTTCCTTAGCCAGACTTGATGGCATTGTGGAAGATGTGCTGGTGCAAGTGGGCTCCCTTATCTTCTCGGTAGACTTCGTCGTGCTGGAGTTTGAGCCAGACGCGGAAGTCCCATTTATTTTGGGACGTCCTTTCTTGGCGACAGGGAAAGCACTTATTGATGTAGTGGCAGGGCAGCTAACTATGTGGGCCCATGACAAGGTGGAGGTGTTTGAGGTGTACAAGGCTACAAAGCTTCCGGCCGTGTACGAGGAACTCTCAGTGATCAACGTGCTTGATGGCGTGGATAGTGCTCAGAGCGTTGAATCACGGGAGCCAATGGAGAAACCACTGGAGAAGTGTAAGCATGACATGGATGAGGAGGGTAGTCGAGAGAAAACATCAGTCACCCTAGAGGATGACTGAGCTTAATGACGTCGAGCCGCGACGGTAAACCAGGCGCTGCACGGGTGGCAACCCGTGAAACTTTTGTAATATTTGAATAGATTTCGTAGAAGAGAAAAAAAAAAGAAAGAAAAAATGAGAAAAAAAATTAAAAAAAATTGCATTTTATATGAAACCTATAAATTCTAACCAATTTCTTGTTGTGAGATGAATTTCAGGTTGAACGGAGGGTAAAAATGCAAAGGATCGCAAAGGAAAAATCGAGATAAGAAAAATACTAAAAAGTGGCAAAACAGTGAGCCTACGCAATGGCTCCGTGTCACGGAGGAGGGCCTCCGCATTACCCTCCGTGACACATTGAAGGTGTTTTGGAATTTTTTACAAATTCCAGAACCCCTGCGCGATGGCTCCGTGTCATGGAGGGTGTGCTCCGTGTTACCCTCGGTGACACGTTGAAGTGTTATTAGCGACGGGTCACACCGGGTCGCCGGGTGACCCGCGCGAAAAACCTCCTTTTTAACCCTGAAAACACCCAATTTTTCCCATTTTTCACTCCCCTCCGTGACAAACAACCCAAAATCCCCCCTTCCCCAACGTGACACGGACCTAGGAGATAAAATTCTTCAATTTTCTTTTTATATCATCGAATTGAAGGTCTGTTCGTTAACTTCATCTCATTTCTTGACTAATTTTTCCGATTTTGAGCATGGGAAGTGAGGAAAACTTTCCCTAATGGTAAATTGAGCTTGAATTCATGTAAGCTATTGTTAATTGATGTTCGTAGTATCGTTATGATTATATGAACTCGATAAATACATGGGTGATTGAAATTCTTGTGAAATTGTAGCTAGGGTTAGAATTCAAATATGAAGAAGTAAAAATTGAGTTGAAATGTGAAATTCTATTTGGTTTGTGCATGTTGAGTGAGGTAAATTATGTGTTGCTTAACGTTAATATGCTAAAGGCGCGATGGATTTTCGGGATAATGAAATTGTTGAAATTGCATAGAAATTGGGGGAATTGCATCGGTTTTGTTGATAGAAATTTTCGATAAGTGCTATGTGATGAAATGTTATCGATGGTAATAGTGGATTAGCTGTACGAAGTCTGAGTAGTCCATAGAATTTATACCGTCGAACCCTCTGAATGCACGAGGCATTTTTGTTATTTTTTTTTATTTTAGTTTGAAAGTTAGAAAAAGAGGATTGTCTTGTTGTAATGTTGTGATAGTGGCTAAAGACTAAGTGTGGGGTGGCCTAGCTTAACCCAACCTTAGTCGAAGCTAATTTTAATTTGAATAACATTGGAACTGTCTGTTTGGTTTGACAGGAACAATGGAAAGCAGGAAAGATAAAGGGAAGGCCGCATCTACATCGGGCGCCAGAAGGAAAAGAATCAGACTGGGAACAACAGTCCCAGCAGCACCAACGGTTCCACGCGGCCAACGTCGTCAATACGAAACCTGATGGGTGACAGAGGAAGGGAAGAAATGGTACGCAAAGCATAAGGGAAGCAAATACTTCCCCGAGGAGCACATTGCTAGGGAACCGTTGGCACAAGAATTCCCCAGAATTGTCCACAGGATTGATGCAGTCGGGCTGAAATTCATCTTTGAAGAGCCCAAGGAGTGCAATCTGCACCTGATTCGGGAGTTCTATGCCAACTGGAACCCGACACTCAGAAGTCACACCATAAAGATAAGGGGGCAGGTAGTCACTTTTAAGCCCCATCACCTTAATGACATCTTGGGGGCGCGGGACACAGACGCCCATGTACTCCGACAGCTGAATATCACTCTACCATATGCGAACATCAAACGCACTCTGTGTGGAGCCCAGTCTACAGCACGGTGGAGCAGGCATAAGGAGAGGGGCTACCATCAGACATTGCCCTACTCACAGATGAACAGGGAAGCCAGGATATGGCTTAAGATTGTTTGTTCCTACTTGATCCCGGGGGTGCATATGAAAGATGTCACCCGGGATCGTGTGTGCTTGGTCTATGCCTTGATGAAAGGGCTGGAGATCAATGTTGGGCGGTGATTACCTCCGCCATGAAGAGAGCCCGTTTGCATCAAGAGCACAGGTACAGGTTTGGTGTCTTACTGACCACGTTCTTGAGGGGCCTGGATATTGAGGAAGAGGCCCTTGACTACATCCCGCAGATGGAGAGGCGGGCCTTAGATGTCACCAAAACTAAGGCACCCGACACCACTCACGGGCCAATTCTCACACTAGCCGAGCGACATGCTCGGGATGATCAATACATGGCTCGCATGTTCGGGATGCAGATGCTCCAACTGCGCATAGGCGAGAGGCCGACAACAGAAGATGAGCTGTGGCAGCTCGAGCTAGACTACCCTTTTGGCGAAAATGCCAGGGCTCTATGCCGAGTGGGGCCAGCTTTTATGGAGCCCACTGATGATGACGTCCCCACCGATGAGGAGACATGTCGTGAGGACTTAGATGTTGAGTCAAATGATGATGACGAGGGCGATTCAGACATGGGAGACGAGACAGCGGCACCTGACGAAGAAGTGGAATACTTCTATTGATCTTGAGTTTCACCACCCACTTTTGTGCTATGCTAAATTTTGTGTACACTGGGGACAGTGTTCAATTTAAGTGTGGGGTGGGAGTAGTTAGGTGCTGGTTGTTGTTTTTATTAATGTCTCTATTCTGTTGTTGTGCTTGGAAAAACTTGTGACCCTGTGATTTTTGTGTGTATGTTTGTATTGTAATTAATGTGAAGCTGTTGTGTGCTGTTGAATGTTGTTAGCTGGTTTTGTAAATATTTTTATTTTATCGAAATTATCGATTAAAATTTTTCGTGAAATTTTTTTATTTTTGGGTTTCTCGGCGTTTGTTTTCGGTTCTTTTACCGAGAATAGTCCCATTGAAGTGAAGTCGTAATTAGTGACCATTCCCTATGATGGATGGATGACGACCGTCTTAAGGGAAAAGTAGTCGATAGGAGTAGATTTTTTTTGTTCTTTTTAATTTTTTCCTTTTATTTGTTTGTATCCCAAACGTGTCGTTACTTTATGGTTGCGAAATTCTGGTTGCGTGTTGTACATGATATTTAAAATGCAAAGGTGATTCGTATGAAATCCTGCAACTTTGTAAATATGTTGAGATACCAAGGCCATAGAGTTCGATTCGGTGTGATTGAGGCTTAATGTTTGAATTCTTGTAACTAGCTGATTGAAGAGTCTGTGAATATGTCTTGAGTTAAGCATGTACAATGAGTGTGTGGTGAGGTTTCGTTTCTTCCATGCTATTGTGAAGTGTCTAGAACGTGCCTGGTGTGTGTACGAAACAAAATGAAGAATGTGTATTGTAGGAAAGGATGCAGGCATTTCTTTGCTTTAACCGAAAGTTTTTTTTCATTCATTATCGTACCTACCTTTAATGTACATCCTAGTTAGCCCATTGAGCCTTTAGCCTATTTTTTTTTCTTTTGTCAAAAAGATATAAACCGAGCTTAACCCCTTCTTTTCATTATCCGTGAATTTGATCCAAAACTCTTAAGCGCTCAAGAAAAAAATAATTTTCCCACAGTGTCAAGGAGTGAGAATGGTGAAAAGAAAAGAAAAAGCAGATTGATGAAAGGAAAGACAAGGTCAAAGGTGCACTCAGTAGTTCCTCATATAAAATTATTGACTCTAGAGATATAGTAATATGGAGAAGACAAAATTGTTTCAAGCACCGATAGAACTATAAATTAAATATAATGAAGACGTATAACAAATCTTTGTTATTTAAGTCGAGTGTGCTTAATGATATGCGAACAAAAATAAAGACAGACTTCAAGAATGGGAGGATGAAGGAAGAAACAATGCCCATAAGGTTGATGGGATGTATTGAAAAAGCGCTTAAGGAGGCTAGTTGTTATTATTGGTTAGCCCAGTATTTGCTAGTTCCGTAGCTTACACAACAACCCATTAATTCCTACGTGATCTTACATCACGCGTCCTTAAATTAGTGGAGTAATACACTAAAGGCAAGCCTATGGTTCATGACATGATGCATGTGAATTCGTTTGGGAGAGAGAGCGAAATCGTGTTTATATGCCCCTGTATGTAATGTCTTTGAGTTCATGTGATTAAAAAGGGGAAAATTCTCTTGTGTTGTGAGGGAACATGCTTGACGACAGATTGAGTTTCGTGTCGGATATCTTGATCAGCTGATTTGCATGTGTTTGCCGATATCAAGAGTCGATTCTTGAGTCTAGGAGGTCTTAATGTGTTGAAGGTCATTGTATTGATAAGACTATGTATGTTTTCTTGATGATTTGCTATATTAAGTAATCAGTATAACCATAGCTTGAATTGTCGAGCCAAAGTAGTCAAGATTGGGTGTCAATCGCACGAGGTGTAAGATTATTGTTCGGGGACGAACAAGGATTTATGTGTGGGGTAAGTGATCTTGGGCAGATTTTTATGCCCAAGTGATACTCAAATGTGTCATTTTGCCTTGTTTATCTATCGATGTTTGTACATTCTCATGTGAATTGTAATAAAATATGAATTTATACTAACTAACATGATTTGTGTGGTTTTGCAGGAAAAATAAAATTTTACGAAGCTAAGATGCATGTCGGGAGAAATCGGGATTGGACTCGGAAGCTATCAAGGAAAAAAGCACAAGGAAAGCACGAATTAAAGGGGCTCCGCGATGGAGCCGTGTCACGCTGCCATCGCGGATGCATTCTGCCTGGATGCTGAAAATATGCCAAATTCCAGTGAAGGTGCGCGTTGGGGCCGTGGCACGTTGGCCTAGCCCCGCACTGCATGCTGTGCCACGTTGGGCTGTAATACTTGGATGACTGGATTCCAGTGAGGGTCCGCGTTGGTGGCGTGTCATGGAGGCAGTTCTCCGCGATGCATTCCGTGACACGTTGCTTGCTATTCCGGGAAAAATTCCCACTTGTATAAATAGAACACTTAGGTTCATTTTTAATTATTCTGACTTGGTGGAGCAAGAACGTGGGTTACAGGCAGTTGAGGGGACGAAAATCTCGGGGTTTTTCTCTATCTCCTTCTTCTTTATTTCAATTGCTTGTATGATTAACACTTATTTAACGATGTTTAATCCACAAATGAGTGGCTAAATTCCCTTCTTGCTGAGGTTAAGAACAGTTGTATTGAAATGTAATTATTGATAAATTGGTTTTTCATCTTTTCTTCCATGGTTGTTCTATTGATTCTTGTTCTTACTGCATTAATGTGTGGCCAACGTTAATGTATATCTAAAAAGTCCGGTTTCACTCGAGAGAGTAAGAAATTGGAAAGTTGTGAATTGATAGGATATGATCTTTTCTTAGTTTGGGAAAATTGAGAATTGTATTACCTTCAGGATAGAGATATACCTGAAAGTCGTATTAGTCAATTAAGGAATCGGTTTTGTATGGCTAGAACATGAATTTCTATTTATCATAGAGATGTAGGTGGAAGGTTCATGATTCTTAAGTTGGGTTAAATACGAGAGTTTTAGTCCATAGGCAATAATTCTTGACTAGCAACCGGAGGAAAGATTAATCAAATTGTATCGATAATTTATTTCTCTACATGTTCATTTTAGCCTCAGCATGCTCATACTTATAGTTCAGACTCAAATTGTATATTCGTATTAGATTTAGTATAAAATTAGGAATCAAAATATCAAAATCTTCTTCACACTGTTGTCTGTAGTTTAGAGTTAAAGTTTATTGACACTTGATTAGATTGATACCTTAGTCCAGTCCCTGTGGGATCGATACTTGGTTTACTTGAGCCACTTTACTACTTGTTCGACTACATGCACTTGGGTGTAGTTATTCCAAACAGACCGAACAGGAGGTCCCAACATACCTATGTTGGCACATAGTTTATGAGATTCGGGGCTTAGCTTGAGCCTTGAACCTACTCGGTGTTCGATAGTACTCCCAAAACATATATTATACGCATAGTATAACTTGCATGAATTCATAGGCTAGTTAAATCATGATAATTATAAATATGCTTGTACATATGTGAATTAGCCATGAACTAAGGCCCGTGAGCCGGCCAAAAAAAAATTCATAAATCATAAGGTTCATACATACTTGTGGATCATGCATATAACTTAATATTCATGAAATGATGATGGGTAATATTATAAATCCATAATCCAAATCGTAAATCATGTTGGGTTCGTAAATATCATCATTTGAAGAGAAGATTATCAATCGATTCATCATAGACATGCATAATTAGGCTTAGTTTCATAGAAACCAAAATTAATAAAACTATGAATGATTTAATAATAAAATTATGAATGATTTAATAATAAAACTAATTAAAACCCATAGATTGTGATGAGATTCTAAAATCACAAAACCCATTATCAAATCATTACACTTTTATAAAAATCATCTTCAAAACCCCATGAGCATTTAATAAAATTTTCATAAAAATCATAGAGGATGGGCATGGGTGTTGAATAAATCACCCATTGATAGCCTTATATACCTGGAACCACTGATTCATAACCTCCCCTGAATGTCCAAGAAGAAATTAAAAGGAATTGGGGAACAAAACATTGAATCATCTTTTGATTACCCCTCTAAACTCATGCATGCATGAATGAAGACTTAAAAATTATTATCCCCTTAAAAACCCACCTTTCATAAGATAAAACAACATAGTTTAGGGTCTCTTAGTGTGGAAAAGTCGAAAATTCCCTTAATGAATCTGGCCTGAATACTACCCGGGTTGAACTAATAGACGAAAGCAACGAGTCGTTAGAGCTAACGACGACCTGTTCTGTCGCTCGTTGTTTGCACTGCTGTGGCTTGCTTTCAGAAATGACCAACGGACGGATTGGATGACTTATCCTCTGACACAATGATTCGTTACATCGTTTGTTGTTTGCTCATCATAAAATCTGAACCTGCTTACCACGAGCCTCACCACGACTCATGGTTCCTTTCAAAGAGTCGTGGTCTTGATCCGTCATCTACATTGGGAATTCTTGCAACCTAACAATGACCGGTAATAACGAGTCATCACTTCTCCCGATGAGTCATTGGACGACTCGTTGTATCCCATCTACTAAACCCAACCTATTTCAACGCCTACTAACAACAGCTTATTGTCCCGAACAATGAGTGGTTGTGTCATTGATCATCTCCACTACCACATGGACTTCCCCACACCACGAAAGCATATAACGAACTGTGGTCTGATACCATGAGTCATGACATGGCCTGTCCTATGCTATCTTTCCCAGTTTCAGCAGTTTTCACTTTTAGCTCCTGGGTCTACTCCTAGGCACTTTTGGAGTATTACATGGTCGAGGTGCTAATGCTAAGGATGAGGACTCTGGAACCTCAGTCAGTGCGGGGAGGTCAGCTCCATTTGTAGCTACCAATCTCTCTTACCTCTGTGGGCTTTGCCACAATCTCAGTAAATAATGCAGCCTCAGTCTGCATACCGCTGCTCAATGCCTTTGCCAAATAATATGGCTCCGGCGGATGCAGTAGATTTACTCCTCACTCTTGAAATCGGTTTTGTTTTGTCTCATATCAACCCGATATCTGTGATCTTAAGGACCACCACTCGCTGATCAACCGATGACCATCTAGAACTTTTTACTCTACAGATTCTATCAATGAGGCGTGGAAAGGAAATGGTAGTGCTATCATTTATCTCTTACTCTCGAATCTCTTCAGCAATATACCATGGGAAGTTTATGGCATGCCCCTCCATGATGCTAGCTGCAAGTGCAGCTCTGTCAGGTGAAAGGACATTATCGTTGTTACACCCCGTAACTTTTTAATGTTAGATGGCCTATTCATATGTTGGTTAAGAGTTTTGGAGTGCAATACATGCGAGGAAGGGGCCCCAGGAAAGGTCGAACGAGCACGGAGTCAGAATCGCATGGGAGAAAGCCAGACCAACTGCCCAAAGGGGCAGTATGGTCCGAGCAGTGTGGTCCAGACCATGCTCCTCCACGATAGGCTCGACAGGGTCCGTATCACAGACCCCCTGTCCACTGCCCAAGTATATATAAAGTCCTACCTTCACTATACTAGATATTCTCATATTCATATTCGACCGGTAGAGGAAAAGTACGAAGAAAGTAAGTAAATTTCATCTGTTTACACTATAAAACGCCACCCGAATTCAAATTAACTTCAGATATTGAAGTTTAAGGCTATAGGGAGCATTGCTACGGAGTCATTTTCACGAAATTCGCCCGGTGAATCATAACCCCGTTCGAGCTAAAGTTGTTGGAATTGCTCCACTCTAGTGTCAATACAATTACAGTCTTAAAGTAAGCATTTCTTCCTTCTGGACTTTCGAGAAATTATGAGTTTTCAACCATGTTCTGTTAAGTTGAAATATAGTTAATATTTATATAAAAAGTTATCGTTTTTATTGAATTTAGTACTGAAACTAGTCATTTTCCCCCAGTAATATGATTGCAATTGAAAAGAAACGTTCAATATGAACTGAAACTTGCTAGTTAATCAGTAATTGGTGAACGAGTATGTTAAGGAAGTTTCCTTCGACATGTTAGTTTCCTTAGCATGATAACTCAGTTTGAATCCCAATAAGAGTACCAGAAGCATGTCTATTATGATTAGTTGTTGTTATTAGCTGAAAAACATATTCCATGTTTAGTTGGGATGAATTATGCCTATATAGCCTTCATAACCGACCCCAGGGTTATTAGCTGTGTCGATGCCCGCCAAGGGCAATATGACGTTGCTCTACGGAGTGGTATGTTGTCCGCAAGGGACGAAGATGGGGTCCCAGGTCCTCATATGCCGTGATTCGCTCTATACACCCCCGTCAAGCCTGGTGCTCGGGGTGCAGATATCAAAAGTCCAAGGGACTCAGACAAAGCTATAGTCAGGGGCCGAGCAGGCTCAATTGCAGACCCAGGGGGCCGGTAGGACAGCTACAGCTATTAGTTGACCCATTGCAACATTGATAGGGGTGTATAGACTGAAGTGTACTCACAAGGGCATATAGGGGCCCCAGGTGGGTTATTCTGTGTTGATTGTACCATCCGTCTTATGGGGGCCAGATAAGGTTTTTCTCTGCTTTAGTTATTAATAAATTAGATAGTAAGAAATTCTATTACTCAAGTATGATCTCTACCCCCTTTATTTCAGTTATTCTCAGTTCTATCTCTTTATTTCAGTCATTTACAGTTATCGCCTTACATATTCAGTACATATTATACTGACGCCCTTTTTGGGGAGCTACATTACTTGCCTGCAGGTAAGGATAGACAAGAAGCAGGTCCTTCATAGCTTTCAGCTAGCATCACCAGAGCAGTTGGCTCCTTTCTTCCGGAGCTAGTAGATAGAAGGTATACTTCATTTTTATTTGCAGTACATGGGTAGGTCGGGGCCCTGTCTCGACCATCATATTACTCCTAGAGGTTTGTAGATTGTTTCCATTTCCTTGTGTTTAGATGTTGTTGTCCATGTGGGGCCTATATGTGTTTTAGTTTATGTGTTGTCCATGTGGGGCCTTGCTTAGTTTGCCGATAAGCCGCATTTTCGGCCATAGTTTAGCTTAGCATTGGTTTTACTTTACAGTCAGAACTAGACATCATGGTGGTCTTGTCGACCCGCATAGGGTTCCCTGTTGTTGATATTTCTGGCTAACTGGTTTTCTTTTACAGGTGGCTATAAGGCCTCGTCAGCCAGAGGTTGTATTTATAACCGAGATATAGCCCGTTATTTTCTTGATTTGGGAAGTAAGCCTGCATCAAGAGTGCATAGGCCTAGTTAAGTCAGTTCAGATCCTAGTAGGGCACCAGGTGCTAGTCATGCCTCCCAAGGTGGGGCGTGACAAACTTGGTATCAGAGCAGGTCGTATCCCAGGGAGTTTGCAAGCCGTGCTAAGTAGAGTCTTGTCTATGGATGTGTTGTGCGCCACATTCTATAGGCAGGAGGCTACAAGGCATGATAGGATGGTTACTGTTTCTTCTTATCTAGTCATGCTATAGAGCTGTACCATATAGGGTTGAGTCCCTAAGCTCACCATATTCTTTTATCTATAGAGAAATAATAGACCCGCGACACACCACGATTGGTAGGAGATTGGATGTTGCAGCAGGGGAAGGCACTAGAAGGGTGCCTCAGTCATACTCAGCCCGAACTGAGGGCGATAGGGAGACATCATCCCAGTTTCCCCAGCACTCTCCACCATGCCAGGAGCCGCTCGGAGTGGCAAATGTGACGGCACCGCCTCTAGCAGTCTCTACACCGGTATCATCAGATCAGGAGGTTAGGAGTGTTGTTGTTATGTTAGCTCAGATGATGGATGCGCAACATCAGCCAATGGAACCCATGGTCGCAGAGTCTTCAGGAGGATCTTGTAGCTTGAGGGTCTGGGAATTTCCAACACTAAGTCCCCCGTAGTTCACCGGACGAACTGAAAAGAGGACCCTCAGGATTTCTTGGATCAGATGTAGTGGATTTTCAGGGTGATGCATGCTACAACTGTAGAGTCAGTTGATTTAGCGGTATTTCGGCTACGGGACATCACAATACTGTGGTATAAGAGTTGGGAGCGGTCCCAAGGGAGAGGTGTTTCCCCTCCAACTTGGCCCAGCTTTTCAAAAGCTTTTCTTGGTCACTACCTTCCACGGGAAATTCGACAAGCCCGGGTTGACCAATTCCTACATCTACAGAAGGGGTCAATGAGTGTCCGGGAGTATGCTATGAGGTTCGACTCCTTGGCCCGATATGTACCAGCTTTTGTAGATACCATGCCGGCTAGGGTGCACCGGTTTATTATGAGGCTGAATTTAGAATATGTGGAAACCTGTATTATGGCCACTCTGCGAGAAGACATGGATAATTCCCGCGTTCAAGCGTTTGCACAGAATATAGAAGGGATCAGACAACGGCAATGGGAGATAAGGAAGGCAAATCAGGAGCAGCTGCAGGGCCAGATCTAGTGATATGCAGGTGGAGTCCCAGGGTGGACCTAGGCCACGAATTTCAGGCAGACCACCCAAACCCCCAGCCCAACAGCAGCAGCAGGGGAATGGATCTGGTCATCGAGGGCAGTCAGGACCCGGTGAGAGCTCACGATCAGCAGGTTCACCACAGCAAATAGGGGTGGAGTAGAGTAGATTCACCGTGCCGCTTTACCCTGCTTGCAGTCGACGTCACTCCGGGGCATGCAGGTATGGTTCCACAACCTATTATACCTGTGGTCAGGAGGTTCATCAGATAAGGGATTGTCCAGCCAGGGGTCGGTGTGATCGAAACCGACAGGATCGATCTTCAGTAGGGTCACATGCCCCAGCATCTCCAGCAGGGCGTAGGCCCTCAGCTCTAGGTTGCAGAGGTCGAGGTAGACCTGGGGCATCTAGTTTAGGTACTGGTCCAGATCGCACTTATGCTTTACCGGGATGACAGGAGTCAAATTCGTCACCAGATGTGGTGATAGGTATGCTAGACATTTGCTCTCATTTTGTTTATGTATTGTTAGTTAGCAGATTTGCGGCCTTGTCGGCCATAGTTTAGCTTGCACTAGTTTTACTTTACAGTCATAACTAGACATAATGGTGGTCTTGTCGACCCGCATATGATTCTCTGTTGCTGTTGCTATTTGCTAGATGGTTTTATTTTACAAGTGGTTATAAGGCCTCATAGACTGGAGGTTGTATTTAAAGCCGAGATACAGCCCGTTGTTTTCTTGATTTGGGAAGTAAGCCTGCTCTAGGAGTTCATAGGCTTAGATAAGTTAGTACATATCCTAGTAGGGCACCAGGTGCTAGTCATGCCTCTCAAGATGGGGCGTAACAATCATTGCCGGTCGGTACCAGCCTGTGCTGAGCCAATGTCCACCGGAATTTAGCTTGGAAGTTCAATGTGGCCATTTTAATCTTGGACTCGGTGCCATGCAACCACTCAACCAGCGGTTCCCTTGTGGCAATGACTCGTGACAGCCAAGTGTACTACCTGATTCGTTCTACACTGTTCAACTTGTTGGTTTTTACTTTCTTGAGCTTTGACAGTCTGTGATCGAACTCGGCTGTATTCATCCATGATAGTATAGACCATAGAGCAGTCTAGAGATGTTCCTCTCAAAGATATCTACAGCCATCTCCCAAACCAACACCTGTGTCAACGCGGCTCTCTTTTTCTAGTCTTGGCCTCCCAATACCAGACATTGTAACGTGGCTACATACGCTTCATAGAACTCTCTAGCCAAGCAAGGGTTGTATATCCCCAAAGGCTCAGTTAACCACCCAGTTAAAGTACTATGGAGAAATCAGCATGTTGAAGGAGCTACATGGGAAGCTGAAGCGGATATGATGGCAAGATAACCACATTTCTTCTCTACCGACTTAGTTTCGACTTGAGGTACTAGTTTTATGCTCTATCACTCTACCTAGATTTCATGTTTAGTTCATGTGTTCAAGTTTCCTTTATGTGTATGAATGTGTATGTGAAGTATGAGATCAGTTAAGCTATGTGATATAAATCGGAGGTAGTCATTTCGTAAGGTTTCAGTTTAAATGATTAGTATTTGAATATGATAATTGCATGTTTCTGTTTTCTGCTTGTTTCCTACATTAAAGGATGAAAGTTCCCAAGGGGGGATATCGTAATACCCCGAAAGTTCCTAGGAGTATACCCAGGAGATAAAACTTGAAAACTTCTAAAATGGGGAAAATTTCACAAGACGGGCCAAGGAACGACTTGTGATATCAAACCATGAGTCGTTGTATATAGTCGTTGATTAGGGGAGTGTTGGTGGCAATGGAGGCAACGAGTGGTATGAAGACCCATTGTAAGATATAATGGGCTGGCATGAAGTAACTGAGAGACATGCACTAGATATGAAGAGTACAAAGTAGAAAACTTATACCTCATATTGGAACAGAGCTTGAAGGGAATAAATGCGGGCATCTAGCCATCATATCTACTTCAGCTTCCCATGTAACTCCCTCACCAAGCTGATTCCTCCATAGAACCTTTACTAAAGCTACTTCTTTGTTTCTCAACTTCTGAACCTGATGATCAAGGATCTCAACTGGAACCTCCTCATAGGTAATGTTATCTTTCACAACTATGCTCTCAACCAAAACTACCAAAGTCGAATCACCAATGCACTGCTTTAACAATGATACATGGAAGATTAGATGTACCAAAGCCAACTCCGTTGGTAGCTCAAACTCATTGGCCACCTTGCTACCACGTCTCACAATATGGTAGGGACCAAGATATCAAGGACTAAGATTCTCTTTGCTCCCGGACCTCATTACACCCTTCGTGGGAGAAATCATCAAGAACACCCAATCGTCAACTTCAAACTCAAGCTGTCTCCACCTAACATCAACACATGACTTTTGATGACTCTGAGCTGTTTTCAGCCTTTATCTAATATGCTGAACTTCTCCATAGCCTCATGAATAGAATTTGGCCCTATCAGCATAGCTTCACCTACCTCAAACCAACCAATAGGTGATCTATATCTCCGCCCATAAAAAGTCTCAAACGGAGCCATCTAAATACTGGATTGGTAACTATTGTTGTAAGAAAACTAAATAGAGGTAAATGAACATGCCAACCACCTTTGAAGTTAATCAAACATTCTCTCATATATCCTCAAGTGTCTGAATGGTTCACTCTGCTCAACAATCCATCTGCAGGTGAAAAGCTATGCTAAGCATGACTTGAGTACTAAGTTCCTTTTGAGACGACTTCCAAGATTGCGAGGTGAATTGAGTAGCTCTATCTGATATGATGGACAAGGGAAACCATGCAACTAAACTAACTCCCGAATGTACAATTTAGCATAATCCTCCCTTGAGTCTGTAGTTTTGACGGATAGGAAATGAGCTGCTTTTGTCAACCTATCTACAATCACCCAAATAGAGTTATACTATCGACGTGTGTGAGGTAACCACGTAATGAAGTCCATATTGATCTCTTTCAACTTCCATGTATGGATACCGATTGTTTTCTAGCGCACCATTGAGTCTTTGATGCTCAACTTTCAGTTGTTCATAGTTCCGATACCTAGCCACAAACTCTACTATGTCCTTCATGCTATTCCACCAATAGACTTCCCGTAGGTCATGATTTATCTTGGTGGCACCTGGAGGTATAGTATAACATGAGAGATGAGCCTCATGCAGCATTTGGTCTCTCAGTTCATCAACATTCGGAACACACAAATGACTCTGATATCGAAGTAGACCGTCTCCCCCTGGGATAAGACCTTTACCTTCTGATTCTGAACCACTTCCTTCAACTTTACAAATATAGGATCCTCATCTTGCCTATCCATGACCTTAGTCATCAAAGAGGATTCTCAACCATTCCGGACAATGACACCACCATGTGCAGAATCAACAAGGCGAACCCCTAATCATGCAAGTCGGTACCCATCCTTCACCCACTCTTTCCTTCCATCTTCCACATGAGAAACAGTCTCCATCGATAGCTTACTAAAATCATCCACCACTACATTGGCCTTGCCCAAATGATAAATGACACTCATGTCAGAGTCCTTGAGATGCTCAAATCACCTCATTTGTCACAAATTCAGGTCATTCTGAGTAAACACATATTGTAGGCTCTTACGATTTGTGAACACATCTATATGCACCCCATACAAATAATGCCTCCAAATCTTCAATGTGAGCACTGATCACGGGCAAAAATAGCATGCCCGAGATACACTTTATGACTTAAATTAGTCTTGTTTATCTATGTTATTGTATACACTTTCATGTAATTTTATATGAATGTGAGGATAAGTGCTAACCAACAGGATTAGCCTTTGTTTTGTAGGTTTTGATGACTTTTGAGCAACTAATCCATGAGTTGGTGAAGTAGATGCTTGGAAACGGAATTAACCCGCCAACGTCGGCAAAGAGGAGGCACAAAACAGCCCACCTGCGTGTCGACAACGTGCCACGGCAGGCAGACTGATCACAACAGCCCACCTGCACGTTGGCAACGTGCCACGGCAGGTTGGCTGCGCGACAATGAGGTGTCAACGTGCTGCCCAAGCAGCGTGACACGCTGCCAACGCGGCAGGGTGCTGCCGAGGCTAATTTCAGGTGATTTCCAGAGAGCTTTCACGTCAGTGGCGTGTCACGGAGGCAGTGCTCCGCGATGCACTCCGTGACACGTTGCTTGTTAATCTGGGAAAAAGTCCCACTACTATAAATAACACACTTAGGTTTTATTTGAGATATTCTGACTTGGTGGAGCAAGAACGTGGGTTAGAGGCAGTTGAGGGACGAAAATATCAGGGTTTTTTGTCTCTTTCTTTCTTCTTTAATTCAATTGCTTGTATGATTAACACTCATTTAAAGATGTTTAATCCATAAATGAGTGGCTAATTCCTCTTCTTGCTGAGGTTATGAACAATTGTGATGAAATGTGATCATTTATTCTTTGGTTTTTCATCTTTTCTTCCATGGTTGTTCTATTAATTCTTGTTCTTACTGCATTAATGTGTGGCCTACGTTAATGTATATCTAAAAAGTCTGGTTTCACTCGAGAGAGCAAGAAATTGGAAAGTTGTGAATTAATAGGATATGTTCTTTACTTGGTTTGGGAAAATTGAGGATTGATTTGCTTTCAGGATAGAAATATACCTGAAAGTCGTATTAGTCAATTTAGGAACCGGGTTTGTATGGCTAGAACATGAATTGCATTTAATCACAGAAATGTAGGTGGATGGTTCATGATTCTTAAGTGAGGTTAAATACGAGAGTTTTAATCTCTTGGAAAATGTTCTTGGCTAGCAACCAGAGGAAAAGACTAACAAAATTACATCGATAATTAATTTCATTACATGTTTGTTTAACCTCAGCCTACTCTCATTCATAGTTCAGACTCAAATTAGATAGTTGTTTTAGCTTTAGCATAAAAATTATAAAAAGAAATATCAAACTCTTGGTTACACTATTGTCTGCATTCTTAGAATCGAAATATAGTACACTTGAGCAGATTGCACTTCATCCCAGTCCCTGTGGGATCGATACTTGGCTTACTTAAGCCACTTTACTACTTGTTTGACCACATGCACGTGCTTGTGAGTTTTATACCTATATAACACCAGCTGAACAAGTTTTTGGCGCCATTGTCGGGGACTGGCAATTGGTGAAATTTTCTTAAGTGTAAATTTACTATATTTTTTTCTTAGTGCTGACAACTTGGTCTTAGTGTTTGTTTTAATTCTTTTTCATTTTATTTTTTTTCTTTTTCGGATACCCTTATTGACATGACATCGTTGAATACAAATGGTATAAATGGTGGGTACTCATATTTTAGCGAATCTTGTCTGAATTGCGGAGGACACCACTTGCGGCAACACTGTAACACGTGCAATATATGTGGTGGTCGAGATGGCCATTGGGATGGCTGCCCGAATGCATATTCCCCTCCCCCAAGCCCCTACTATGATCCTTCTGTTGTTTTTGCTGAATATAGGCATGCTGAAAATGAGGACTTGGGACGCCAAGCTCAAATAGAAGACATACTGAAACAACTCCTGGAGCAATCAGAAGCAATGAAGGAGGCGATGACAGTATTGAGAATTCAGCAAGAAGAGAATGCAAAGGCTCTAGAAAGGATGAGCGTCAAACTCACAGAGATGATTGCTAAGGCTGAAGCTTGTGATAAATTGCAGGTGACAGTTTTAGCCGATATTCAAGAGGAACTACAAGAGGAAGACAAGGGTGAATATTTGGATGAAGCCCAACAATTAGAATCTCTTGAGTGTCCCTGTGATGGGCTCACACTTATGGAATATTGATTCATGGAAGAAGAGATAGAGTATCCCCCAGTTGACATTAATGAAGAGATAGATGTCGATGCTGAGAAGGTGTATACAAGTAAGGAGGTCAAGCACAATGCATTTTCATAGTTGAGGTTTATTGGACCACACTCGAAGCATTTTTCGACATTAAGTTTGGTTGAAAACATAGAAATAGAGTCTTCCAAGCTTAAAGAGAAATGTGTAGAGGAGGACCAAGCCCCGTATATTTTGAAATTTGCTAACTCGGAGAGACAAAATGACTTCGCTTACTTAAGGGCCAATAAGTTCAAAAGGCAACATGTACTGTTTGGTCCTTGTAATTTTTCACCACCACCCCTGGAGCATAAGAGGAAATTAGAGAAGAAATTAGGGGTGAGATTCATATCCTTAAGGTGGAGGAAAAAGCGGTGAAACTTAATACGTCGTGCCGCGACGAAAAATTAGGCGCTGCTTGGGAGACAACCCAAGGGTACCATGGGTACCATTTTAATTTCTTGCATTTAAGTTTATTGTATTTATTTTTCATCTTGTGTTGTTTTGGTGGAAAGTTAAGCACATATGGAGGGGAAGTCTGAGTACCCGTGGAGGAGGAAGCTAGCAAGAATGGAAGAGAAAAAGTGTGGGGTCGAACACCCACTTGTGCAAAGTTGAAGGAAGGCATGCTATTAGCTAGGCCTAAAGGCCTCAGGGAGTATTTCTCACCCTTTTTAAATTTTAATTTGATGCTATGAGGACATAGCAGGATTCAAGTGTGGGGTGAGGGAAATTTCAAGGGAAATTTCAAAAATTTTTGTTGTGTTTAACGATTTTTGGTGAATGTAATGCTTGTGAGAAATTTGAAAAATTTGAAAAATTTGTGTGAATTAAGCATGACTTCATCACCCGTTGGTTTTTCTTTTCGGTTCTTTTCCGACGGGGGGTCTTTGAACCGAAAAATAAAAATTTTTCTTTTTCTTTTCTTTGTCTGTATATAAGGTTTTTAGTCATAGCTAGGGACTGTTTCCCACGATGGATGGATGACGACCGTCTTGAGGAAAAATTAGTCGATAGGTTGTGGGTTTGTGAACCCGTAGCTAATCGATGCTTGAGGTTCTTGTTATGGGCTATAAATGGTTGTAAGATGCAAGTATGTTCAGTGTTGAAGCATGCAAGTGTATAATTTTTTTTTGAGAAACTTAGGATCTTGAATTTGACTCAATATGATGGAAGCTTAATTCTGAATTCTTGTGACTAACTGAGTAAGAGTCTACTGAATGTATCTTGATTTGAGCATGTGCCATGAGTTTAAGGTTTTTGAGTATTCTGTGCTATTGTGGAATGTCTAGAACTTGCCTGGTGTGTTTATAAAACGAAATGAAGGATGTGAATTGTAGGAGATGATTTAGGCAATTCTTTGAATGAACCAATTTTTATCCCTCATTGTACCTACCTTGAAAAATTAATCCTAGTTAGCCCCATTGAGCCTTGAGCCTATTCTTTGACAGCTGCAACATAAGCTTAATCCTTTTTCTTTCGTTAGCCTTGAACTTGATCCAAAACACCTAAGCACTCAAGGGAAAAATATGAATGAGTGAAGGAGTGAAAAGAAGAAAAAGAAGGAAAAATGGAAGTTGTGAAAGTTGAGAAAGGTCAAGGGTGCACTGATGTGAAAACGACTGATTATTATAAGGAGCAAGGAAATAAATTAATGAAAAATTAATTATAGAACTCCTTACTAATAAGCTAAAAGTGCCTAAAGAAAGGGGGAACATAAGAGGAAAAAGAAAGCTGAAAGGAGAAAAAGGTGAAGTGAGGGAAGGGAAGTTCGTAATGAGGGCGTGATGTATTAAAAGCGCTTAGGAAAGATAGTCACTATTACTGGCCAGAATAGTACCTACCCGTCCCTTAGCTTACATTACAACCCATTAAGTCCTACTTGATCTTACATTCACACATCCTTAAATTTGTGGAATAAAACACTAAGGGCAAGCTTATGGGTCATTACATGATGCATGTGAATTCTTTGTGAGAGTGAGCGTAATTCTATTCATGTACCCACACATGTTGTGATTTAAAAATTCTTTTTGCGTGTGAAATTGGGTAACTCTCTTTCTGTGAGGGCACGTGTTGAATGAAGGATATAATTCATGTGGTATTTCTTAATCAGTTGATTTGCATGAGTTTGCTAAGATTGAAAGTCGATTCTTGAGGTTAAGAAGTCTTAACATAGTTGTACTTCATTTCAATGATCAAATCATGCATGCTCTATTTGTAGCTTGCTTTCCTACGTAATCATTATAGCCGTAACTTGAATTATTTTGCTAAATTAGTTATGCGGGAGTCTCCATATGCATGATATGTAAAAGGTTGTTCGAGGACGAACAAGGCTTTAAGTGTGGGGTTGTGATCACTGGCAAAAATAGCATGCCCGAGATACACTTTATGACTTAAATTAGTCTTGTTTATCTAAGTTATTGTATACAATTTCATGTAATTTTATATGAATGTGAGGATAAGTGCTAACCAACATGATTAGCCTTTGTTTTGTAGGTTTTGATGACTTTTGAGCAACTAATCCATGAGTTGGTGAAGTAGAGGCTTGGAAACGGAATTAACCCGCGAACGTCGACAAAGAGGAGGGACAAAACAGCCCACCTGTGCGTCGGCAACGTGCCACGGCAGGCAGGCTGATCACAACAGCCCACCTGCACATTGGCAACGTGCCACGGCAGGTTGGCTGCACGACCATGAGGTGTCAACGCGCTGCCAAAGTAGCGTGACACGCTGCCAACGCGGCAGGGTGCTGCCGAGGCCAATTTCGGGTGATTTCCAAAGAGGTTTCGCATCAGTGGCGTGTCACGGAGGCAGTGCTCCGCGATGCACTCCGTGACACGTTGCTTGTTATTCCCGGAAAAAGTCCCACTACTATAAATAGCACACTTAGGTTTTATTTGAGATATTCTGACTTGGTAGAGCAAGAACATGGGTTACAGGCAGTTGAGGGACGAAAATATCAGGGTTTTTTCTCTCTTTCTTTCTTCTTTAATTCAATTGCTTGTATGATTAACACTCATTTAATGATGTTTAATCCACAAATGAGTGGCTAATTCCTCTTCTTCCTGAGGTTATGAACAATTGTGATGAAATGTGATCATTGATTCTTTGGTTTTTCATCTTCTCTTCCATGGTTGTTCTATTAATTCTTGTTCTTACTGCATTAATGTGTGGCCTACGTTAATGTATATCTAAAAAGTCCGGTTTCACTCGAGAGAGCAAGAAATTGGAAAGTTATGAATTAATAGGATATGTTCTTTACTTGGTTTGGGAAAATTGAGTATTGATTTGGTTTCAGGATAGAAATATACCTGAAAGTCGTATTAGTCAATTGAGGAACTGGGTTTGTATGGCTAGAACATGAATTGCATTTAATCACACAAATGTAGGTGGATGGTTCATGATTCTTAAGTGAGGTTAAATACGAGAGTTTTAATCTCTTGGAAAATGTTCTTGGCTAGCAACCAGAGAAAAGACTAACCAAATTACATCGATAATTAATTTCATTACATGTTTGTTTAACCTCAGCCTGCTCTCATTCATAGTTCAGACTCAAATTAGATAGTTGTTTTAGCTTTAGCATAAAAATTATAAAACAAAATATGAAACTCTTGGTTACACTATTGTCTGCATTCTTAGAATCAAAATATAGTACACTTGAGCAGATTGCACTTCATCCCAGTCCCTGTGGGATCGATACTTGGCTTACTTAAGCCACTTTACTACTTGTTCGACCACATGCACTTCCGTGTGAGTTTTATACCCATATAACACCAGCCGAACAAGCACCACTGCAACCAATTCCAGGTCATGCGTTGGATAATTCTTCTCGTGAGTCTTAAGTTGTCTATAGGCATACGCTCTGACCATACCATGCTGCATGAACACACAACTAAGATCGACCCTAGAGGCATCACAATACAAAACGAATCCGTCTGTACCCTTAAGTAGGGTCAATATTGGGGCTGAGGTGAATCAAGTCTTTAAGTCCTCAAAACTCTTCTCCTAGGCATCTGACTACTGAAATTTAACTTTCTCCTAGGTCAACATAGTTAAAGGTGTTGCATTGGATGAAAATCCTTCAACAAACCTCCTGTAGTAGCCAGCTAAACCCAAGAAACTCCTGATATGTGAAGGATTAACTAGTCTAGGCCAATTCTTTACAGATTCTATCTTTTCTGAGTCCACTTGCACTCCCTCAATTGACACCACATGGCCTAAAAATGCTACTGAGTTTAGAGAAAACTCACACTTACCAAATTTATCAAATAGTTGGTGATCCTTGAGAGTCTGTAGCATAATCCTCAAATGAGTGGCATGCTTTTCCTCGCTTTGAGAATATATGAGAATCTCGTCTACGAAGACAATCACGAACATATCCGGGTAAGGCTTGAACACCCTGTTCATCAAATCCATAAAAGCTGCAGGAGCATTCGTTAGTCCAAAATACATAACTAAAAACTCACAGTAAACATACTAAGTCATGAAGGGTGTCTTCGGGATGTCACTCTCCCTAACTCTAGGCTGGGGATAACCGGACCTGAGGTCTATCTTTGAGAAGAACTTCGAACCCTGAAGTTGGTCAAACAAGTCATCAATCTTGGGGAGGGGATACTTGTTCTTTATTATAACCTTGTTCAACTGCCAGTAGTCAATGCACATTGGAAAAGATCCATCCTTCTTTCGAATAAAGAGAACTTGTACACCCCATGGGGACTTGCTAGGTCAAATGAATCCCTTATCTAATAGATCCTTCAACTGTTCTTTCAACTCCTTTAGATCAACTGGAGCTATATTGTAAGGAGGATTAGATATTGGCTGCATATCGGAGAAGAAGGTCGATACCAAAATCATTCTCTCATTTTCTCGGGACTCTTGGTAGATTATGTGAAAAACCTTTGGGTACTCATATATGATAGGAATAGATTGAAGTGTCGGGGTCTCTAATTTAGCATCCTTAACCCGAACTGGATGGTAAACATAACCCTTTTAAATCATCTTTCTGGACTTAAGGTAGGTAACGAAGCGACCTACAGGCACAATAGAACTACCCATTCATTCTAGGACTGGCTCACCCAGAAACAAGAACTCTACCGTACAGGTTCTACAATTCACTGAGGCATAACATGCAGGCAACCAATCCATACCAAAAATAATATGAAAATCGTCATTTCTAACTCTACCAGATCAGTAGAGGTGACTTTATAAAAGACTATAACCTGGCAACTTTTGTATACTCATCTAGCTATAACTGAGTCACCAACTGGAGTTGAGACTAAGAAGGTTTTAGATAGGATTTTGGTATTGACTTCGAAACTAATGGCAACATAGGGTTTCACAAAATATTAAGTAGACCCTGCATCTAATAATGCTTAAACATTAAGACGAAATATTCATAACATACCAGTGACCACATTTGGAGAGAGCTCCTACTCCTGACGAGATAAGAGAGCATAAAACCTATTTTGATGCTGACCACCACCTGCATTAATGGATGCCCCTTGCTGAGCTGAGCGTGCTGGTGGAGCTGCTGAATAAGTAACTGGGTCACGGTCTCTACCATGGCTCTGTCTGGCTGCTGGACAATCTCGGAGCATGTGGCTAGGCTTCCTACACCCAAAACATGCCCCTAAACCTACTAAGAACTGCCTAGTGTGCCTCCTACCATACCTGTCACAAATTGAAATACTAGGCTCTACTGAACTATTCCCGTAACCTCAAGAGCTTGATGTCTTTCCTTTCTAATCGTGTCTAGAACTGGATGGCACACTGGATGATGATGGCACTGGGTTGACAATCAACGGTGGGACGGCTGACGATGTCTGCCAATAGACCTCTACTGGGAAAACCAAAAACTGTCTGTCCTGTCCCTCTTGGCCTCTCTCCCTTTTTCTCATCTGTACCGCCTCTATTTACAGGGCTTACAAGACCAATCAGGAGAAGTCAATGTCCTGATGAAGCATGGAGGTCATGCAGTATTTAACCAAATAATCTGCTACTCTATTCTCAAATCTGTTCACCCGAGCCCTCTAATCGGCCACTATCTCCGGCACATACTTGGATAATTAGGTAAACTTTGGAGCACACTTCTAGAAAGTCATGTTCTTCTATTTCGAATTCACGAACTCAACTGCCCTGATTTCCCTCATCTCTCAAGGAATGAATTGGTCTAACAATGCGATGAGAAAACTCATCCCAACAAATGGGGCCCGCTCTGACTCCTTAGCTATCCTTCCACTACCTATACCATATAAGAGATATTCTTTTAAACTGATAGGAGGCTAAGTATGCACACTCCCCCTTCATCACCCACATAATTTGGGTGATCTTCTAAATCTATTCAATGAACTCATGTGGTTCCTCTAGAACTCTCGACCCAAGGAACCCAAGGGGATTCATCTTGAGGAAATCCCAGACTTTAGCCACCGCTGCATTTAAATTCTGGGGGACATGAGACATTTCCTACTAAATCAACTAAGTAGTAGCGCTTGTGTAACATTTGAATGGGTACCTAAACTCAGCAGTGCGAACCTACTGGGGCACCAGATCCACTGGGGCTGGCAGGGCTTGCTGGTCCCCATCTCCATTGCCATCCTCATGGCCATTTCCATTTTCATTCCTTATTTCATCCATATGGTGTGGAGGCATGTTTCTGCAAATTCCTAAAGTTGGAGATAGAGAAATCAAGATAGTTGAACTCATAGCTCGAGATAAAATCATGAAAGAAGGGAAGTTTCCTAAAACATTTCGTAGCCTTTTCATTATAAGTGTGGCGCACTTCATACCCATAAAATACTTTACCTAACGTGGCTTTCAGACACCCTACGACACTCTAAACCTAACACTCTAATATCAAGTTTTTCATGAACCGAGCTGAGACCCTGAATCGAGACACGAAACCTAGAATCATAAATGGCTCCAGGTCAAACCATGGAATGAACATGATAACTAAAGATCATCATAAGCAAATCTAATAACTAAATTTTGAAATAGAAAAAACATGAATAACAAAACGCCTACCCAATAGTAACATCACACACTGAATCAGAAGCTGAAAAACAAGTCTATATTTGAAAAGCCTCTAACATACTGACAAGATGATGAGACAACACCCTGGCTAGCTCACTAGAAGTATAAAACTGAAAATAACATAACTGAACTAAATGAAGGTCCTCAAAGGATGAGGACTCACCAACTAGAAAACTAGATTCAAGCTCTAGAGACTGACTAGCGACAGAACTAAGTCTGATCGTCTGAACCTGTATCATAAAAAGATACAACATATAGTATGCGGTCAGTACTTGGAATGTACAAAGTATGCAAGGTAAGTAAAATAGGCTGGGTTAGTAAAAGTATAAATCATACCATCATAAGTTTTTTGGAGTAAAGGTTGCATGTTGGTATCTTAAAACATGAATATACATAAACTGGATCTCGTAACAGAATTGAAAGACCTAAAGTATAAATTGAGATTTTTAAATAAAATTGATAACCTGATCATTTGGTCAAAGCATATTTACCTGTTTTCTCTGGTGCAACTCATGGATCTAATCTTAGGGACTTTTGGGGCATTTCAAGTTTATTTACTAGCTCCCTATACTAGATTGCGTAGACAATTAGCCTTGATATATCCATGTTGGGGTGCAGCAATGCTGCTGCACATTCACTTGTTACATGCTTTTCAAGGTCCTACATAAACCAATATTCTATCCCTCATTAAGGAGACTATCTCTAAGGAAAAATGGGCCAATGTAGAACATGAGTCCATACTCCCACACACTCATTTAATCTTGTCTGAGAGATATGAACTCCTTCGCCTTGGCTTCCCTTAGCTCTAGGGGTAGAAAGTGGTCTATGAAAGCTCTCATGAAATCAGCCCACACTATTGGGGTTGCATCTTCCTCTTAGGACATTTTCCAAAGTTCATACCATGTGTTAGAAATGCCGTTTAATTATGTAGTAGGTGAGCTCAACAACCTTTGTCTCACTAATATCCATGACCCAATGAATTTTCTGCATCTTATCTATAAAGTTTAGGAAGTCTTTTTCCATCTTGGACCATGTAAAGACTAGAGGGATCATTTTGATAAATTCCCTAATTCGGATGTTCTGGTCTGATTTTAAGAACTAGAGTGATAGGAGCTTATTGCTGATGTTGTAATTGGGGTACAAAATGTCAAGTGAGCATCTTGATTGATTCCCTAAACTCTACATCTAAAGTATTTGACTGGGAAGGAGAACAAAATTTTGGATTCTTTATAGGATCTACAATCAGGAGAGGAGACCATGGCTTCGTAGGTTTGCTAGTTAATAACCTTGGGATCTTGTCTGCATTCCTTATGTTCAAGACAACTCTCTTGCTTCTCTTTTTGTAGTAACATTGGCACTAGTACTAGCCGTCAGGCCTACTTTTGTCTTTTCTTTAGGAGGCATTATCAATCAAGTGTTGAATTCATTGTGATGAACGAGTTAGATTTCAATTCTTAGATCTCTCTCTATACCACGATCTAGAGTAGAAATGAAGAGTAGCATTTCCTAGATGTCATGCAACCTCCTAATTATAAGTATGGTGTGGTACACATCAATAAGAAGGAATATACTATATATGGCATCATAGACATCCTAGGAAATCAAACTAGGGCTTTGATACCAATTTTTTCATCCCCTAGGCTAGGGCCTAAATGAGACCGAGCATACTGCTGAACTGGCATGAAAATGTTCGTAACATCTAATTAAGATAGAATAGATGTAGAGTAATTTTAGAAACTGAGATAAATCTACAGCAGAGTTAATTTCATAAAATCACTAGTTTATTCAAACGTGACATGATGGTCAAAATGATTGTCATGGAAAAAGACCACACTATCAGACAGTCCACAATGCCTCTATTGATCTGCGTGCTTAAATTATAGGGACAAGGTCCCGGTATGACCAATAACAAAACTATACAACTGCCGTGAGATAACTTCCCATAGAGATAGTGTGGCTCAAAAATTATCCCGGGATAAGCAAACTAACCTACTCGTTTTAGAGAGTCTGCACCTAAAGTTGTACTATAAATTAATGTAGTACCCCTAGCAAAAAGGGCGTTACTACATGAAATCGTTGTGTATGTAAGATGGAAACATATGAAATGTAGGATATTGAGTAGAGAAATTGATAATGTAAATATTAATAAATCATGCATAAAACAATTGTAAAGGTTTTGAAAGAAAAACATGCGATTTACCTTTGTTAAAATTTCATATTAAGACTGAAAGATCTTGCTGAAAATATTGACTGAAAATACTATGGAGGTTTATAGCATTACTGATATATGCACCATGTAGATATGGAGTTTGATCCCTATTTCCCAACTGGATGATCCACCACCTATCATATCGGGTAAGAGGCCTGAACTAATTTGCTTGCAAGATTTATTGAATTATTCACTGAGTTGAATAAATCTAGGGACATGTCCATTTTTGGACAATCCAACTTCTACGTTCGCAAACATAGTTTCCCACACTTGACATGAGAGGCTCATGCTTGGTTAACCACTTAATACATTTTTGAAAATACTGATGGCGAAGCAGCCCTCTAGCTTCAAACCTAACGAATATCTATTCTAGAAGATCGGTTTTATCTAAACACTCTTATATAAAATATGCCTTTTCTGAAGGTTCAGGGTTTTCCCTTAGGCTCTATACTGATATACATAATTTAAATCTGACTGAAATAATCAATAAGATATTTCTTTTAATTCTTGAAAGAGCATAGTCATGCTATGGAATTAAATAGTCAACTTGAGATAATTTATGAAAGATAAAAACTAACATCTATTCTAAGCTAGGGAAGGGAAGTATAACAATTGGATGGAAAACAAGTTGAAGAGTTTGGAGGTTAACTATTGTCAGTACCGGTGGAGCACTGGTGAAATACAGGTGGAGACCCGCAAATTGCCAGTTAGCCGCTGGTCATGTATAGTGAACTTGGAAAAACATGGTTCATCCGATGACACACCAGCGTTTCGCGTGTCTTGACTTGCAGAGCGCCAATGAAACATATGTCTGGGATAGTGGCCTAAAGCCTTGTACCCCAAGCTGCGCTTCATCCAACATTTGGCTGTTGAATGACATTAAGTGTATTTCATCGCCAAACACAGCGAAACAACAAAACTTTCATATCCAAGATTCACTCACCCAACACAACAACAATAAAAGCAATGTAAAACTGATAATTTACCCTTAAGGAAGATGTCAATCCATCTATCATCGGGAAAATTTATGAATTCTGAGCACAAACGGGGCTACTCAGACTTCACTCCCAACTAAAATCAAGCATATCAAGAATAAATCATTTTACTATAGAGGATACCCATATTATCATTCAACATTTTATCACCACCCCTAAAAACCCACAGTATGAAAAATATACAAGCAATGAAAAGCATAAGAACAGGATAATGGGGACACATGAGTGGGGAAAAGCTCAACTTTAGTATGCTAAAACTTATTCGCATCTTCAAACAATAATCAAAATCAAAGTAGGAGACACATACCAAATGAATTTGAGAACAAAAAGTAAAGGGAGATAGAAGCTTGGTGTTAGCCAACAATAAAGGTTCTACAGGATTTTGCTTTAGTGTAGTGAAAAGATGTGTGAGAAATGATGAGATGAGGAGAGTGGGAATGGGGAATTTATGGGAGAGAAGAAGTGGATAGGAGTGGTAGGTGAGGAGATGAGTTTAATGGTGGGAAGGTAGCAAGGTGATGTATGGGGAAGTTAAAAACTGTAAATGGGGAAATGGAAAGGTAGAGAAAAGGGTTTATGGGGAGTTGGATACTTTTTGATTAGATTTTTAAATCCCTCGGTCTGGTTTGGTCAATGGTTTGGTCAATATTTTGATTGCATTGCATACCTTGGCCTGTGTTTAACCGGCTGTTCACCGGTGATCACCGACGGTTCCCCACCTTAACGCAAGTAACCAATACCATATTTAGTTCACTGCTCCGTATGCAACAATTGACTGGCGATTCGTGGGTTCGCACCTGCGTTTTGCTGATTTAATCACCATTAGACCTTCAACTCCCAAATGTTCTATTTTTCACCAGAGTTCCTTCCCGTTGTTCATGGTTTGGCACCGACGCTCTACCGGCGACTCACCGTTTGTCCTTCTACTTCTAAACCTTCTAGTCTTGACTCATGTTCAATCGACACTTCACGCATGTGGACTGCCGATTCCCCAGTCAGGCGTAGTGCCTGCCCTATTTTTCTTCTCCTTGTTTTTCAACCAATTTATCTACCAAAAAAAACAACAAAAACATTAAAATGCTCAAAGTAAAAATGCTTGGGTTGCCTCCCAAAAAGTACGTTAGTTAACATCGTGTCATGACAGATATCTCAATCTTCAACACTCCGGAGGGTCATCTTCTAATTTAATCTCATCAACAAATGGTTCATAATGCTCCACTTCACCATCAAGCACTGCTATGACCTTACACTCATCCGAAAGCTTAATAGGCTGACTGTCCCGACCCGAGTCTGCACCCTGGATGAGATATGGTACTTGGTGGCACAAGTGACTCCAAGCTAATCCATGGTCTATCATTACACTGGTAAACTGAGCAAACATACGAGGAAGCTGGGCTAAAATAATTATCCAAATAAAACTATTTTGTAAATAGTAAAAATAACTTTACTAAATACTGAACATATGTGTCTGAAAGACAATTACTAACTAATAAGTTGCTACGACAAGCCCCCAACTAACTCTAAAATCTGTTTAAATAAGAACTAACTGAAAAGAAAATATCGTCCTTGGATGATGAGGACTCACCAAAGTACTATTGTTGCTGAAATCGTTAGAGGGAACTACTGACGATGCTGAGACTGAGAACCTGCGCCTGTATCATAATATGATACAACATAGAAAGTATGCGTTAGTACTTTGAATGTACTGAGTAAGTGAGATATACAATAAGCATGGAAAAATAAGCACTAAACTAAAATAACATGAAATGACCAACTGATACTAAATACTGATAAAAACTGAGCTATAACTGATATGGTAAATATTGACCCTGACTGATGGTCATAAACATGTCCTGGAACTGAGTGAATGAATTGAGCTAAATTGAACTTAATTGAACTTAACTGAAATTGAACTGAAATGTACTGATAAGTGGGAGAGTCAATAATAGACATATAACCACGTGAGCTAAACGTGGAGTCTTATACATACACTCCATCAGAGAAAGCCCACTAGACCTTGCTTGGGTATAGGGCTGAGCTGGGTGATCCCAAGTCTGGGGCCCGATGGGCCAATAACCTATGGTGGCAACGTAGTTCTGGGTACCTGGATGGACTGGAACCCTGGTCCACTCGGTGCTAAGTACTACTCCCACTGGATAGTCCTAACTTGACTACTAGGTTTATAGCTCAAAGCTGGGGTCCTAGACTAAGTCAGGAATACTTATCTAGAAGTAACCTGAGAGTCTGTAGGACCGGATAACAGAAAATTGGTGTTCTAAGACTAGCCAGAGCTGCTTATTTGGAAGCATCGTAACCGTCTAAAAACTAACCAATAACTAATACTGGTGGTTCTAGGACAGGTCATAGCTGCTTATCTAGAAGCGTCGTAACTGTCTAGAGAACTAACTAATAACTAATATTGAAACTAGGGAGTATTAGTGAATAAAATCCTCAAAGAACTAAATATCATCAAACTGATCATTTCACTTACTGTTAGATACTGAAAAAGGCTAGTTGCTAATAGGATTGAACTATCAATCAAACTGACTATGAATCCATAAAATTTTAATAACATGAAAATTCAAGAACTATTAGAGTCAAGTGTAGTACTTGTATCTAGACAATTATGCAAGACTTGGTTAACTATATTCGTAGAACTAAGGCTAAACAATATTTCTTGAAGGAAATAACAACATGCTTAATAAATGATGAAAACATTGCAAGAGTTTCGCAAGAGTTTTGCAAGGATTTAAAATTCACAAAAATGTTCATAATCTAACTAAAGCTAACCCTATTTCTGATATTCATAGCTAAGATTGACAAGAAATTACAGAAAGGTTTTGGGGCACAAGGGAATAATAATTCCCTTATTGAATTCCCGCATACTTGGAGTCAAATTTTCTTGAAAGAATCTGGAGAATCTGAGGAGAAAACTTGAAACCCTTGATCTTACTTTGAGTTTCATATCTGAGGTTTCTATGTTTTGTTCTTAAGAGAATGATAGGAATGAAGAGGGAGCATCTATTACCTCCCTTAATCCCCTGAATATAACCAAAATGGCTCAGTTTAGGGATTAAAACGGTGGGAAGTTACAAAAATGTCCCCCCCAAAAAACTAGAAAACTGTCCGATAGGAACTAACGGGTCACACAATGAGTCGTTTGTTGACACCATGACTCGTTGGGACAAGCCGTTGGTCTTGGGCCTGAGATCTGTGCTCACTGGAAATGGGCCACGAAAGGGAACCACAACTCATTGGATGGACCAATGGGTCATTGGTTCCTTTCGTGGTCACTGACAGGAAAACTTGGTCTCTCTGCTAATGGACAACACAATGACTCGTTTGTAGAACTAATGGGTTGTTTTATCTGCTCGTCGTCTCTACTGTCAAAACTGGGGGATTCCTGGACTTATTATCACAAAAGGAACCAATGACTCGTTGTGTGATACAATTGGTCATTGTTGCCTCTCGTTGCTACTGGCAAAAGATTTTCTACAACACCTCGGCTCCAACAAACAAGTCACCCCACGAGTCATTACATCAGACGATGACTCATCATCTCACACGTGGCTTCCCGGAAAGGGTTTAACTTATTTCTGAGCTGGGGATACAATGAGTTCCACAAAGACTCATTACTCCTCACAACGGGTCGTTCCATGTGGCGTTGGTTCCTAAAAGACGAACGGAAGGGCTGACTACGACCCAGACAATGGGTCATTACTGCTAACAATGACTCGTTGTCTCGGTCATTCTGAGATAAAATTTTCTGTTTCTTCCTGTTCAGTCTGCGTTTGGTCTAGGAATGTTTTGGGATGTTATAATATCTTCCCCTTAATATCATTCATTCTTGAATGAAGGCTAAAACTACTGGAGAACTGGAAAAAGAGATGCAATTCCCAGATTGAACAATAAATTGGTTTCTCAAAGAGTGACTAACTCCAGATTGGAATAGGCATACTAACTTAATTAACATGTCACGATCCAAGAGTAGACCCGAATTGTAAACACGGGACAAAGAACCCCAAGAGGTCCCAAGTCGACCCATGACATAAGCATATCTAACTTCATTCACATTAAGCAGAAGACTAAACATAAAACATAACGGAAACATAAACGTAATATAGAATATCATGACATACGAAATCACCAGACATACACAGGTTGAGTACTACACACTATCTGAAAGCCTCTACTACATACGATGGGTTGATGAGAAAACACCCCCAACTAACCCGGGCAAGGATTGAAATATAAGAACATCATCAGTGTCAAGACATATGGCCCTCGAAACATGAGGACTCACCAACAAGCTGGTAGCTAACTCTGAGATAAACTACTAATGGAGGCGAGCCTGAGAACCGGGTCCTGTATCGTGAAATGATACAACATAGAAAGTATGCGATCAGTACGTGGAATGTACCGAGTATGCAAGGTAAGTAAAATGGATATTTAAAATATTTAAAACTCATAAATGAACATAATAGTAGGACAACATGCTCATAATATAAATATCGTAATATAACATAAGGATCAAGGTTTTCAAAACATTCGTAATGCAATCATAATCATACTCATAAGAGAAAAGATTTATTGAACATGACTTGAGCCAATACACATAATCATAAACATGCATAAATCATGAGGAACAGTGGGAAGCTTCTCTTAACTGACATACCCCATATGAGCACACATAGAGCCCGACTTTAAATCTAGTCAGGAGGTCGTTCGTACATTGCCAAGGGTAGAACCATGAAAGTGTAATATCACCATGAGAGGGCCATTTGGGCTAGGGACAGTCACAAAGGAGGTCCCAACATACCTACGGTGGCACGTAGTTTATGAGATCCAAGGTAGAACCTGGGGCCTGAACCTACTCGTTGTTCGATACTACTCCAAAACATATATACTGCTCATAGTATATCATGCAAGAGTTCATGGGATATTTAATTCATGATAAGCATATACATTCTTGAAAATACGTGAACTACCCATGAATCAAGGCCCGTCGGCCGAAACATAAATTCATAAATCATAGGATCCATGCATACTTGTAGATCATACATATAAATTGTAAATCCTTCAATCATGATGGGCAATTAACTAAATTAGTATTTCAAATCGTATATCATGAAGGGTTTGTAAATATCAACAATTAGAGAGTAGATCATAAATCAATTCATCATAAATCATGCATAATTAGGCTTGATTTGGTAGAAACTGAAATCAATGATTTTATAATTGAAATTAATGGTAGAATTTGATATAAATCTATAACATATGATACACATCATAAATCATAAAAATCCATTATTAATTCATTATGTTTTCATAAAATTCGACTTCAAAACCCCAATAGATTTTCGATATATTTTCATAAATTCATAGAGATTTGGGATGGGTGTGAATGAAAGCACCCATTCATAATCTTACATACATGGGTGAGATTAGATTCTAAAGTTCTTGGATGCCCAAAGATGAATTGATAGAGAGAATCTTGAAGAATAGCTTGATCTCTTTAAAATTGTTCTAACTTGCATGCATGGGTGAGAAAAATGAGAAATCTGAACTTAACCCCATAAAGGTTCATTATTCATACCCCAAAATGTCATAGTTTAGGCCTTAGGAATTAAAGATATACGAAAAGGACCTTACTAATTTCGCAAGAAAATACTGCCTAGTGGTCCTAACGGACGACCTAACGACTCGTCACTAGGGCAAACGATTTGTTACTTGGCTCATTAGGTGCACTTCCTGGCCTTGTCTTCTAGGCTCATAACAATTAACACCACGTCTCGTTGAGGCGATCACGACTTGTGGTCACCATTCAGGAAGTACACTGCACTCCTTCCTTATCTTTTCCTTCTCCCCACCCCACGGCGAACCTAACGACTCGTGGTGTCTGGCCACGAGTCGTTCCTATGCCCGTGGGGACCCCTTTTCTCCAAACATCCCAACTCCTCGCTGGCTTTCCCGATGAGTCACTGACGACTCGTGGGCTGTCCTCATGACTTTTTCTGAGTCTGCAGCATCACTTTTATATTTTCCCTGTTTCAACTCTCGGGTCCGATCTTTGCGCTTCCAGGGTATAACAATATATCCCCCTTGGGAACATTCATCTTTGGATGTTGAAGAAAAGCAGAAGATAGAAACATGCAATTATCATATTCAAATACTGATCATTTAAACCAAAAAATCACGGAATGACTACGTCTAATTCAAAACATATAGCTATACTAAATTCGCAAATCACATACACACCCATATACATAAAAGAATCTTGCATGCATGAACGGAACATGAAACTAAATAGAGTTTTAGGTCAAAACTGATACCTTATGTAGGAACTAAGCAAGTAGGGACTAGGTGTGGGTGTTTAGCCATCATATCCACTTCAGCTTCCCACGTATCTCCTTCAACATGCTAATTCCTCCATAATACTTTAACTGAAGCTACTTCTTTGTTCCGTAGCTTTCGAACCTATAGATCTAGTATTTCCACAGGAACCTCCTCATAGCTAAGGCTATCCTTTACACCAAAGCTGTCCACCGAAACTACTAAAGCTGGATCTCCCAAACATTTCTTCAGAAGCGATACATGGAACACAGGATGCACGGAAGATAACTGTGAGGGCAAGTCCAACTCATATGCTACCGTACCAACTCTTTTCATAATCTGGTAGGGACCAACATAGTAGGGACTGAGTTTTCCTTTCTTTACAAACCGCATGACTCCCTTCATCGGAGATTCATTCAGAAATACCCAATCGTTCACCTCAAAGTCCTATTCTTTCCCCCTCACATCAACATATGACTTTTGATGACTTTGAGCAATTTTCATCCTATCCCTTAACAACTGAAACTTCACTATAGCCTCATGAAACAAATCTGGCCCTATCTTTACTGCCTCACCAACCTCAAACCAACCGATGGGCGATCTATACCTCCGCCCATAAAGAGCCTCGAATGGTGCCATCTGGATACTAGACTGATAGTTGTTATTATAAGAAAACTCGATCAGGGGCAAGTGATCCTCCCAACAACCTTTGAAGTCCATCACACATGCTCTCGATATGTCCTCAAGAGTCTGGATTGTTCATTCCTCTTGGCCATCCGTCCACGGATGGTAGGCTGTACTGAGCTTAACCTAAGTCCCAAGCCCCTTCTTACAAGACCGCCAAATTTAGGAGGTAAACTGAGTACCTCGGTTAAAAATAATGGATAGGGGCACTCCATGTAGTCGGACCAACTCTCAGAAGTACAACATGGAATAATCATCCGCTGAGTTGGTTGTTTTTACGGATAGGAAATGTGTAGCCTTGGTCAACCTGTCTACCACCACCCAAATAGAATCATACTGTCGGAGAGTACAAGGTACGCCTGTAATGAAATCCATGTTAATCACTTCCCACTTCCAAGTAGGAATGCCGATATCCTGAAGTATACCTCCTGGCCTTTGATGCTCAACTTTTACTTGCTGACAGTTTAGGCACTTGGCTACAAATTCTGCAATATCCTTATTCATGCCATTCCACCAGTATATTTCCCGCAAGTCATGATACATCTTTGTTGCTCTTGGATGAATAGAATACCTAGTTCTGTGTGCCTCATGCAATATCCGGCTCCTTAAATCCTCTATATTTGGAACACACAAATGATCCTGGTACCGCAGTACAACATCTCCCCCTTTGGAGAAGATGATCTTGGGCATATTTACATGCCCAAATACTATTTTATACCCATGTTGTACCTTAATTTAAGAATAATCTCATGTATTTTGTGTAATTTGTGGCCATGGACTAACAAATATGATTAACTCTCTTTGTAGGTTGAAATTGCCAATGCGTGGAGCTCAATGTGAATATAATGGTCCTAATATTGAAGATAAATGTTAAGGGATGGATTATGGACGATGAGACAAGCTAAAAGGGACATTTGGAGTCACCTCCGTTCCGCGGAGCAGTTCACCAACGTGCCACGGAGCAGTTCACCTCCGTGCCACGGAGCCATTCCATGACAGGCGAAAAAGTGCAAATTTCCCATTTACTATAAATTAAACCATTAGCTCCTAAAATCATTTGTCACGAAATATTTTCTGAAAACCATAGAGGAGAGAAGGGAGAAGTGAAGAACTCACGTAGGGTTCACTAATTTTACATTCTCTTTTACCTATTCTTGTAAGTACTCTACTTTAATGATGTTTTTAAGTTATTGTATGAACATGACTGGCTAAAACCCTTCCTCTAGGGTTGAGGCCACGTGATATGATTGTAATGCATGAATTCATTTTGGTTTGAGATGTTAATTGTCGTTTTGTGTTACATTCTTTATTATGGTTGTTTTTATGCTTGATCACCATGAAATCATAAATGTTAAGCTAGGTAAAAGCTTGAGAGAGTAAACCTAGGCTAGAATAAGAGAATGTAGGGAGCACGTTCTTATCTTAAGATAGGATTCGCGATTAGGATAGAAATTGTACCTAATTCGCCTTGCTTGGTTGATAAAACGGGATGATAGCGACACCAGCTTAGAATTGTCACTCCACCACTCATAGAAGTAGTTGTGAAGCTAAGTTAGGTTAAATGATTAGAGGTACAAAAGTCCCTAATCAAGAGCACAAACCCCGTAAACCACATCCATATAGTTGAATTGCCCACGAACTAGGACGTCACATCCCCGTTAAATGATGTAGTTGTGAAGCTAGTTTGTGGTGTTTAGAGGCACGAGAGACCATGAACATCACATGTTCCAACTATGTTAGACAACAATTGATAATTTCATATGTGAACCATTACAAAGTGTAGCATTGCATGATCATACGGCCTTAGCTCTAGTTGCTTCTTATACTGTTTCGAGATTGTTTTGTGACCACCCCAAAACGTAATTATAATTTTTCAAAAACTTCTCTAATCAACACTTGCGAAGGTTATCTTACACTTGAACTTCATAATTTGCTAAATTGGTCCATTTCCTGTGGGTTCGATATCCGGCTCATAAAAAAGGACACTGTATTACTTGTACGACCGCGTACGCTTGCGTGTACGTTGGATCGCAACAAGTTTTTTGTGACCTCCACCTTTTGATCACGAACGGCTTCTTTCAGCTTTACCAACATCGAATCCTCATCTTGCCTAGCTTTCACATCAGTCACAAAGGAAGATTCTGATCTAATTTGCACAACTTCACCGCCATCGGTCGAGTCGACCAATCTAACTCCCAACCTTGCAAGTCGAAGGACTTCTTTCACCAGCTCCTCCTTTCCCCCATCCACATGGGACAAACTCTCCATAGAGAGCCTAATAAGTGCGTCCGCTACCACATTAGCCTTACCTGGATGGTAAAGAACATTCATATCGTTGTCTTTGAGTAGCTCTAACCACCTCCTCTTCCACAGATTGAGGTATTTCTATGCGAACACATATTGTAAGCTCTTGTGGTTCGTAAATACATCCACATGGACCCCATACAAGTAATGCCACCATATCTTCAATGCGAACACCACCGCGGCCAACTAAAGATCATGGGTTGGGTAATTCCTCTTATGAACCTTCAACTGTCTCGAAGCTTATGCTATCACTTTCCCTCGCTGCATCAATACACACCTGAGTCAGATTCTCGAAGAATCACAATACACAAAAAAACCATCTGTACCCATGGGTAAGGTCAACACCGGGGTGGTAGTGAGTTGAGTCTTCAATTCATGGAAGCACTTCTCACAAGCCTCCGACCAGTGGAACTTCACCTTTTTTTGAGTCAACTGGGTCAAAGGTGCTGCAATTGATGAAAAACCCTCGGAAAATCTCTGGTAGTAGCTAGCTAGGCCTAAGAAACTCTGAATATCCGAAGGGTTCACCGGTCTAGGCCAATTTTTCACCGCCTCATTTTTCACAAAATCTACATTTATGCCCTCACCTGATACTACATGGCCTAAAAATGCTACCAAGTTCAACCAAACCTCACACTTGCTGAACTTTGGATACAATTGACGATCCTTGAGGGTCTGAAGCACTACTCTCAAATGAGCGGCATGCTCCTCCTCGCTCTGAGAGTATATAAGGATGTGTCAATGAACACAATCACGAACGAATCCAGATATGGCTTGAACACCCTGTTCATCAGGTCCATAAAAAATGTAGGAGCATTGGTTAGTGCAAAAGACATAACCACAAATTCATAATGGCCATAATGCATCCTGAAGGTTGTCTTTGGGATATCACTCTCTTGAACTCAGAGCTGATGATACCCAGACCTGAGATCAATCTTAGAGAAATACTTGGCACCCTGAAGCTGGTGAAACAAATCATCAATCCTGGGCAAAGAGTACCGGTTCTTAATGGTGACCTTGTTCAATTGTCGATAGTCAATGCACATCCAAAGCGAACCATCCTTCTTCAAGACAAATAACACTGGTGCACCCCAAGGAGACTTGCTCGGTCTAATAAATCCCTTATCTAATAGGTCCTTCAATTTATCCTTCAACTCCTTTAGCTCGGTTGGAGCCACCCTATAAGGAGGAATAGATATAGGCTGCGTATTGGGTAGCAGGTCAATACCGAAATCAATCTCCCACACGGGAGGTACACCTAGCAAATCATCAGGGAAGACCATTAGATACTCATGCACCACAAAAACTGACTGTATAGTCAGGGTCTCAGACTCAACATCCTTAACCTGACTATACAGTACACGCAGCCCTTAGAAATCATCTTTAAAACCTTAAGATATAAAATAAATTAACCTGCTCGTATAGCCGAACCACCCTTCCACTCAAAAGCTGATTCACCGAGGAAATGGAATTCCACCGCACGAGTCCTACAATTTATAGAAGCATAACGTGCATACAACCAATCCATGGCAAGAATAATATCAAAGTCGGTCATGGATAACTTTACCAGGTCTGCGGAGGTGACTTTATGTAATATAGTGACCAGGCATCCTCTATACACCCGCCTAGCTACAATTGAGTCACCAACAAGAGTAGAAATAAAAAATAACTCCGATAGAGTCTCGGGACTAACTCCAAAGCTACTAGTAATGTAAGGGGTGACAAAAGACATAGTAGCTCACAGATCTAGTAAAGCATAAGTATCAGTATGAAAAACACGCAACATAACAATGACCAAATTCTGGGAGACCTCTTGCTCCTGACAGGGTGCTAAAGCATAAAACCTGTTTTGACGGTGACCGGCAGCTGAACTGGACAAGGAACCCTGTTGAGGGGACCTGCTATTGGAGCGGAAGAACAGGTTGTTGGCATATGGGCTCCAGCAACTCCTTATCTAGTTGAAGGGCAATCCATAAGTCTGTGTCTGGGTTGGCCACACCCGAAACAAGCATCTGAGCCAACTAGGTACCTCCTGGGGTGATTCTTGCCACACCCTGCACAAACTAGGAAAGTGTGCTCCACCTGCATGCTACCATGGCCTCTCGAATCTTAAGCCCTTCTCCACAGATCCCCTCTGAAATTTAGATGGCATGCTAGCCGATGATGGGGCTGGAACAATAGACCTGTGCTAGGACTACTAATGTTGTCCACCCCCTGACCTGACTTGAGAAGTCCCATAATTGTCAGTCCTGGACCTATTGGCCTCTCTCTTCCTCGTATATATTGACTCCATCTGGTGAGCATGCAGCACAATGGACAAAGTCTATGTACCGATGCAACATGCAAATCCTGCAGGCTTTATCCAGAAAGTCCACCACTCCATGTAGAAAGTGACTCACCCGAGCCCTCTAGTCCTCTACCAACTCTAGCGCATACTTGGATAAACGGGTGAACTCCAATGTGCACTCCTGAACAAACATGTCACCCTTCTTCAAGTGAACAAACTCGACCTCCTTTTTCTCTCTCGTCTCCCGAGGGAAGAATCAATCCAAGAACACAGTGTAGAACTCTTCCCAACTAATAGGGCCTACGCCCATTGCCCTAGCATCTCTCCACTATTTTGAACTACATGCGAGCCACCCCCTTTAGCTGATAGGAGGACAAATCAATACAATCTCCATTGGTTACCCCCTTAACCTTTGTGATCTTAAGAATCTCCTCGATGAAATCGTGCGGGACCTCATCCACCCTGAACCCAAGGAACTCTGGAGGGTTCATCCTAAATATGTCTCTAATTCGAGCCACTACCGTCGTGCTATTCTGTGGGATATGCACAACAACCTACTTGTTGACCTAAGCGATCAAGGCCTGCGCCATTATCTGGATAGCCACTCGGAACTCGGCGTGGGCAACTGGCTCTAGTGCCTGGGGCTTCTGAATAGGTGGGGCCTACAAATGCCCATGATCATTTCTATCTCCGTGGCCTTCGCCATTTCCATTTCTCCCGCCGTTCACTCTTATGGGAGCTATGATTTTGCAATCGTATTTAGAATGAATTAGAACAATAGAAGGACTTTTCATCGTACGACATAGATCATGAAAGAAGGGGTCATTTCCTAAACATCTCGTAGGCTCTTCGTCATAAGTGTGGCGCACGTGACACCCATGAAAAAGACTCTACTTAATGCGGTTTTCAGACACCCTAGGGCACCTCAAACCTATGGCTCTGATACCATAATTATCATGACCTGAGAGTAGACTCGGATCGTAAACACGGGACAAGGAATCCAGGGAGGTCCCAAGTCGACCCATGGCATAAGAATATCTAACTTCTTTCACATTAAGCGAAAGACTAAACATAAAACATATTAGAAACATAAACATAACATAGCATATCATGAAATAAAAAATCACTAGACATACATAGGCTAAGTACTACACACTAGTTGAAAGCCTCTACTACATACGGCGGGTTGATGGGACAAAACCCCCTACTAATCCGAGCAAGGACTGAAACATAAGAACATCATCAATGTCTAGACATATGGACCTCCAAACATGATGACTCACCCACAAGCTGGTAGCTAACTCTGAAATGGACTACTGATGGAGGCGAGCATGAGAATCGGGTCCTATATCATGAAATAATACAACATAGAAGTATGCGGTCAGTATGTGGAATGTACCGAATATGAATGGTAAGTAAAATGGACATTTAAAATATTTTAAACTCATAAATGAACATAAGAGCAAGACAACATGCTCATAACATAAATATCGTAATATAACATAAGGCTCAAGGTTTTCAAAACATTCGTAATGCAATCATAATCATAATCATAAGGGAAAAGCTTTATTGAACATGACTTGATCAAATATACATAGTTATAAACATTCATAAATCATGAGGAACAGTGGAAAACTTCTCTTAATCGACATACCCCATATGAGCACACATGGAGCCCCACTTGTAAAGGTAGTTGGGAGGCCGTTCATACCTTGCCAAGGGTAGAACCATGAAAGTGTGATATCACCATGAAGAGGGCCATTTTGGCCGGGGACATTCACAAATGAGGTCAAGACATACCTACGGTGGACAGTAGTTTATTAGATTCGGGGCAGAACGTGGCCTCCGCACCTACTCAGTGTTCGATACTACTCCCAAAACATATATAGTGCTCATAGTATATCATGCATGAGTTCATGGTCTAGTTAATTCATGATAATCATAAAAATTCTTGTAAATACGTGAACTAGCCATGAATCAAGGCCCGTGAGTCGGCCAAAATATAAATTCATAAATCATAAGATCCATGCATACTTGTAGATCATACATATAGCTTGTAAATCCTCAAATCATGATGGATAATTGAATAAATTCATATTTCAAATCATAGATCATGATTAGTTTGTAAATATCAACAATTAGAGAGTAGATCATAAATTGATTCATCATAAATCATGCATAATTAGGCTTGATTTGGTAGAAATCTAAATCAATGAATTTATAATTGAAATTAGTGGTAAAATTTGATATAAATCGATAAAATATTCTATATATATATATATATATATCATAAATCATAAAAATCCATTAATAATTCATTAGGTATTCATAAAATTCGATTTCAAAACCCCAATAGATTTCCGATAGATTTTCATAAATTCGTAGAGATTGGGCATGGGTGTGAATGAAAGAACCCATTCGTAACCTTACATACCTGGGTGAGATTAGATTCTAAATTTCTTTGATGCCCAAAGATGAATTGATAGAGAGAAGCTTGAAGAATAGCTTTATCTCTCTAAAATTGTTCTAACTTGCCTGCATGGGTGAGAAGAATGAGAAATTTGAACTTAAGCCCATAAAAAGTCATTATTCATACCCCAAAACATCATAGTTTAGGCCTTGGGAATTTAGAAATAGAAAAAGGCCCTTACTAATTTCGCCGAAAATTACTGCTAGGTGGTCCTAACAGACGAACTGATGACTCGTCACTAGGGCAAACAATTCATTAGTTGGATCGTCAGGTGCACTGCCTGGCCTTGTCTTCTAGGCTCATAATGATTAACACCACAACTAATTAGTGTGACCACGACTCGTGGTCACCAGTCGTGAAGTACACTGCTCTCCTTCCTTATCTTTTCCTTTTCCCCGCCCCATGGTTGACCTAATGACTCGTAGTGTCAAGCCACGAGTTGTTCCCGCGCCCATGGGGACCCCTTTTCTCGAAACTTCCCAACTCCTCGCTGCCTTTCCCCACGAGTCACTTGATGACTCGTGGGCTGTCCTCATGAGTCATCCCATGACTCATCCTAAGCATGCAGAATCACTTTTACATTTTCCCCGTTTCAACTCCAAGGTCCGATCTTTGGGCTTCCGGGGTATAATATAACATAACTAGAGTGCATATTGAAAATTTGAATAGAGCTGATGAGTAATGAACTTAATATAGTATTGAGGAGGAATTTGATACTTGTAGCTGAAACTGATCTGGAAGGGAATAAATGGGGATATTTAGCCATCATGTCCACTTTTTCTTCCCTTGTGGCCCCCTCTACTAGCTGGTTCGTCTACAAGACCTTTACCGAAGCGACTTCCTTATTTCTCAGCTTACGAACTTGAAGGTCTAGGATCTGAACTAGGACATCTTCATAAGAGAGACTATCCTTCACTCCCACACTATCTTGTGGCATAACTCAGCTCGGAACACCGATGCACTTCTTCAACAGTGATACATGGAAGACTGGGTGCACAGATGCTAACTCCGAAGGTAATTCTAACTCATAGGCCACATTGCCAATTCACCTCTTCTACATACTTTGAACTGAGTTTCCCTTTTTTTTCAAAACCTCATCACCCCTTTCATGGGTGAAATTTTCAGATAAACTCAATCATCTATAACAAATTCTAACTCTCCTCCTCACATTCGCATATGATTTCTGTCATCTCTGAGCTATTTTCAACCATTCTCTGAAAAGTTGCACTTGCTGCATAGCTTCACAAAGTGAGTCTGGTCCTATCAAGGTAGCTTTGCCAACTTCAAACCACCCTATAGGAGACCTACACCTTCTACCATATAATGCCTCAAACTGGGCTATCTGAATACAGGACTGGTAGCTATTGTTATATGCAAACTTGATGAAAGGTAGGTGTTTATCCCAACTTCCCTTAAAGTCTATCACACAAGCTCTCAGCATATCCTCTGAGTTTTGAATAGTCCGCTCGGCTTTCCCATCTATCTAAGGGTGAAAAGGTGTGATGAGCTTGACTTGAGTACTAATTCCTTTCTGAAATGACTTCTAGAAATGCAAGGTGAACTAACTACCTCTATCTGAAATGATGGACAAGGGAACCCCATGAAGTATGACTAACTCTCGGATGTACAGTCTAGTATAATTCTCAGTTGCGTCTATAGTTTTAACTGCGAGAAAATCTATTGACTTGGTCATCCGATCTACAATCACCCAAATTGAATCATGCTGCCGACGAGTACGAGTTAGACCTGTAATGAAGTCCATATTCACTTCTTCCCACCTCCACATGGGTATGCTGATATCCTGAGTCATACCCCATGGTCTATGATGGTCATAACCTACTGGTTGTTCGGGTACTTAGCCAAAAATTCTGCAATATCCCTTTTCATTACATTGCACTAGTAGATTTCCCGTAGGTCAAGGTACATCATAGTGGCACTTGGGGGGATAGAGTATCTGGAGCTGTGTGTTTCTGCCAGTGTTCACTGTTTGAAGCCATCTACATCAAGAACACATAGTCTGCCTTAGTAACGAAGCACACCATCTACCTTTATGGAGAAAGCCTCCACTTCTTTTCTTAAAACTTCTTACTTAAGCTTAAGCAGAATGGGATCTTCATCCTAGTTTGACTTAACCTCAACAACTAAGGAGGATTCTGACTCACTCTGTAGTACTACTCTGTCCTCAGCTGAATCCACCAGCTATACTACCAACCGGGCTAACCTATGAATTTCTTTTACTAGCTCTTTTATACACTCTTCAACATGAGAAACCCTCCCTATGGACATCCTGCTGAAGGCATCCGCCACCACATTCACCTTACCTGGGTGGTACAGCACACTCATGTCATAATCAGTCAATAACTCAAACCACCTTCTTCGATGAAGGTTCAAATCCTTCTGACTGAACACATATTGAAGGCTCTTGTGATCAGTGAAAATATCCACATGAAACCAATAAAGGTAATGTCTCCATATTTTCAAAGAAAACACCACTACTGCCAATTCAAGATCAAGTGTCAGATAATTTTTCTCATGACCCTTGAGCTGTCTTGAGGCATAAGCTATCACCTTACCCCACAGCATCAGAATGTTATCAAGGAAAACTCTGGAAGCAACACAATAGTCCCCGAACTCATTTGTTCCTTCTGGTAAGGTCAATACTGGAGTTGTATCGAGTCCAGTCTTCATCTCTTGGACACTCTTCTCACATGCATCTGTCTACTAAAAATTTAACTTTTTTTGAGTTAGTTTAGTCAAAGGAGATGCAATAGAATAATATCCCTCTACAAACCATCAGAAATAACTGGCAAGACCAAGGAAACTCCTAATATCTATTGGGGAAGTAGGTCTTAGCCAATGTTTCACTGCTTCTATCTTTTGAGGATCTACCTGAATACCCTCACCCATGACCACATGACCAAGGAAGGCCACAAACTTCAGCCAAAATTCACATTTGCAGAATTTAATGAATAGTTGGTGGTCTCTAACACTCTGCAACACTATTCTCTGATGGTTAGCACTCATTTTTTTTTGGTGTGTCACCTTCCCTAACCCTAAGTTAATGATATCCTGACCTGTGATCTACCTTGGAGAAACAACAGGCTCCCTGAAGCTAATCGAGTAAGTTGTCAATCTTGGGTAGGGGATACCTGTTCTTAACTGTAACTTTGTTTAGTTGATGGTAGTCAATACATATTCTAAGAGTACCGACCTTATTTCGCACGAACAATACTGGATACCCCATTGAGAGATCCTAGACCTGATGAAACCCTTATCAAGAAGGTCCTTCAGCTGTTCCTTCAACTCCTTAGGCTCAGCTGTATCCATTCTATTTGGAGGAATAGAGATAGGCTGAGTTTTTTGAAGAAGGTCTTTGCCGAAGTCTATTTCCCGCCTGTGAGGGACTCCGGGAAGATCTTTGGTAAACACATCAAGGAATTTTCTAACAACTAGAACTGAATGAATCATTGATTTCTTGGAGCTAGAATCTTTGACCCAAACTAGGTGATAGATGCACACTTTCAAAATGAGTTTCCTTGACTTAAGGTAGGAAATAAATTGATCCTTAGGCGCTAAAAACTACCCATTAATTCAATGATTGACTTATTGGGAAACTGAAACCTAACGACTCTAGTTTTGCAGTCGACTGAGGCATAATTAGAATGTAACAAATTAGTGCCAAGAATGAGGTAGATGTCGACCATGTTTATCTCTACTAGATCAGCTGGAATAACTTGATTCAACACTAATACTAGAAAGTTTTTATGTACCTATAATATCCATGCATGTATATTTAAGGGGTTTAAGGCACGACTCGTTGAATCGTCTGTGGTCTTAGGCAGTGCAAATATTTCAAAAAATTCATTAAGGACATTTTCATCATTCCTAAGTCCTAGGGTCTTAAACTACATCGTTTAAGGCTCGAAATGCAGTGTTTTATGAGGGTATAATCTAACCTAGGATCATTCATATCCATGCATGCATATTGAAGGGGTCTAAGAGGTGATCAAGCTAGACTTCTTTAAGCTTTCCTTCAATTTTTCTTTGGGCTTTCAAGGAGTGGTGACAATTGATCTTCCCCAGGTATGTAGGGTTATGAGTGGGTGTTTTCATTCACACCCATTCCCAATCTCTCCTAATTCATAAATTCTTAATTGAAAATCTTATGGGGTTTTCTCCTAAATATGATGAAATCCTAATGATCAATCTATGGGTTATTACTTCTCATGTTTTACATCATTCTTTATGAATAATGATAAGATTTACAACTAATTCAAATATAAATTTATTGATTTAAATTTCTATTAAATTATGCCTAATTATGCATGTTCTGTGATGAATTGAGTTTTGATTTTCACCTTTATTTTTTATGTTCTTTAACCAATCATGATTTATGGTTTATGATATGGATTTACTCAAATTCCCATCATGAATCTACGATTTGATAAGCATATACATGATTTACAAGTATGCATGAACCTCATGATTTACGATTTAAGATTTTGGCCGACTCACGAGCCTTAACTTCATGGCCAGTTCACGTATTTACAAGCATGCCTATGATTATCATGATTTAACTAGCCCATGAATCTCATGAATATTATACTTTGAGCACTATATATATTTTGGGAGTAGTATTTAACACCAAATAGGTTTGGGGCCCAGGTTTTGTCCCGAATCTCAGAACTACATGCCACCGTAGGACATGACGGGACTTCCCTTTAGAAAGTGCCTTTTTCCCAAATTCGCCTTTCATGTGTGATGTCACGCCCTTCATGGTTCTACCCTTGGCAAGGTACAAACACCCTCCCAACTTGGGATTAAAAAGTTGGGCTCTATGTGTGCTCATATGGGGTATGTCGGTTATAAGAATCTCCCATAGTTCCTCGTGATTTATGCATGGTTATGTTCATACATTTTCAGCTTAAGTCATGTTTAATAAAGTTTTCTCTCTTATGATTATGCATATGGTTAATTTACGAATTCTTTGAAATCCTTGAGCCTTATGTTACATTATGATATTTATGGTATGAGCATGTTGTCCTACTCTTATGAACTTTTATGTATTTTAAATGTCCGTTTTACTTACCTTGCATACTCGATACATTCCACGTATTGTTAGCATACTCTTTGTTGTATCATTTCATTATACAGGCTCCAGTACTCAAATTCAACCTCGACCTATCCAGCCATTCAGATTTAGCATCCCACAACTATTGGTGAGTCCTCATCATTCGAGGACCATGCTTATCAGTTTACTTTATGTACTTTCAGTTTTAAGCTTCATCAAGTTAGTTGGGTACCTGTCCTATCAACTCATCAGACATAGAGGCTTTTTTGACAAAAGGATGTAATCAGCTTCATATTCATTTGTATGTCTATTTTTATGCTATTTCAGACATCATCTAAGTTTATCATGTTATTTCTTTCGCTTTATTTTATTGAGTTAGATATATGTTCATGCCATGGGTCGACTCGGAGTCCCTCGTGATTCCTTGTCCCGTGTCTCGATCCGGGCCTACGTTCGGGTCATGAAAAACATACTATCAGAGCAATAGGTTTTGAAGTTTCCTAGGGTGTCTGAAAGCTGTGTTAAGTAGACTCTTTTTCATGGGTGTGAAGCGCGCCAAACTTATGACGAAGTGGTTACAAGACGTTTAGGAAATATTCCCTTCTTTCATGATCTCATGGCATGCGATGAATTGCCTATCTATCCTTCTAACTCATGCCATAAATGTCTGCAAAATCATGCCTCAACATCGAGTAAATGGAAGGAGAAACAAAATGAAACACAAGAACGACAACAGAGAGGGGCATCATTAGGCCCCACTAGCCCTTGAGGAGCATGCACAAAAGTCGGTTGCCTACACTGAATTTCGGGCAGCCATACATATGCTAGCAGGCTTTCTCTGCCTAGGTCAATCAACAGGCGTTGGTGCATCTTCCTCATAACGGGAATGCGGTAGCAACTCTGGTCAGAGATTCTTTTAGAATGAACCCACCAAAGTTCCTTGGGTAAAAATTAGATGAGGACCAACATGAATTCATTGATGAGATTCTAAAGATCACCCAGCTCATGGGGGTGAAAAATGGGGAGTGCATTGACTTGGCCTCTTATCAGTTGAAAGGGGTTGCGCATATTTGGTTTAAATAATGGAATGTTAGTAGGGCAGTGGGAGTAGGCCCTATCAGTTGGGAAGAGTTTCATGGCGCCTTTCTATATTGATTCTTCCCTCATGAGAAGAGGGAACTAAAGGCGGCTGAGTTTGTAAATCTGAAGCAGGGGGACATGTTGGTTAAGGAGTACACTCTGGAGTTCACCCGCTTATCCAAGTATGCACCAGAGTTAGTGGCAGACTAGAGGACTCGGGTGAGACGAAGAAAGGTGGGGAACAGCGGCCTCACACAAAAAGATTTGTCTATGAAATTTGTACATGGTGTGGCGGACTACCTGGATAAGGATTACAGGATCTCCATGCTGCATCAGGACATGGATTTCCCCCGCATAGTTTTACATGCCCAGTAGATAGAGGCGGTGTATCAGAGGTAGAGGGAGGCCAGGAGGGCCAGGACAGAAAATTATGGGACTTCTTAGCCTAGATCAGGGGGCGCACATTACCATTAGACTCATCACAGGTCTCTTTCTCTATCACCATCATCAGTTAATGCTCTATCTAGACCACGAGGTGATCAGAGAAGAAGGGCTGCAGATTCGAGGGGCCAGGATAGCATGCAGATGGAGCGCACCTTCCAAGCTTGTGAAAGGTGCGGCAAAAATCACCTAGGGAGGTGCTTAGTTGCCTCAGATGCTTGTTTCGGGTGTGGAAAACCCAAACACAGACTCAGATAATGTGCTTCAGCAAGATTAGGGAGCGGCGGAGCCCGTATACCAGCCACTAGTTCAGCCGCTCCAGCAACACATCCCTCCCAGTAGGGTGCTTTGACTAGTACAACTAGCGGTCAATGCCAGAACAAGTTCTATGCCCTTGCGACCCGTCAGGAGTAGGAGACTTCCCCAATGTGGTTACTGGTATGTTACGAGTTTTTCACCTTCATGTTTATGCTTTGTAAGATCTAGGGGATACCTTGTCTTTTCTAATACCTTAGTGGCTAGTAGTTTTGGAGTCAATCCCGAGATCTTGTCAAAACCTTTCTTAGTCTCTACTCCAGTGGGTGATTCACTCGTAGCTAGATGGGTGTATAGAGGTTTCCCGATCGCAGTAGTTCAAAAAGTCACCTCAACAGATCTAGTAGAGCTAGCCATGATTGATTTCAATATTATCCTTGGCATGGATTGGCTATTAGCATGTTATGACTTCATTAATTATAGGACCAATGCGATATAGTTCAGATTTGCGAGTGAGTCGATTTTGTAGTGGAAGGGTAGTTCAGCCGTTCTTGTAGGTCGTTTTATTTCCTATCATAAGGCCAAAAAGATGACTTTTAAGGGTTGTCTATACCACCTCGTAAGGGTTAAGGATGTTGAGTCCAAGACCCCGATTATTCAGTCAGTTTTGGTGGTATGTGAGTATCCGGAAGTGTTCCCTGATGACCTACCGGGTGTTCCTCTCGAGAGGGAAATCTACTTTGGTATTGACCTTGTTGCTGACACACAACCAATATCTATTCCTCCCTACATAATGGCTCCAGCTGAGCTGAAAGAGTTGCAGGAGCAGTAGAAGGATCTGTTGGATAAGTGTTTCATTAGACCGAGCAAATCCCCATGGGGTGCACCAGTTCTCTTAGTCCGAAAGAAAGATGGTCCTCTTCTTATGTGTATTGATTATCGGTAATTAAACAAGGTAACAATCAAGAATAGGTATCCTTTATCTAGGATTGATGATTTGTTTGACCATCTTCAGTGTGTCAAGTGTTTTTTGAAGATAGATCTCAGATCAGGGTACTACAAGCTCTGAGTTCGAGAAAGCAACATCTCGAAGAAAGCCTTCAGGACGTGGTATGGTCATTAGGAGTTTGTAGTTATGTCTTTTGTATTAGAGAATGCTCCTGCATCTTTTTTGGACATGATGAATAGGGTGTTTGAGACATACCTGGATATTTTCGTGATTGTGTTCATTTGATGACGTCTTGATACAATCTCGGAGCAAGGAGAAGTATGCCGGTTATTTTAGAGTGGTGATTGATCTTGGGAAAATTGATATGCCCAAGTGATACTCAAAGGTGTCATTTTAGCCTTGTTTATCTATCAATTTTTATACATTCTCATGTGATTGATAATAAAATGTGAATTTATACTAACCAACATGATTGGCGTTGTTTTGCAGGTGAAATATAATTTTGGGAAGCTAAAATGCGTGTTGGGAGAGATTGGGGTTGGACTCGGATGTTAGCAAGGGAAAAAGCATTTGAAGGCACAAATTAAAGGGGCTCCGCGATTGAGCCGTGTCACGCTGCCATCGCGGATGCCTTCTGCCTGGATAGGGCTTTTTTGCCAAAATCCAGTGAGGGTGCGCGTTGGGGCCGTGGCACGTTAGCCTAGCCCCGCGTTGCACGCCATGCCACGTTGGGCCTTATTACCTGGACAATCAATTTCCAGTAAGGGTCCGCGTCAGTGGCGTGTCACGGAGGCAGTGCTCCGCGATGCACTCCGTGACACGTTGCTTGTTATTCTGAGAAAAATTCCCACTAGTATAAATAGAACTCTTAGGTTCATTTTTAATTATTCTGACTTGGTTGAGCAAGAACGTGGGTTACAGGCAGTTCAGGGGATGAAAATCTCAGGGTTTTTCTCTATCTCCTTCTTCTTTATTTCAATTTCTTGTATGATTAACACTCATTTAACGATGTTTAATCCAAAAATGAGTGGCTAAATCCTCTTCTTGCTGAGGTTAAGAACAATTGTATTGAAATGTAGTTATTGATCAATTGGGGTTTTCATCTTTTCTTCCATGGTTGTTCTATTGATTCTTGTTCTTACTGCATTAATGTGTGGCCAACGTTAATGTATATCTAAAAAGTCCGGTTTCACTCGAGAGAGCAAGAAATTGGAAAGTTGTGGGATTATCCACATCATCATCAATCCAATGATGTGCTGGTGCACACTTTTATAGAGGGCTTGGAACCCCACACAAAAATCTTGGTAGACTCAGCAGCTGGGGGACAAGCATTGGAGAAAACTTATGAGGAGTTGTATACCTTGTTAAATCGTATTTCGCAGGGAAATCCAGAGTGGAATGTTGATTTGTCAAGAGGAGGAACAAAGAAAGCAGCACGAGTTCTAGAAGTGGATGGTTTTACAGCTATTGCTGCACAGATAGCTGCTTTACAAAATCAACTCAACACCCACTTCAGTAATATGACAATGAACCAGACTCAAGCCCCAGTGAATGTAGTGCAACAAATTTGGTGTGAAGTATGCGGGAGTAGTGAGCACTCAACTGAGTGTTGTGGAGCAAATCCTGACTCGGTGAACTTTGTGGGAAATGTACAGAGGAACAACCATCAACAGTATGGCAACAACTACAATTCCAACTGGAGGAATCACCCGAATTTCTCTTGGGGTAGCAATAACCATCAAGGGCAAAGTTCGAGTCAGGGGGCGCAGAGGAATCAAGGAGGGCAGCAGAACTATCAAGCACAATATAGAAAATACAATGCACCTCCTCCCCCACCATCACCCAGGATTGAGGAGATGTTCAAGACAATGATAGCTAACCAAGCTCAATTGCAGGCTGACTATGTGAAATTGGCAGCCGAGGTGAAGAACAACCAGTTAGCTACTAAGGCACTTGAATATCAATTTAGGCAATTTGCTGGAGCCCAAAACACCAGGCCTAGAGGAGGACTTCCGAGCGACACAGATCCCAACCCCAAGCAGGTGAATGCGGTGACCACAAGGAGTGGTTTGCAGCTTAAAGAGGTGGAACCAGAAAGACCACCTCAACAATCGGGAGCAGCAGAAGTTGAGAGGGAGCAAAGTGATGAGAGGGGGAAGAAAAAGGAAGCTGAATCAGAAATACCACCACCCTCGTTCCCTCAATGATTAAAGAAACACAAGGAGGAGGCGTGTTTCAAGAAATTCATGGAGGTGCTGAAACATGTACATATTAACTTACCTCTTGTTGATGTTTTGCAGGGAGTGCCAAAGTATGCAAAGTACATTAAGGACATCGTGGCGAACAAATGTCGGCTGACTGAGTATGCTACGGTGGCTCTCACAGAGGAGTGCACTTCCCGGATACAAAACCGATTGCCCACAAAGCTCAAAGATCCTGGGAGCTTTACTATACAAATTACAATTAGGCAGAGTATCCGAGCTCGCGGATTATGTGATTTGGGAGCGAGCATTAATTTGATGCCGTCATCAGTATTCAAGAAGTTGGGTCTAGGGAGTCCTAGACCAACAACAGTGATCTTGCAACTAGAGGATCGGTCCTTAGCCAGACCTGACGGCATTGTGGAGGATGGGCTGGTGCAAGTGGGCTCCCTTATCTTCCTAGTAGATTTTGTCGTGATGGATTTTGAGCCAGACGCGGAAGTCCCATTTATTTTGGGGCATCCCTTCTTGGCAACTGGGAAAGCATTGATTGATGTAGCTGCAGGGCAGCTAACCATGCGAGCACACGACAAGGTGGAAGTGTTTGATCTATACAAGGCCACCAAGCTCCCGACTGTGTACGAGGTGATATTGGGCAAATTTATATGCCCAAGTGATACTTAAATGTGTCATCTTAGCCTTGTTTATCTATCAATGTTTATACATTCTCATGTGATTTATAATAAAATATGAATTTATACTAACCAACATGACTAGCGTTGTTTTGCAGGTGAAATGTAATTTTGGGAAGCTAAAATGTGTGTTGGGAGAGATTGGGTTAGACTCGGATGTTAGCAAAGGACAAAGCATTGGAAGGCACAAATTAAAGGGGCTCCGCGATAAGCCGTGTCACGCTGCCATCGCGGAGGCCTTCTGCCTGGATAGGGAATTTTTGTCCAAATTCTAGTGTGGGTGCGCGTTGGGGCCGTGGCACGTTGGCTTAGCCCCGCGTTGCACGCCGTGCCATGTTGGGCCTTATTACCTGGACAGTCAATTTCCAGTGAGGCTCCGTGTCAGTGGCGTGTCACGGAGGCAGTGCTCCGCGATGCACTCCGTGACAGGCTGCTTGTCATTCTGGGAAAAATTCCCACTAGTATAAATAGAAGACTTAGGTTCATTTTTCAATATTCTAACTTGGTGGAGCAAGAACGTGGGTTACAGGCAGTTGAGGGGACGAAATTCTCAGGGTTTTTGTCTATCTCCTTCTTCTTTAATTCATTTGCTTGTATGTTTAACACTCATTTAACGATGATTATTCCACAAATGAGTGGCTAATTCCTCTTCTTGCTGAGGTTAAGAACAATGGTATTGAAATGTGATTGTTGATTAAGTTGGTTTTTCATATTTTCTTCGATGGTTGTTCTATTGATTCTTATTCTTACTGCATTAATGTGTGGCCAACGTTAATGTACATCTAAAAAGTCCGGTTTCACTCGAGAGAGCAAGAAATTGGAAAGTTGTGAATCAATAGGATATGATCTTTTCTTAGTTTGGGAAAATTGAGAATTGATTTACCTTCAGGATAGAAATATACCTTAAAGTCGTATTAGTCAATTAAGGAACCGGTTTTGTATGGCTAGAACATGAATTTCGTTTAATCACAGAAATGTAGGTGGACGGTTCATGATTCTTAAGTTGGGTTAAATACGAGATTTTTAATTCATTGGCAATAGTTCTTGACTAGAAACCGGAGGAAAAGTTAACCAAATTAGATCGATAACTTATTTCCTTACATGTTCGTTTAACCTCAGCATGCTCACATTCATAGTTCATACTCAAATTATATAATCTTTGTAGATTTAGGATAAAATTAGAAATCAAAATATCAAACTCTTCTTTGCACTGTTGTCTTCATTGTTAGAGTTAAAATATAGTACACTTGAGTAGATTGCTACCTTATCCCAGTCCCTGCGGAATCGATACTTGGCTTACTTAAGCCACTTTACTACTTGTTAGACCACGTGCACTTGCGTGTAGCTTTATACCCAAAGCAAAAACAACGAAAATGAGGAAATCTCGGTGATCAACGTGATTAATTGAGCTGAAGATGCTCAGATAGTTGAATCACGAGAGTTAATGGGAAAACCACCGGAGCGATGTAAGCACTACTGGGGTGAGGATGGTGGTCGAGAGAAAACGTCCGTCACCCTAGAAGATGACTGCGCTGAATGACGTCGAGCCGCGACCGTAAACCAGGCGCTACAGGGGAGGCAACCCGTGAAATTTTTCTTTGTAAAATGTGAATAGATTTCTTTTTTTTGATTAACAACAAAATTTTTAGTTTTTATCTTTATTCTTATTTTTATTTGAGTGAATCCTATAATTCTAACCAATTTCTTGTCATAAGATGAATTTCAGGTTGAACGGAGGGTAAACATGCAAGGAATCGCAAAGAAAAATCCGAGGTATGAAAAATAATAAAAAGTGGCAAAATAGTGAGCTAGGGCGATGGCTCCGTGTCATGGAGGAGGGCCTCCGGGTTACCCTCCGTGACATGTTGAAGGTAATTCTGGAATTTTTACAAATTCCAGAACACCTACCCGATGGCTCCGTGTCACGGAGGGCATGCTCCGCATTACCCTCCGTGACACGTTGAGGTGTATATCGCGACGGGTCACACCGGGTCGCGGGGTGACTCGCACGAAAATTCCAACTTTTTAACCACGATTCCCCCTCATTTTTCCTCATTTTTCATACCCTCCGCGACCAACATCCCAAAAACCCCTCCCCCCTCAACGTGACACGGACTTAGGCCCATAATTTCATCAAGTTTTCGTCATTTCTTCGAATTCAAGGTATGTTCTTCAACTCTATCTCAATTCTTGTTGAATTTTTTCAATGTTGAACATGTGATATGAGCAAAACTTGCCCTAAGTAGAAATTAAGCTCAAATTCAATTGAATTATTGTTGATTGATGTTCGGAGTAATGGTGTGATTGCTTGAACTCGATAATTACATAGCTTAATTGAATTTTTGATAAAATCATAGCTAGGGCTTGACTTTGAGTTTGAAATGAAAAAATTGAGTTAAACTAGTGAAATTCATGTTGGGTTGTACATGTTGGGTGAGATGAGTCGATTGTGCTAACTTTGACTATGCTAAAAGACCGACGGATTCTCGGGTTAAGGAAATATTGGAAATTGCAAGAAATGGGTGAATTGTATAGGATCATGTAGTTAAAATTTTCTTTTGTTCTCCTTCTTTTGTTCTCCTTGCTAAGTGCTATGGGATAAAATGTTATCGATAGGCAAGGATTGTGGTTAGTTGTACGAAGTCTGAGTAGTACATGGAATATATACCGCCGAATTCTCCAAAGGCACTAAGCATATTTGTTATGTTTTTTGTTTGTTTGTGTAAATAAGTACGATCTTGCCTTAATGTTGTAATTTTGGCTAAGGACTAAGTGTGGGGTAGCCTAGCTTAACCCAATCTTAGTCGAAGCTAATTTTAATTGGCTTAACATTGAACTTGTCTGTTTGGTTTGACAGGAACAATGGAAAGTAGGCAAGACAAGGGAAAAGGAGCATCAACATCTGGCGCCGGAAGAAAAAGAATCAGACTGGGCACAGCAGTCCCAGCAGCACCAGCGGTTCCACGCGGCCAACGTCGTCAATACGGAACCAGGTAGGTGATAGAGGAGGGGAAGAAATAGTACGCAAAGCAGAAGGAGAGCAAGTACTTCCCCGAGGAACACATAGCAAGGGAACCATTGGCACAGGAGTTCCCCAGGATTGTCCATAGGATCGAGGCAGCTGGGCTGAACTTCATCTTTGAAGAGCCCAATGAATGCAACTTGCACTTGATTCGGGAATTCTATGCCAACTGGAACCCGACTCTCAGAAGTCACACCATCAAAATAAGGGGGCAAATAGTCACTTTTGAGCCCCACCACCTCAATGCTATCCTAGGGGCGCGGGACACAGATGCCCATGTGTTTCGACAGATGAATATCACTCCACCATATGCGGACATCAGATGCACTTTGTGTGGAACCCGATCAACAGCTCGGTGGAGCAGACATAAGGAGAGGGGCTACCATCACACCTTGCCTTACTCACAGATGAACAGGGAAGCCAGGATGTGGCTGAAGATAGTTTGTTCCTGCCTAATCCGGGGGGTGCATATGACGGATGTAACCCGGGATCGTGTATGCCTGGTGTATGCCTTGATGAAAGGGCTAGAGATCAATGTGGGGGCGGTGATTATCTCTGCCATGAAGAGAGCCCGTTTGCATCCAGGGCACATATACGGATTTGGTGGACTACTAACCATGTTCCTGAGGGGCCTGGATATTGAGGAAGAGGCCCTTGACTACATCCCACAGATGGAGCGGCGGGCCTTAGATGTCACTAAAACTAAGGCACCCGACACCACCCACGGGCCAGTTCTTACACTAGCCGAGAGACATGCTCGGGATGATCAGTACATGGCTCGCATGTACGGGATGCAGATGCTCCAGCTGCGAATAGGCAGGAGGCGGGCAACAGAAGAAGAGTTGTGGCAGCTCGAGCTAGACTACCCTTTTGGCGATAATGCCAGGGCTCTATGCCGAGTGGGGCCAGCTTTTGTAGAGCCCACAGATGATGATGTCCCCACAAATGAGGAGACACGTCGTGAGGAGTCCGGTGTGGAGTCCGATGATGACGATGGGGGTGATTCAGACATGGGAGACACGGTAGCAGCACCTGATGAAGAAGTGGAGTATTTTGATTGATCAGGGAGTTCCGCCACCCACTTTTTGTGCTATGTTAATTTTTGTGAACACTGTGGATAGTGTTCGATATAAGTGTAGGGTGGGAGTAGTTAGGTGCTGGTTATGTTTTTGTTTATGTTTCTGTTCTGTTGTCGTGCCTGTGAAAAAATTTTGTGACCCTGTGATTGTGATGTTTCTGTTCTGTATTTTAATTGATGTGAAGTTGTTGTGTGCTACTGAATGTTGCTAGCTGATTTGCTGCTGAATGTTGCTAGCTATTTTTGTACATATTTTTGTTTTATCAAAATGATCGATATTTTTAAAATCTTTTTCAATTCTTGGGTTTCTCGGCATTTGTTTTCGGTTCTTTTACCGAGAATGGTCCCATTGAACCGAAGTCTTAGTTAGTGACCGTTCCCTATGATGGATGGATGAAGACCGTCTTAAGGGAAATGTAGTCATTAGGAATAGATTTTTTTCATTTATTTTTCAGTTGTTTTCTTTTGTGGGTTGCATCCCAAAACATGTAGTTACTTTATGGTTGCGGAATTCTAGTTGCGTGTTGTACATGATATTTGAAATGCAAAGGTGATTCGTATGAAAGCATGCAACTTTGTAAATATGTTGCGATACCTAGGCCATAGAGTCAATTCAGTGTGATTGAGGCTTAATGTTTGAATTCTTGTAATTAGTTGATTGAAGAGTCTGTGAATACGTCTTGAATTGAGCATGTGCAATAAGTCTGGGGTGAGGTTTTGTTTATTCCATGCTATTATGAAATGTCTAGAACTTGCCTGGTGTGTGTACGAAACAAAATGAAGGACATGTATTGTAGGAAAGGATGTAGGCATTTCTTTGTTTTCAACAGAAAGTTTCTCTTTTTCATTATTGTACCCACCTTGATTGTACACCCTAGTTAGCCCGTTGAGCCTTTAGCCTATAAATTTTTGTCTTTTGTCAAAAATGTGTAAACCGAGCTTAACCCATTTCTTTTCATTAGCCATAAATTTGATCCAAAACTCTTAAGCGCTTAAGAAGAGAAAATAATGTTCCCAAAGTGTCAAAGAGTGAGAATGGTGCAAAGAAAAGAAAAGCAGAGTGATGAAAGGAAAGAAAAGGTTGAAGGTGCACTTGTTATAAATAAAATATAATGAAGGTGTATGAATAATCTTCGTTATTGAGTCAAGTGTGCTTAATGAGATGGGTCAAAATAAAGACAGACTTCAAGAATGGGGGGATGAAGGAGGAAACAATGCCCATGAGTTTGATGGGATATATTGAAAAAGCACGTAAGGATGCTAGTGGCTATTATTGGCTAGCCCAATATTTACTAGTTCTGTACCTTACATTACAACCCATTAAAGTCCTACGTGATCTTACATCACACTTCCTTATATTAGTGGAGTAATACACTAAAGGCAAGCCTATGGTTCATGGCATGATGCATGTGAATTCTTTTGGGAGAGAGAGTGAAATTGTTTCTATATGCCCCTGCATGTAATCGTTTGAGTTCATGTGATTGAAAAGGGGAAAATTCTCTTGTGTTATGAGGGAACATGCTTGATGAGAGATTAAATTTTGTGTCGGATATCTTGATCAGCTGATTTGCATGAGTTTGCCAATATCGAGAGTCGATTCTTAAGTCTAGGAGGTCTTGATGTGTTGAAGGTCATTGCATTGATAAGACCATGCGTGTTTTCTTGATGATTTGCTGTATTAAATAATCGGTATGACCATAGCCTGAATTGTCGAACAAAAGTAGCCAGGATGGGGTGCAAAGTGCATGAGGTGTATGATTGTTGTTCGGGGACGAACAAGGATTTACGTGTGGGGTAAGTGATCTTGGACAAATTTATATGCCCAAGTGATACTCAAAGGTGTCATTTTAGCCTTGTTTATCTATCAATGTTTATACATTCTCATGTGATTGATAATAAAATGTGAATTTATACTAAGCAACATGATTAGCGTTGTTTTGCAGGTGAAATATAATTTTGGGAAGCCAAAATGCGTGTTGGGAGAGATTGGGGTTGGACTCGGATGTTAGCAAGGGAAAAAGCATTTGAAGGCACAAATTAAAGGGGCTCCGCGATGGAGCCGTGTCACGCTGCCATCGCTGATGCCTTCTGCCTGGATAAGGATTTTTTGCCAAAATCCAGTGAGGGTGCGCATTGGGACCGTGGCACGTTGGCCTAGCCTCGCATTGCACGCCGTGCCATGTTGGGCCTTATTACCTGGACAATCAATTTCCAGTAAGGGTCCGCGTCAGTGGCGTGTCACGGAGGCAGTGCTCCGCGACGCACTCCGTGAAACGTTGCTTGTTATTCCGGGAAAAATTCCCACTAGTATAAATAGAACACTTAGGTTCATTTTTAATTATTCTGACTTGGTTGAGCAAGAAAACGTGGGTTACAGGTAGTTGAGGGGACGAAAATCTCAGGGTTTTACTCTATCTCCTTCTTCTTTATTTCAATTGCTTGTATGATTAACACTCATTTGACGATGTTTAATCCACAAATGAGTGGCTAAATCCTCTTCTTGCTGAGGTTAAGAACAATTGTATTGAAATGTAGTTATTGATCAATTGGGGTTTTCATCTTTTCTTCCATGGTTGTTCTATTGATTCTTGTTCTTACTGCATTAATGTGTGGCCAACGTTAATGTATATCTAAAAAGTCCGGTTTCACTCGAGAGAGCAAGAAATTGGAAAGTTGTGAATTGATAGGATATGATCTTTTCTTAGTTTGGGAAAATTGAGAATTGATTTACCTTCCAGATAGAATTATACCTGAAAGTCGTCTTAGTCAATTAAGGAATCAGTTTTGTATGACTAGAACATGAATTTCATTTAATCACAGAAATGTAGGTGGACGGTTCATGATTCTTAAGTTGGGTTAAATACGAGAGTTTTAATCCATTGGCAATAATTCTTGACTAGAAACTGGAGGAAAGATTAAATAAAATTTTTATCGATAATTAGTTTCTATACATGTTCATTTAGCCTCAGCATGCTCACATTCATAGTTCAGACTCACATTAGATATTCGCTTTGGACTTAGCATACAATTAGAAATCAAAATATCAAACTCTTCTTTGCACTGTTGTCTTCATTTTTAGAGTAAGTATAGTAACACTTAAGTAGTTTGTTACCTTATCCCAGTCCCTGTGGGATTGATACTTGGCTTACTTAAGCCACTTTACTACTTGTTCGACCACGTGCACTTGCGTATAGTTAAATACCCCAAAGCAGACGCGAACAGTGATACTGACTCTCAAGGATCTCCAGTTATATGCTAAATTCAGCAAATGCGAGTTTTGGTGGAATTTCGTGGCGCTTTGAGCCATGGGGTATCATGTGAGGGCATAAAGGTGGACTCTCAAAAAATAGAAGCGGTGAAAAATTGGCCTAGACTGGTGAATCCTTCAGACGTCTGGAGCTTTTTGGGTTTAGCTTGCTACTATTGGAGATTTGTTGAAGGTTTCTCATCTATTGCAGCACCGTTGACCAAATTGAACCAAAAGAATGTGAAATTCGGATGGACAGAGGCTTGTGAGAGGAGCTTTCAGGGGTTGAAGGCTCGACTTACTTAAGAACTGGTGTTAGCCCTACCTGAGGGTACCGATGGGTTTGTGGTGTATTTTGATGCTTCAATGATCGAACATGGGTGTGTATTGAAGCAGCATAGAAAAGTCATAGCATATTCCTCCAGACAGCTAAAAGTTCATGAGAAGAATTACCCGACCCATGATCTTGAATTAGCGGCATGGTGTACGCCTTGAAGATAATGAGGCATTATTTGTACGGGGTCCACATGGATGTGTTTATGGATCATAAGAGTCTACAATATGTGTTCACTCAAAAGGATCTGAATTTTCGGCAAAGAAGGTTGTTAGAGCACTTAAGGACTACGGTATGAGTGTGCTTACCATCCGGGCAAGGGAAATGTAGTAGCAGACGCACTTAGTAGACTCTCCATGGAAAGTGTGTCCCATGTGTATAAGGCGAAGAAGGAACTGGTGAAATGCGTGTATCGACTTGCACGGTTGGGAGTTCGATTGGTTGACTCGACTGATAGTAGTGTTATTGTTCAGAATGGATCAGAATCGTGTTTGGTGACTGATGTAAAAGCCATACAAGAAAAGGACCCAATTTTTGTAAAGTTAAAGGAAGCCGTTCAGAATCAGAGTAGAGGTCTTCTCAAAATGGGAGACGGTGTGCTTCGGTACAAGGGTCGCTTATGTGCCCTGGATGTTGATGATTTAAGGAACTGGATGTTGCAAAAGGCTCATAGATCTAGGTATTCGATCCACCCAGTGTAATACCCCCAAAGAGCTTAAGATTAAACCCAGGATCAAAATGGAAGTTGGCTGAAAAATGGGAAAAATATTGTATAATGAACCACCCAACGGATCGTTGGTCCAACCAACGACCCATTGGATCCAATCGTGAGAAGTGTATGTCTAGTGGCAGTGGAAATAACAAGTGATATAATGACTCATTGTTGGGAACTATGAGTCGTTGTTTGTAACCATGGTGGATACTGGACTTCAGTTGTAAGGGATATGACGGGTCATCCCATGACCTATCGTGAGATGTAATGATCTGTGGTCACGAGTCAACGTAGGGGAATATGTCAAATTTCTAGTGGACCTAATGGAAGGAAACCACGACTCGTTGGATGAAGTAACATTTATTGGTGAGACTTGCTGTGAGGAGAAGTGCAGAATATAAAGTGGCAGACAATGATCGACTCAATGACCCCTCATATGAAAGGACGACTCGTCCTGTAGAGTCGTGGATTGAATCTAAGCATTAGGGATTTGGCAGTGCATATGACAGACAGATACCACGAGTCGTGGTATCCTCCAACAACTCGTTGGTACGTTCGTTAGATCGTTCAGTGCAGATTTTTCAGGGTGTTAGATCATCTAGTGCAGATTTTTCAGGATACTTCATTAAGGGTATTTTCTTCATTCCTACGCTCTAGGGTCCTAAACTACGTCGTTTTATGTTATTTTCTGATTTTAATAAGATAGGTTATGCCTTCCTAACCTATTCATTCTCATGCATGCAAAGTTAGGAAAAATTTAAAGTGGATTGTTCGACTTCTATGGTGACTACACGCAAGTGCACGTGGTCGAACAAGTAGTAAAGTGGATTAAGTAAAGTAAAGTGTTGATCCCACAGGGACTGAGCTACGGTACTAATTAACTTAAGTGTTAATGAACTATATCTTTAAGAATGCAGACAACCAAATAAATAATATTTTGAGAGTTTGAATTTACTAATTAATACGAATCTAAGGCAAAATTATAAAGTGAGTCTGAACAATAGTAATGAGCAAGCTGAGGTTAAAACGAACATGCAGGGAATTAATTTATCAATACAATCCAATTAATCTTTCCTTCGGTTGCTAGTTAAGAATTATTGCCTATGGATTGGAAATTTCGACTCCTATACAACTTAAGACTCATGAGCCTTAATCTACATTTCTATGATAAATGAATTTCATGTTCTAGCCATACATTCCGGATTTCTCAATTGACTAATAAGACTTTCAGATATATTTCTATTCTAAATGTAAATAAATTCTCAATTTTCCAAACTAAGAAGAGATCATATCCTACCAATTCACATCTTTCCAATTTATTTCCTTTTCAAAATCAAAATTGGATTTTTTAGATATCCATTAACATCGGTCAAACATTAATGCAGTAAGAACAAGAATTGATAGAACAACCATTGAAGAAAAGATGAAAACTGAAATGATTAACAATTACATTCCACTACAATTGTTCTTAACCTCAGCAAGAAGTGAATTTAGCCTCTCATTTGTGGATTTAACATCATCAAATAAGTAGAATTTATACAAACAATTGAGATAAAAGAGAAAGAGATAGAGAAGAACCCTATAATTTTCGTCCCCTCAACTGTCTGTAACCCACGTTATTGCTCCACCAAGTCAAAATGTTTAAAATAAAACCTAAGTGTGCTATTTATACTATTGAGAATTTTTCCCAGAATAACAAGCAATGTGGCACGGAGTGTATCGCGGAGCACTCCCTCCGTGCCACGGAGGTATCGCAGACCTTCACTGGAAGTCGGCCCCCCAAGCAATTTAACCTCAACGTGCCACGACCTGCATCGCGGAGCCTGGCCAACATGACAAGGTGCTATCGCGCACCTCTACTGGAAATTGCCAAATTTATTTATCTGAGGCAGAGTGCCTCCGCGATGGCAACCTGACACGGCTCCATCGCGGAGCCCTTGTTTTTGCTGATCTTCCATGTCCTTTTTCACTCCTTATTTCCAAGTCCATTCCCGATTTTACCAACATGTATCTTAGCTTCCCAAAATTCCATTTTAACTGCAAAACAACACTAATCATGTTGGTTAGTATAAATTCACATTTAACTACAAATCACATGAGAATGTACACAATAATGATATACAAACAAGTCTAAATGAATCATTTGAGTATCACTTGGGCATGAAATTCTGCCCAAGATCACTTACCCCACACTTAAACTCTTGTTCGTCCTCGAATAATATTCTCTCATCTCATGCAATTGACACTCACGCATAGCTACTTTGGATCAACAATTCAAGCTACGGCTATACCGATTATTTAATATAGCAAATCATCAAGAAAACATGCATAGTCTCATCAATACAATGAAGTACATCACATTAAGACCTCCTAAGCTCAAGAATCAATTCTCGATCTTGGCAAACTCGTGCAAATAAACTAGTCAAGACATCCGACACGAAATTAATCTCTCATCAAGCATGTGCCCTCACAAAACAACAAAACTATCCCCTTTTCTATCATATGATTTCCAAAGCACTACATGTCGGGGTATATGAATACAATTTCGCTCTCTCTCCCAAGGAATTCACATGCATCATGTCATGAACCATAGGCTTGCCTCTAGTGTATTACTCCACTAATATAAGGATGAGTGATGTAAGATCACGTAGGACTTAACGGGTTGTAATGTAAGCTAAGGAACTAGCAAATATTGGGCTAACCAATAATAGCAACTAGCTTCCTTAAGTGCTTTTCAATACATCCCACCATCATTACGGTCATTTTTTTTTCTTCCTTCATCCTCCCATTCTTGAAGAATTTTTTTCTTTGTTCTTGTTCCCATTTCTTTAAGCACACTCGACTTACTAGCAAAGATTAGTTATACATCTTTAGTTTATTTAATTTCAGCAAGTGCACCTTTGACATTTTCTTTAACTTTCACCACTTTCGCTTTTCTTTCCTTTTCACAATTCTCACTCCTTTACTCTATGGGAAAATTATTTTTCTTGGTGCTTAAGAGTTTTGGATCAAATTCACGGCTAATGGAAAGACTGGATTAAGCTCGGTTTGTACCACTTCAAAGAAAGAAAAAATATAGGCCAAAGGCTCAATGGGGCTAACTAGGATGTACATTCAAGGTAGGTATGATAATGGAGAAACTTTCGGTTTAATCAAACAAATGCCTACATCCTTTCCTACAATACACATCCTTCATTTCGTTTCGTACACACACCAGGCAAGTTCTATACACTTCACAATAACATGGAATAATCGAACCCTCACCTTACACTCAATGCACATGCTCAACTCAAGACATATTCACAGACTCTTCAATAAGCTAATTACAAGAATTCACTACTGAGCCTCGATCACACCGAATCGAACTCTATGGCCTAGGTATCTCAACATGTTTACACATTTGCATGCTTTCATACGAATCACCTTTGCAACTTAACATCATGTACAACACAGAACAAGAATTTCGAACCATGAAGTAGCGACACGTTTAGGACACAAACAAAAGAAAGAACGAAAGAAAAACACTACTCCTATCGACTACATTTCCCTTAAGACAGTCGTCATCCATCCATCATAGGGAATGGTCACCATCTACGAATTTGGTTCAATGGGACTATTCTCAGTAAAAGCACCAAAAACAAAGGCCGAGAAACCCAACATAAGAGAAATTTAACAAAAAAACTTTAAAAATTTTGATAATTTTGATAGAAAACAAGAATATTTACACAACAACCAACAGCTCAACACAGCACACAACAACTTAACATTCATTACAACACCACTTAATTACAGAACACATAACACAAAGTCACAGGGTCACATTTTTCATAGCCACAACAACAAAACATAAACATAAACAAAAATGAAGCAGCTGGCACCTAACTACTCCCACCCCACACTTAACCCCGAACACTATCCCCAGTGTTCACAAAATTCAACATATCACAAAGGTGGGTGGTGAAACTCCCTGATCAATCGAAGTATTCAACTTCTTCATCAGGTGTTGTTGCCTCGTCTCCCATATCAGAATCGCCCCCGCTGTCCTCATCTGGCTCAACATCTGAGTCCTCCCATCATGTCTCCTCATTGGTGGGGACGTCATCATCTACAGGATCCATTAATGTCGGCCCCACTCTGCATAGAGCCCTGGCATTCTCGCTGAATGGGTAATCTAGCTCGAGCTGCCATAGCTCATCCTTCGTTACAAGCCTCCTGCCAATGCGCAACTGCAACATCTGCATCTCGTACATGCGGGCCATATACTAATCATCCCGAGCATGTTGCTTGGCTAGTGTGAGCACCGGCCCATGAGTAGTGTCAGGTGCCTTGCTTTTGGTGACATCCAAGGCACGCCTGTCAATCTGTATGATGTAATCCTGGGCCTCCTCTTCGATATCATGGCCCCTCAAGAACATGGTAAGCAAACCACCAAACCCGTATCTGTGCCCCTGATGCAGTCAGGCTCTCTTCATGGCGGAGATGATCACCGCCCCAACATTTATTTCAAGCCCCTTCATCAGGGCATACACCAAGCAGACTCGGTCCCGGGTGACATCTGTCATGTGCACCCCTGGGAACAAGCATGAGCACACAATTTTAAGCCAGATCCTGGCTTCCCTATTCATCTGCGAGTAGGGCAGTGTCTGATGGTAGCCCCTCTCCTTGTGCCTGCTCCACCTTGCTGTCGAACGGGCTCCACATAGAGTGCGTCTGATGTTCGCATAAGGTGGAGTGATGTTCAGCTGCCGAAGGACATGGGCGTTTATGTCCCGTGCCCCCAAGATAGCATTCAGGTGATGGGGCTCAAAAGTGACAACCTGCCCCCTGATCTTGACAGTGTGACTACAGAGGGTCGGGTTCTAGTTGGCATAGAACTCTCGAATGAGATGGAGATTGCACTCCCTGGGCTCTTCAAAGATGAAGTTCAGCCCAGCGGTGTCAATCCGGTGTACGATCCGCAGGAATTTCTGTGCCAGTGGCTCCCTTGATATATGCTCTTCCGGGAAGTATTTGGTTTCTTTGTGTTTTGCATACCATTTCTTCCCTTCGTCAGTCACCCATCGGGTTCCGTATTATCAGTGTTGGCCTCTTGGAACCGCTGGTGCTGCTGGAACTGTTGTTCCCAATCTTATTCTTTTTCTGCGACGCCCAATGTGGATGCGCCCTTTCCCTTGTCTTGCCTGCCTGACATTGTTCCTATACAATCGAACATATAATCCCAATGTTATTCAAGTCACAATTATCTTCAACTAAGGTTGGGTCTAATTAGGTCACCCCACACATAGTCTTTAGCCACAATCAAAACAATTTCGACAAGACATTCATGATTTTTATCATTCTTAACATTCAACTGGCTTAGTGCATTCATATAAATCGATGGAACAATTACTATGTACTACTCAGACTTTGTACAATGAATAAAATTATCGCCAACAATTCACTTCCACCATCATAGCTTTTAGCCAAATTTTTGTTCTCAAAACCCTATGCAATTTACTAATTTCATTCTCTCGAAAACCCCTTGTCTACGTAGAATATTCAACATTAATCACAACATAATTCAATTCGCCCAACATGCACAACCCATTTTTTGTCTACGTAGCATATTCAACATTAATCACAACATAATTCAATTCACCCAACATGCACAACCCAATTTTGTTCAACATTTCAAACAATTTTTGTCTTCTTCATATTCAAATTCCAACCCTAGCTAACAATTTCGCAAAAATTCAATAACACATGCATTCATCGAGTTCATATACTCACAACAATACTATGAACATCAATCAATCATAACTTAAATGAATTCAAGCTTAATATCCACTTAGGACAGGTTTCAATCACTACACATCTTCAAGAATCGAAAATTCAAGCAAAAATGAGGTAAAGTTCAAGAACATACCATTAATCCGATGAAGTTGAAGAAAACTTGAATAAAATCTATGCCTAGGTCCATGTCACGTTGGGGGAGAAGGGAATTTGGGGTGTTGGTCATGGAGGATGTTCGCGCTGTTTCACAACTACACAAAAGTGCACGTGGTCGAACAAGTAGTAAAATGGCTAGAGTAACCAAGTATCGATCCCATAGGGACTGGACAAAGGTAATAATTGAATCAAGCGTTAATAAACTCTAACTCTAATACTGCAGACAATAGTTTCACGAAGATTTTTGGGAGGTTGTTTCCTAATTTATACTAGTCTAAAACAAATATACAATTTGAGTCTGAACTATAGTAATGAGCATGCTGAGGCTAAAACGAACATGCAGGGAAGCAATTTATTGATACAAATTGGTTAATCTTTCCTTCGGTTGCTAGTCAAGAATTATTGCCTATGGATTAAAACTCTCGTATTTAACCCAACTCAAGAATCATGAACCTTCCACCTACATTTTTGTGATAAGAAGAAATTCATGTTCTAGCCATACGAAACTGATTCCTTAATTGACTAATACGACTTTCAGATATATTTCTATTCTGAAGGTAAATCAATTCTCAATTTTCCCAAACCAAGAAGAGATCATATCCTATTAATTCACAACTTTCCAATTTCTTTCTCTTTCGAGCGTAAGCCGGATTTTTTAGATATACATTAATATTGGTCACACATTAATGCAGTAAGAACAAGAATTAATAGAACAACCATGGAAGAAAAGATGAAAAACCAAGATGATCAATAATTACATTCCACTACAAATGTTCTTAGCCTCAGCAAGAAGTGAATTTAGCCACTCATTTGTGGATTAAACATTGTTAAATGAGTGTTAATCATACAAACAATTGAAATAGAGAACAAATATATAGAGAAGAACCCTAAGAATTTCGTCCCTTCAACTTCCTATAACCCACGTTTTTGCTCAACCAAGTCATAATAATTAAAAATAAACCTAAGTGTGCTATTTATACCAGTGGGAATTTTTCCCGGAATAACAAGCAATGTGTCACGGAGTGCATCGCGAAGCACTGCCTTCGTGACACGCCAATACCCTTGGTGGAATCCGGTCCTCCAGTTAATTATGCCCAACGTGCCACGGCGTGCAACGTGGTGCTTCGCCAACGTGCCACAGCCCCAACGCGGACCTTCACTGGAACTTGGCCTATTTTCATCATTTGGGGCAGAATGCATCCGCGATGGCAGTGTGACACGGCTCCATCGCGGAGCCCCTTAATTTGCTGCATAACCTGGGCCTTTTCCACTGCTCGCTTCCGAGTCTATTCCCCATTTCTCTCAACATGCATCTTAGCTTCCTAAAATTCCATTTTTCCTGCAAAACAACACTAATCATGTTGGTTTGTATAAATTCACATTTTAACTACAAATCACATGAGAATGTACAATTATCAATGTATAAACAAGACAAAATAAAGCATTCGAGTACTACTTGGGCATATAATTCTGCCCAAGATCACTTACCCCGCACTTAAAACTTTTTTCGTCCTCAAACAGTAATCTCACATCTCTTGCAATTGACACCCAATCATAGCTACTTTGGCTCGACAATTCAAGCTATAGTTATACCGATTATTTACATAGCAAATCATTAAGAAAACATGCATAGTCTCATCAATACAATGACATTCAACACAGTAAGACCTCCTAGACTCACGAGTCGACTCTCGATCTCGGCAAACTCAAGCAAATCATCTGATCAAGAAATCCAACATGAAATTAAATCTCTCGTCAAGCATGTTCCCTCACAACACAAGAGAATTTCCCCCTTTACAATCATATGATCTCAAAAGCATTATATGCAGGGGCATATGAACACAATTTCGCTCTCTCTCCCAATGAATTCACATGCATCATGTCATGACCCATAAGCTTGCCTCTAGTGTATTACTCCACTAATATAAGGATGAGTGATGTAAGATCACGTAGGACTTAACGGGTTGTAATATAAGGTAAGGAACTAGTACATACCGGGCTAACCAATAATAACAACTAGCACCCTTAAGCGTTTTTCCATACATCCCACCACATTATGGGCATTGTTTCTTCCTTCATCCTCCCATTCTTGAAGTCTTTGTTTATTTTTATTCCCATATCTTTAAGCACACTCGACTTAATAACAAAGATTAGTTATACATCTTCCTTTTATTATATTCGGCAAGTGCACCCTTGACCTTTTCTTTACTTTCACCACTTCCGCTTTTCCTTTCTTTTCATAATTAACACTCCTTGACACTGTGGGAAAATTACTTTTCTTGAGCGCTTAAGAGTGTTGGATCAAATTCACGGATAATGAAAAGAAAGGATTAAGCTCGGTTTGTACCTTTTCGACAAAAGAAAAAAATAGGCTACAGGCTCAATGGGCTAACTACGATGTACATTCAAGGTAGGTACGATAATGAAAAAATAACTTTCGGTTAAGTCAAAGAAATGCCTACATCCTTTCCTACAATACTCATCCTTCATTTTGCTTCGTACACACACCAGGAAAGTACTAGACACTTCACAATAGCATGGAAGAATCGAAACCTCACCACACACTCATTGCACATGCTCAACTCAAGATATATTCACAGACTCTTCAATCAGCTAATTAAAGGAATTCAAACATTAAGCCTCAATCACACCGAATCGAACTCTGCGGTCTAGGTATCTCAACAAGTTCACAAAGTTGCATGCTTTCATACGAATCACCTTTGCATTCTAAATATCATGTACAACACACAACCTTAATTCTGAACCATAAAGTAACGACATGTTTGGGATTCAAACAAGCAAAAGAAAAAAATTAAAAAGAACAAAAGAAATCTACTCCTATCGACTACATTTCCCTTAAGACGGTCGTCATCCATCCATTGTAGGGAACAATCACTATTTATGACTTCGGTTCAATGGGACTATTCTCGGTAAAAGCACCGAAAACAAACGCCGAGAAACCCAATCAAAAAAAGATTTCACGAAATTTTTTAAAAATATCGATAATTTCGATAAAACAACAATATTTACACAACCAGCTAACAACAACTCCATACAACACACAACAGCTTCACATTAATTATAACACCAAATTACAATACAAAACATAAACACCAAAATCACAGGGTCACAATGTTGCACAGGCACAACAACAAAACTGAAACATAAATAACAACAAAACAACCAGCACCTAACTACTCCTTCCCCCCACTTAAATCGAACACTGTCCCCAGTGTTTACAAAATTTAGCATAGCACAAGAGTAGGTGGTGAAACTCCCTAATCAATCGAAGTATTCCACTTCTTCGTCAGGTGCGGTTGCCTCGTACCCCACATCCGAATCACCCCCGCTATCCTCATCTGACTTAACATCTGAGTCAACACGACGCATCTCCTCATCTGTGGGGACATCATCATCAGTGGGCTTAACAAAAATCGGCCCCACTCGGCATAGAGCCCTGGCATTTTCGCCGAAGGGATAGTCCAACTCTAGCTGCCACAACTCATCTTCTGTTGCTGGCCTCCGGCCTATGCGCAACTGTAGCATCTGCATCCCGAACATGCGGGCCATATACTGATCATCCCGAGCATGTCGCTCGGCTAATGTGAGAACTGGCCCGTGAGTGGTGTCGGGTGCCTTAGTTTATTTGACATCTAAGGCACGCCCCTCCATCTGCGGGATGTAGTCAAGGGCCTCCTCCTCAATATCTAGGCCCCTCAGGAAAGTGGTCAGCAAGCCACAAAACCCGTACCTGTGCCCTTGATGCAAACGGGCTCTCTTCATGGCGGAGATGATCACCGCCCTAACATTAATCTCCAGCTATTTCATCAGGGCGTATTCCAAGCACACACGATCCCGGGTGACATCTGTCATGTGAACCCCCGGGATCAGGCAGGAACACACGATCTTAAGCAAAATTCTGGCTTCCTGTTCATTTGAGAGTAGGGCAGCGTCTGATGGTAGCCCCTCTCCTTATGCCTGCTCCACCGTGCTGTCGAACGGGCTCCACACAGAGTGCGTCTGATGTCCGCATATGGTGGAGTGATGTTCAGCTGCCGGAGTACATAGGCGTCTGTGTCCCGCGCCCCCAATATAGCATTAAGGTGATGGGGCTCAAAAGTGACTATCTGCCCCCTTATTTTGACAGTGTGACTTCTGAGTGTCGGGTTCCAGTTGGTGTAGAACTCCCGAATCAGGTGGAGATTGCACTTCTTGGGCTCTTCAAAGATGAAGTTCAGCCCGGTAGTGTCAATCTGGTGAACAATTCTGGGGAACTCCTGTGCCAATGGCTCCCTTGCAATATGTTCCTCAGGGAAGTATTTGTTCTCCTTGTGCTTTGTGTACCATTTCTTCCCTTCGTCTGTCACCCATCAGGTTCCGTATTGATGGCATTAGCCGCACAGAACCGCTGGTGCTGCTGGGACTGCTGTTCCCCGTCTAATTCTTTTATTTCCGGTGCCCGATGTAGATGCGCCCTTTCCTTTATCTGTCCTGCTTGCCATTATTCCTGTCAAATCAAACAGACAGTTCCAATGTTATACAAATTAAAATTAGCTTCAACTAAGGTTGGTTTAAGCTAGGCCATCCCACACTTAGTCTTTAGCCACAATCACAACATTACGGCAAGACAATTCTCACTTTCCAATTTACAACAAGAAATAATAACATGCCTTGTGCATTCAGAGAATTTGATGGAATATATTTTACGTACTACTAAGACTTCGTACAGTTAATCAACATATCACCATCAATACCATTTTTTCCCATAGCACTTAGCACAGAAAAACTCTCAACACAACCTATGCAATTCACCAAGTTCTATGCAATTCACAATTTCATTCTCCCAAAAAAAATTCAATCATTTACTTAGCATATTCACAACAGGCAAAACATAATTCACCTTACCCAACATGCCCAACCCATAATTTCCACATTTTCAATCATATTTCGTTTCTTCGTAATCAAGTTCTAACCCTAGCTACATATTTCACCAAAATTCGATCAAGCATGTATTTATCGAGTTCATACAATCAAAATGATACTCTGAACTTCAATCAACACTAACTTAAAGCAATCCAAGCTCAATTTACAATTAGGGCAAGTTTTTCTCACTTTACATGCTCAAACTAGACAAATTTGACAAGAATTGAGAAGAAAATAGAGAACATACCTTTAGTTCGATGAAAGCAAAGAAAAATCGAAGAAAACTTGTGCCTAAGTCCGTGTCACGTTGGGGAAGGGGGATTTTTTGGGTTTTTGACGCTGAGGGGGTGAGAAATGAGGGAAAATAGAGGGAATTCGGGGTTAAAAAGGGTTAATTTCGCGCGGGTCAACCGGTGACCCGGTGTGACCCATTGCGGTTAACACCTCAACGTGTCACGGAGGATAACGCGGAGCACCCCCTCTGTGAAATGGAGCCAACGCGGAGTTGTTCTAGAATTTTAGCAATTCTAGAATTACATCTCAATGTGTCACGGAGCCATCGCGTAGGCTCACTGTGTTGCCACTTTTTATTATTTTTCTCACCTCGATTTTTCCTTTGCGATCCTTTGCATTTTTGCCCTCCGTTCAACCTGAAATTAATCTCACAACAAGAAATTGGTTAGAATTCATAGATTTCAACATAAAACAAAATCTTTTTTTTTATTTTTATTTTTCTATTTTTTTTTCTACTAATTCTAAACAATTATTAAAACAATTTCACAGGTCGCCTCCCGTGCAGCGCCTGGTTTACCGTTGCGGCTTGACGTCATTGAAGCTTAGTCATCCTCTAGGGTGACGGATGTCTTCTCTCGACTGCCGTCCTCCCCTCAGTAATGCTTACATCGCTGCCCATTGACTAAGAACGTGGCACTTCGGTCTTTTTGCCACGATTCCACTTTTGGGGGGTACTTCACCGGTGGTTTTCCCACTGGCTCTCGCGAATCAACACTCTGAGCAATATTCAATCGATCAAGCATGTTGATCACTAAGAGTTCCTCATACACGGCTGGAAGCTTCGTGGCCTTGTACATATCAAATACCTCTACCTTGTCGTGTGCCCGCATGGTTAGCTACCCTGCAGCTACATCAATCAGTTCTTTCTCGGTTGCCAAGAAAGGACGTCCCAAAATAAATGGGACTTCCGCATCCGGCTCAAAATCCAGCACAATGAAGTCAACAAGGAAGATAAGGGAGCCCACTTGCACCAACACGTCCTCCACAATGCCATCTGGTCTGGCCAAAGAACGATCCGCCAGTTGCAAGATCACTGTTGTTGGTCTAGGACTGCCTAGTCCAAATTTCTTGAATACTGATGTCGGCATCAAGTTAATGCTCACTCCCAAATCACATAATCCACGAGCTTGGATACTCTGCCTAATTATAATTTGAATTGTAAAGCTCCCAGGGTCCTTGAGCTTCGTGGGCAACCTATTTTGTATCCATGAAGTGCACTCCTCTGTAAGCGCCACTGTAGCGTACTCCGTCAACCTACTTTTGTTCACCACGATGTCCTTGATATATTTTGCATACTTCGGAACTCCCTGCAAAACATCAACAAGAGGTAAATTAATGTGTACCTGTTTAAGCACCTCCATGAATTTTTTGAAACACGCTTCCTCCTTGTGTTTCCTTAGTCTTTGAGGGAACGGGGGTGGTGGTCTTTCTGGTTCAGCTTTCTTCTCCTTCCCGCTATCATCATTGCGTTCCCTCTCCTTCTCCAATGCTCCCAACTGATGTGGGGGTATTTCTGGTTCCACCACCTTGAGTTGCAAACCACTCCTTGTGGTAACTGCATTTACTTGCTTGGGGTTGGGGTCAGTGTCACTTGGATGTCCTCCTCTCGGCCTGGTGTTCTGAGCTCCAGCTAGTTGCCCAAACTGGTACTCCAATGCCTTGGTAGCTAACTGATTGTTCTTTACATTGGCTGCCAATTTCACATAGTCAGCCTGCAATTGAGCTTGGTTAGCTATCATCGTTTTGAACATTTCCTTGATACTGGGTGATGGTGGTGGAGGAGGTGCATTGTTGCTTCTATATTGTGACTGATAGTGCTGCTGCCCTCCTTGATTTCTCTGTGCTCCCTAACTCGAACTATTCCCTTGATGGATGTTACTACCCCAAGAGAAATTCGGGTGACTTCTCCAATTAGAGTTGTAAGTGTTGCCATATTGTTGGTGATTATTTCTCTGTACATTAGCAACAAAGTTTACTGAATTAGGATTCGCATCACAACACTCAGCTGAGTGTTCATTACTACCGCACACTTCACACCAAATCTGCTGCACTACATTCACTGGGGCTTGAGAATGATTCATGCCCATATTTCTGAAGTGGGTATTGAGTTGATTCAGTAACGCAGCTATCTGTGCAGCGATATCTGTAAAACCATCCACTTCTGAGACTCCTGCCGCTTTCCTTGTTCCTCCTCTATAAGAGTCCGCATTCAACTCCGGATTTCCCTGTGAAATACGGTTCAACAAGGTATATAGCTCCTCATAAGTTTTTTCTAATTCTTGTCCCCCAGCTGCTGAGTCTAGCAAGATTTTTGTGTGGGGTTCCAAACCCTCAATGAAAGTATGCACCAGCACATCATTGGATTGGTGATGATGAGGACAATCCTGCAACATAGATTTGAAAATTTCCCAGGCTTGATACAGATTCTCTCCCTCTCTCTATTTAAAACGTAGAATTTGACTTTTAAGTCTTTCTGTTTTACCGGATGGAAGGAACCGTATCAAGAATTTCTTTGCAAGATCATCCCAAGTAGTGATGGAATTAGGTGGCTCAGCTTTCAACAATCTCTTTGCTTCTCCCAAAAGTGAAAATGGGAACAATGTAAGCCTGACATAATCGGGTGACACTCCATCGGGGATGTAAGTGTCACTTATCTCCAAAAGGTTTTGGAGATGTTGTTGTGGATCCTCGTGAGGGAGACCTGTGAGTTGCCCACTGGTGTGCAGCAATTCCACCATATTTTGTTTAAGCTCGAACCTCCCTCCTGGCTCAGGTTTGCGAATGCTAGATGTAACGTTGTTAGCATGTGGGATTGCCACTTCGCGAACCGGCCTAGCTGTCGTTTCATCGGGTACTAACGCTGCCCTTACAATGGGTGGATTCTGTTGTTGCTACAGGATGGTCTGTCTGAGCAACTGCAGCTTTCTCTCTAGAGCTTCTCTCCTTTGGCGATGGAATTGTCTTTCCCGCTCAAAGTGTGAATCCACCAACTCCTTGTCCCTTACCAGTGTTCAACAGAATTCAATATCTGCAAAAGACAAGCTAAGAACAATTTTTCAACACCAATAAGAAATAGTAAACTAACACTTAAGAAAACAATTTTACCAATTGCCAGTCCCCGGCAACGGCACCAAAAACCTGTTCGCGCTGTTTCACAACTACACGCAAGCGCACGTGGTCGAACAAGTAGTAAAATGGCTAGAGTAGCCAAGTATTGATCCCACAGGGACTGGACCAAGGTAATAATCGAATCAAGCATTAATAAACTCTAACTCTGATAATGCAGACAACAGTTTCATGAAGATTTTTGGGAGGTTGTTTCCTAATTTATTCTAGACTAAAACAAATATACAATTTGAGTCTGAACTATAGTAATGAGCATGTTGAGGCTAAAACGAACATGCAGGGAAGCAATTTATTGATACAAATTGGTTAATCTTTCCTTCCGTTGCTAGTCAAGAATTATTGCCTATGGATTAAAACTCTCGTATTTAACCCAACTTAAGAATCATGAACCTTCCACCTACATTTTTGTGATAAGAAGAAATTCATGTTCTAGCCATACGAAACCGATTCCTTAATTGACTAATATGACTTTCAGATATATTTCTATTCTGAAGGTAAATCAATTCTCAATTTTCCCAAACCAAGAAGAGATCATATCCTATTAATTCACAACTTTCCAATTTCTTTCTCTTTCGAGTGCAAACTGGATTTTTTAGATATACATTAATATTGGCCACACATTAATGCAGTAAGAACAAGAATTAATAGAACAACCATGGAAGAAAAGATGAAAAACCAAGATGATCAATAATTATATTCCACTACAAATGTTCTTAGCCTCAGCAAGAAGTGAATTTAGCCACTCATTTGTGGATTAAACATCATTAAATGAGTGTTAATCATACAAACAATTGAAATAGAGAAGAAAGAGATAGAGAAGAACCCTAAGAATTTCGTCCCTTCAACTGCCTGTAACCCATGTTCTTGCTCAACCAAGTCATAATAATTAAAAATAAACCTAAGTGTGCTATTTATACTAGTGGGAATTTTTCCCGGAATAACAAGCAACGTGTCACGGAGTGCATCGCGGAGCACTGCTTCCGTGACACGCCAATAAACGAGGACCCTTACTGGAATCCGGTCCTCCAGTTAATTATGCCCATGTGCCACGGCGTGCAACGCGGTGCTTGGCCAATGTGCCACAGCCCCAACGCGGACCTTCACTGGAACATAGCCTATTTTCGTCATCTGGGGCAGAATGCATCCGCGATGGCAGCGTGACACGGCTCCATCGCGGAGGCCCTTAATTTGCTGCATAACCTGGGCCTTTTCCACTGCTCGCTTCTGAGTCTATTCCCGATTTCTCCCAACATGCATCTTAGCTTCCTAAAATTCCATTTTTCCTGCAAAACATAACTAATCATGTTGGTTAGTATAAATTCACATTTTAACTACAAATCACATGAGAATGTAAATTATCAATGTATAAACAAGACGAAATAAAGCATTTGAGTACTACTTGGGCATATAATTCTGCCCAAGATCACTTACCCCACACTTAAAACTTTTTTCGTCCTCGAACAATAATCTCACATCTCTTGCAATTGACACCCAATCATAGCTACTTTGGCTCGACAATTCAAGCTACGGTTATACCGATTATTTACATAGCAAATCATCAAGAAAACTGCATAGTCTCATCAATACAATGACATTCAACACCGTAAGACCTCCAAGACTCACGAGTCGACTCTCGATCTCGGCAAACTCAAGCAAATCAGCTGATCAAGACATCCGACACGAGATTAAATCTCTCGTCAAGCATGTTCCCTCACAACACAAGAGAATTTCCCCCTTTACAATCATATGATCTCAAAAGCATTATATGCAGGGGCATATGAACACAATTTCGCTCTCTCTCCCAAAGAATTCACATGCATCATGTTATGACCCATAAGCTTGCCTCTAGTGTATTACTCCACTAATATAAGGATGAGTGATGTAAGAACACGTAGGACTTAACGGGTTGTAATATAAGGTAAGGAACTTGTACATACCGGGCTAACCAATAATAACAACTAGCACCCTTAAGCGCTTTTCCATACATTCCACCACATTATGGGCATTGTTTCTTCCTTCATCCTCCCATTCTTGAAGTCTTTCTTTATTTTTATTCCCATATCTTTAAGCACACTCGACTTAATAACAAAGATTATTTTTACATCTTCCTTTTATTATATTCGGCAAGTGCACCCTTGACCTTTTCTTTACTTTCACCACTTCCGCTTTTCCTTTCTTTTCACAATTAACACTCCTTGACACTGTGGGAAAATTACTTTTCTTGAGCGCCTAAGAGTGTTGGATCAAATTCACGGATAATGAAAAGAAAGGATTAAGCTCGGTTTGTACCTTTTCGACAAAAGAAAAAAATAGGCTACAGGCTCAATGGGTAACTACGATGTACATTCAAGGTAGGTACGACAATGAAAGAAAAACTTTCGGTTAAGTCAAAGAAATGCCTACATCCTTTCCTACAATACTCATCCTTCATTACGCTTCGTACACACACCAGGCAAGTTCTAGACACTTCACAATAGCATGGAAGAATCGAAACATCACCACACACTCTTTGCACATGCTCAACTCAAGATATATTCACAGACTCTTCAATCAGCAAATTAATGTATATTCAAACATTAAGCCTCAATCACACCAAATCGAACTCTGCGGTCTAGGTATCTCAACATGTTCACAAAGTTGCATGCTTTCATACGAATCACCTTTGCATTCTAAATATCATGTACAACACACAACCTTAATTCCGAACCATAAAGTAATGACATGTTTCGGATTCAAAAAAGCAAAAGAAAAAAGATTAAAAAGAACAAAAGAAATCTACTCCTATCGACTACATTTCCCTTAAGACGGTCGTCATCCATCCATCATAGGGAACAGTCACTATTTACGACTTCGGTTCAATGGGACTATTCTCGGTAAAACAATAATATTTACACAACCATCTAACAACAACTCCATACAGCACACAACAGCTTCACATTAATTATAACACCAAATTACAATACAAAACATAAACACCAAAATCACAGGGTCACAATGTTGCACAGGCACAACAACAAAACTGAAACATAAATAACAACAAAACAACCAGCACCTAACTACTCCCACCCCCACTTAAATCGAACACTGTCCCCAGTGTATACAAAATTTAGCATAGCACAAGAGTAGGTGGTGAAACTCTCTGATCAATCGAAGTATTCCACTTCTTCGTCAGGTGCGGTTGCCTCGTCCCCCATATCCGAATCACCCCACGGTATCCTCATCTGACTCAACATCTGAGTCATCGCGGCACATCTCCTCATTTGTGGGGACATCATCATCAGTGGGCTTCACAAAAGCCGGCCCCACTCGGCATAGAGCCCTGGCATTTTCGCCGAAGGGGTAGTCCAACTCTAGCTGCCATAACTCATCTTCTATTGCTGGCCTCCCGCTTATGCGCAACTATAGCATCTGCATCCCAAACATGCGGGCCATATACTGATCATCCCGAGCATGTCGCTCGGCTAATGTGAGAACTGGCCCGTGAGTGGTGTCGGGTGCCTTAGTTTTGTTGATGTCTAAGGTACGCCCCTCCATCTGCGGGATGCAGTCAAGGGCCTCCTCCTCAACATCTAGGCCCCTCAGGAAAGTGGTCCACAAGTCACCAAACCCGTACCTGTGCCCTTGATGCAAACGGGTTCTCTTCATGGCGGAGATGATCACCGCCCCAACATTAATCTCCAGCCCTTTCATCAGGGCGTATACCCAGCACACACGATCCCAAGTGACATCTGTCTTGTGCACCCCCGGGATCAGGCAGGAACACACGATCTTAAGCCAAATTCTGGCTTCCCTGTTCATTTGAGAGTAGGGCAGCGTCTGATGGTAGCCCCTCTCCTTATGCCTGCTCCACCGTGTTGTCGAACGGGCTCCACACAGAGTGCGTTTGATGTCCGCATATGGTGGAGTGATGTTCAGCTGCCGGAGCACATAGGCGTCTGTGTCCTGCGCCCCAAGATGGCATTAAGGTGATGGCGCTCAAAAGTGACTACCTGCCCCCTTATTTTGATAGTGTGACTTCAGAGTGTTGGGTTCCAGTTGGCGTAGAACTCCCCAATCAGGTGGAGATTGCTCTCCTTGGGCTCTTCAAAGATGAAGTTCAGCCAGGTAGTGTCAATCCGGTGTAAAATTCTGGGGAGCTCCTGTGCCAACGGCTCCCCTGCAATATGTTCCTCAGGGAAGTATTTGTTCTCCTTATGCTTTGTGTACCATTTCTTCCCTTCGTCTGTCACCCATCAGGTTCCGTATTGACGACATTGGCCGTGCAGAACCGCTGGTGCTGCTGGGACTGTTGTTCCCAGTCTAATTCTTTTTTTTCCGGCGCCCGATGTAGATGCGCCCTTTCCTTTATCTTGCCTTCTTGCCATTGTTCCTGTCAAATCAAACAGACAGACCCAATGTTATTCAAATTAAAATTAGCTTCGACTAAGGTTGGGTTAATCTAGGCCACCCCACACTTAGTCTTTATCCACAATCACAACATTACGGCAAGATAATTCTCACTTTCCAATTTACAACAAGAAACAAAAACAAGCCTTGTGCATTCCGAGAATTCGATGGAATATATATTACATACTACTCAAACTTCGTACAGTTAATCAACATATCACCATCAATACCATTTCATCCCATAGCACTTAGCACAAAAAAACTCTCAACACAACCTATGCAATTCACCAAGTTCTATGCAATTCACAATTTCATTCTCCCAAAAAAAATTCCATCATTTACTTAGCATATTAACCACAGGCACAACATAATTCACCTTACCCAACATGCCCAACCCATAATTTCCACATTTTCAATTACATTTCGTTTCTTCATAATGAAGATCTAACCCTAGCTACATATTTCACCAAAATTCGATCAAGCATGTATTTATCGAGTTCATACAATCAAAATGATACTCCGAACTTCAATCAACACTAACTTAAAGGAATTCAAACTCAATTTACAATTAGGGCAAGTTTTTCTCACTTTACATGCTCAAACTCGACAAATTTGACAAGAATTGAGAAGAAAATAGAGAACATACCTTTAGTTTGATGAAAGAGAAGAAAATTTGAAGAAAACTTGTGCCTATGTCCGTGTCACGTTGGGGAAGGGGGACTTTTTGGGTTTTTTCTAGGAAAGGGGTGAGAAATGAGGGAAAATAGAGGGAATTCGGGGTTAAAAAGGGTTAATTTCGCGCGGGTCAATCGGTGACCCGGTGTGACCCATCGCAATTAACACTTCAACATGTCACGGAGGGTAACGCGGAGCACCCCCTCCGTGAAACAGAGACAACGCGGAGGTGTTCTGGAATTTTAGAAATTCCAGAATTACATCTCAACGTGTCACGGAGCCATCGCGTAGGCTCGCTGTGTTGCCACTTTTTATTATTTTTCTCACCTCGATTTTTCCTTTGCGATCCTTTGCATTTTAGCCATCCGTTCAACCTGAAATTCATCTCACAACAAGAAATTGGTTAGAATTCATAGATTTCAACATAAAACACAATTTTTGTATTTATTTTTATTTTTCTATTTTTTTCTACTAATTCTACTCAATTATTACAACAATTTCACGGGTTGCCTCCCGTGCAGCGCCTAGTTTACCGTCGCGGCTCGACGTCATTGAAGCTTAGTCATCCTCTAGGGTGACGAATGTCTTCTCTCGACTGCCGTCCTCCCCCCAGTAATGCTTACATCGCTGCCCATTGACTAAGAATGTGGCACTTCGGTCTTTTTGCCACGATTCCACTTTTGGGGGGTCCTTCACCGGTGGTTTTCCCACTGGCTCACGCGAATCAACACTCTGAGAAATATTCACTCGATCAAGCACGTTGATCACTAAGAGTTCCTCATACATGGCCGGAAGCTTCGTGGCCTTGTACACATCAAATACCTCCACCTTGTCGTGTGCCCGCATGGTTAGCTGCCCTGCAGCTACATCAATCAGTGCTTTCCCGGTTTCCAAGAAAGGAAGTACCAAAATAAATGGGACTTCCGCATCTGACTCAAAATCCAGCACAATGAAGTCAACTAGGAAGATAAGGGAGCCCACTTGCACCAACACGTCCTCCACAATGCCATCTGGTCTGGCCAAAGAACGATCCGCTAGTTGCAAGATCACTGTTCCCAATTTCTTGAATACTGATGTCGGCATCAAGTTAATGCTCGCTCCCAAATCACAAAATCCACGAGCTCAGATACTCTGCCCAATTGTAATTTGAATTGTAAAGCTCTCAGGGTCCTTGAGCTTTGTGGTAACCTATTTTGTATCTGTGAAGTGCACTCCTCCGTAAGCGTCACCGTAGCGTACTCCATCAACCTGCTTTTGTTCGCCACGATGTCTTTGATATATTTTGCATACTTCGACACTCCCTACAAAACATCAACAACAGGTAAATTAATGTGTACCTGTTTAAGCACCTCCATGAACATTTTGAAACACGCTTCCTCCTCGTGTTTCCTTAGTCTTTGAGGGAATGGGGGTGGTGGTCTTTCTGGTTCAGCTTCTTTCTCCTTCCCCCTATCATCATTGTGTTCCCTCTCCTTCTCCAATGCTCCCAACTGCTGTGGTGGTCTTTCTGGTTCCACCTCCTTGACTTGCAAACCACTCCTTGTGGTAACTGCATTTACTTGCTTGGGGTTGGGGTCAGTGTCACTTGGAAGTCCTCCTCTCGGCCTGGTGTTCTGAGCTCCAGCTAGTTGCCTAAACTGGTACTCCAATGCCTTGGTAGCTAACTGATTGTTCTTTACATTGGCTGCCAATTTCACATAGTCAGCCTGCAATTGAGCTTGATTAGCCGTCATCGTTTTGAACATTTCCTCGATACTGGGTGATGGTGGTGGAGGAGGTGCATTGTTGCTTTTGTATTGCGACTAGTAGTGCTACTGCCCTCCTTGATTTCTCTGTGCTCCCTAACTCGAACTCTACCCTTGATGGTTGTTACTACCCCAAGAGAAATTCGGGTGACTTCTCCAATTAGAGTTGTAGTTGTTGCCACACTGTTGGTAATTATTTCACTGTACATTACCAACAAAGTGTACTGAATCAGGATTCGCACCACAACACTCAGCTCAGTGTTCATTACTGCCGCACACTTCACACCAAATCTGCTACACTACATTCACTGGGGCTTGAGAATGATTCATGCCCATATTGCTGAAGTGGGTATTGAGTTGATTCAATAACACAGCTATCTGTAAAACCATCCACTTCTAAGACTCCTGCTGCTTTCTTGTTCCTCCTCTGGAAGAGTCCGCATTCCACTCTGGATTTCCCTGTGAAATACGGTTCAACAAAGTGTATAACTCCTCATAAGTTTTTTCTAATGCTTGTCCTCCAGCTGCTGAGTCTAGCAAGATTTTTGTGTGGGGTTCCAAACCCTTAATAAAAGTATGCACCAGCACATCATTGGATTGGTGATGATGAGGACAATCCCGCAACATAGATTTGAATCTTTCCTAGGCTTGATACAGATTCTCTCCCTCTCTCTATTTAAAACATAGAATTTGACTTCTAAGTCTTGCTATTTTACCGGATGGAAAGAACCGTATAAAGAATTTCTTTGCAAGATCATCCCAAGTAGTGATGGAATTAGGTGGCTCAGCTTTTAGCCATCTCTTTTCTTCTCCTAAAAGTGAAAATGGAACAATGTAAGCCTTACATAATCGGGTGACACTCCAGCGGGCATGTAAGTGTCACTTATCTCCAAAAAGTTTTGGAGATGTTGTTGTGGATCCTCGTGAGGGAGACCTGTGAATTGCCCGCTGGTGTGCAGCAATTGCACCATATTCTTTTAAAGCTCGAACCTCCCTCCTGGCTCAGGTTTGCGAATGCTAGATGTAACGTTGTTAGCATGTGGGATTGCCACTTTGCGAACCGGCCTAGCTGCCATTTCTTTGGGTACTAACACTGCCCTTACAATGGGTGGATTCTGTTGTTTCTCCAGGATGGTCTGTCTGAGCAACTGCAGCTTTCTCTCTAGAGCTTCTCTCCTTTGGCGATGGAATTGTCTTTCCAGCTCTAAGTGTGAATCCACCAACTCCTTGTCCCTTACCAGTGTTCAACAGAATTCAATATCTGCAAAAGACAAGCTAAGACCAAGTTGTCAACACTAATAAGAAATAGTAAACTAACACTTAAGACAACAATTTTACCAATTGCCAGTCCCCGGCAACGGCAACAAAAACTTGTTCGCACTGTTTCACAACTACACGCAAGTGCACATGGTCGAACAAGTAGCAAAATGGCTAGAGTAGCCAAGTATTGATCCCACAGGGATTGGATCAAGGTAATAATCGAATCAAGCGTTAATAAACTATAACTCTAATAATGCAGACAATAGTTTCAAGAAGATTTTTGGGAGGTTGTTTCCTAATTTATACTAGTCTAAAACAAATATACAATTTGAGTCTGAAGTATAGTAATGAGCATGCTGAGGCTAAAACGAACATGTGCAATTTATTGATACAAATTGGTTGATCTTTCCTTCGGTTACTAGTCAAGAATTATTGCCTATGGATTAAAACTTCGTATTTAACCCAACTTAAGAATCATGAACCTTCCACCTACATTTCTATGATAAGAAGAAATTCATGTTCTAGACATCTGAAACCGATTCCTTAATTGACTAATATGACTTTCAGATATATTTCTATTCTGAAGGTAAATCAATTCTCAATTTTCCCAAACCAAGAAGAGATCTTATCCTATTAATTCACAACTTTCCAATTTCTTTCTCTTTCGAGCGCAAACCGAATTTGTTAGATATACATTAATATTGGCCACACATTAATGCAGTAAGAACAAGAATTAGTAGAACAACCATGGAAGAAAAGATGAAAAACCAAGATGGTCAATAATTATATTCCACTACAAATGTACTTAGCCTCAACAAGAAGTGAATTTAGCCACTCAGTTGTGGATTAAACATCGTTAAATGAGTGTTAATCATACAAACAATTGAAATAAAGAAGAAAGAGATAGAGAAGAACCCTAAGAATTTCGTCCCCTCAACTGCCTGTAACCCACATTCTTGCTCAACCAAGTCAGAATAATTAAAAATAAACCTAAGTGTGCTATTTATACTAGTGGAAATATTTCCTGGAATAACAAGCAACGTGTCACGGAGTGCATCGCGGAGCACTGCCTCCGTGACACGCCACAAACGCGGACCCTCACTGGAATTCGGTCCTCCAGTTAATTATGCCCAGCGTGCCACGACATGCAACGTGGGGCTTGGCCAACGTGCCACGGCCCCAACGCGGACCTTCACTAGAACTTGGCCTATTTTCATCATCCGGGGCAGAATGCATCCGCGATGGCAGCGTGACATGGCTCCATCGCGGAGCCCCTTAATTTGCTGCATAACCTAGGCCTTTTCCACTGCTCGCTTTCGAGTCTATTTCCGATTTCTCCCAACATGCATCTTAGCTTCCTAAAATTCCATTTTTCCTGGAAAACAACACTAATCATGTTGGTTAGTATAAATTCATATTTTAACTACAAATCACATGAGAATGTACAATTATCAATGTATAAACTAGATGAAATGAAGCATTTGAGTATCACTTGGGCATATAATTCTGCCCAAGATCAGAGGAAAGGGAAAATAATTAAGAAATTGAGGGAAATCGGGGTTTTTAAGTGACATTTAGCGCTGGTTACTCGGCGACCCAGTGTGACCTGGCGCGAAATAACACTCAACGTGTCACGGAGGGTAACGCGGAGCACTCCCTCTGTGACACGGAGCCATCGCACCAGTGTTCTGGATTTTTAAAAACTCCAGAACACTCTTCAATGTGTCGCGGAGGGTAACACGGAGCACCCCCTCCGTGACACGGAGCCATTGCGTAGGCTCACTGTAATGTGTCGATTTTTATTTTTCTCACCTCGATTTTTTCCTTTGCATTTCTTTGCATTTTTGCCCTCCGTTCCGCCTGAAAATCACTTTACTACAAGAAATTGGTTAGAACTCGTAGGTTTCAACGCAAACATAATTTTTATTTATTATATATATATTTTTTTCTTTTTCTCTTTTTCTTTTTTTTTTCTTTTTTTTCAAATATTTCTACTCATCTATTACAACAATTTCACGGGTTGCCTCTCGTGCAGTGCCTGATTTACCATCGTGGCTCGACGTCATTTAGTGCTCCATCATCCTCTAGAGTGATGGACGTCTTCTCTCGAATAACGTCCTCACCCCAATAATGCTTACATCGCTGCCCATTTACTAAGAACGTGGCACTTATATCTTCTTGCCACAACTCCACCGCCCTGTACGGGGTCATTCTTACCACCTCAAACGACCCTGACCATTTGGACCGCAATTTTCCTGGAAAAAGCCTCAATCTTGAATTGAATAGCAATACTTTCTGCTCTGGCTCAAAGATCCGATGCACCATATGCTTATCGTGCCACCTCTTTGTTTGCTCTTTGTAGAACTTGGCACTTTCATAAGCATGCCAACGAAACTCATCAAGTTCGCTGAGTTTCATTAGCCTCTTCTTACCAGCTAGCTCTAGATCCATATTCAATTTCCTCACGGCCCAGAAAGCTCGGTGTTCTAGCTCCACAAGAAGATGACACGCCTTTCCATAGACCAATCTATACGGAGAAGTCCCAATGGGTGTCTTGTACACAGTTCTATAAGCCCACAACGCATTGTCAAGTTTGCTTGACCAATCACCACGTTGTGCATTCACTGTCTTCTGTAAAATCTGCTTTACTTCTCTGTTCGACACCTCCACTTGCCCACTAGTTTGGGGATGATATGATGTTGCTACCTTGTGGCGCACCCCATACTTAGCTAGCAAATTCTTGAAACTTGCATTTACGAAATGAGCCCCTCCATCACTGATAATGGCTCGGGGTGTCCCGAACCTAGTGAAAATGTGCTTTTTCACAAATTTTGTTACCACCTTGTTGTCATTCCTGGGGCAAGCTGCTGCTTCAACCCACTTTGATACATAGTCAATGGCCACCAAGATGTAACGATTACCAGATGACGGTGGGAACGAGCCCATGAAAACTATACCCCATACATCAAAGATCTCCACTTCTAATATCTGCTGCAGCGGCATTTCTTGCCTTCTACCAATTGTGTCTGTTCTTTGACATATATCACACATTTTTACGTATGCCATAGTGTCTCTAAACAGTGTAGGCTAAAAGAAACCTGACTGTAGCACCTTGTGCGCTGTCCGCTCACTTCCGTGGTGCCCTCCATACAATGAAGAGTGACAACTCCTCAACACTTCAACAATCTGGCTCTCCGGAATGCATCTTCTCATCACCGGATCCGGTCCCTGCTTAAACAAGTGCGGCTCATCCCAAATATAATACCTACAATCATGTCTCAACTTCTTTCTCTGCTGAGCTGTAGCCTCCGGTGGATAGACTCCACTCACTAGAAAATTCACAATGTCTGCATACCAAGGGATTTCAGCTTCCTTTATTGCCAAGAGCTACTCATCTGGGAACTCTTCTTTGATGTTGTCACCTTTCTTCACATGTCACTAGCTTTCCAATCGTGATAGGTGATCTGCCACTTGATTCTCGCTCCCTTTTCCATCCCAAATCTCTAGGTCAAACTCTTGTAACAATAAGATCCATCTGATCAACTTGGGCTTTTCATCCTTCTTGTTAAACAGATACTGAATTGCTGCATGATCGGTATACACCACTACTCTAGAACCCACCAAATAGGACCTGAATTTATCAAACGCGAACACCAATGCTAGCATCTCCTTTCCTATGACTGTATAATTGACTTGGGATGCATTCAATGTTTTTCTTGGATAATGAATAGAATGAAAAATTCTATTTCTCCGCTTCCCCAATACAGCTCCTACCGCCACATCGCTAGCATCACACATTAATTCAAACGGTTTCTCCCAATCCGGAGAAATGAGGATAGGTGCTTCTATCAATTTCTGTTTCAACTCCTCGAATGCTTTGACACAATCCTCATCAAACTTGAACTTCACCTCTTTTTCTAGCAACCTGAATATTGGTCTAGAAATTTTAGAGAAGTTCTTGATAAACCGTCTGTAGAACCCTGCATGTCCGAGAAAACTGCGAACACCCTTCACTGACACAGGTGGTGGTAGCTTTTCAATAACCTCAATCTTTGCACGATCGACTTCCAACCCCTTGCAAGACACTTTATGGCCAAGGACGATACCCTCCTTGACTAAGAAATGACATTTCTCCCAGTTGAGTACAAGGTTGGATTCTTCACAACGAGCTAGCACCCTGTCAAGATTCTGCAAACAAGTAGCAAACAAATTACCGAAAACAGAAAAATCATCCATAAATACCTCGATGAAATCTTCCACCATATCGTGGAAGATCGCTATCATGCATCTTTGGTGTGGCGGGTGCATCGCATAAACCAAATGGCATCCGCCGGAAAGCATATGTCCCATAAGGACATGTGAAAGTAGTCTTCTCCTGCTCCTCTAGTGCTATGGCTATCTTGTTATAGCTAGAATAGCCATCAAGAAAACAATAATATTCTTGACCAGCCAATCTGTCCAATATTTGATCAATAAACGGGATAGAATAGTGATCTTTCCTTGTGGCCTCATTGAGCTTTCTGTAGTCCATGCAAATCCACCAGCCTGTGACTGTGCGTGCAGGGATCAGCTCATTTTTCTCATTGGTGACAACGATCATCCCTCCTTTCTTTGGAACACACTGAACGGGGCTGACCCATTCGCTGTCTGAAATAGGATAGACTACACCTGCATCAAGCCATTTAATCACTTCCTTCCTAACCACATCCTTCATCATTAGATTCAACCTCCACTGATGTTGTACAGTTGGCTTTGCTCCTTTCTCCATGAAAATTCTGTGTGTGCAAAAAGCTGGATTGATACCCTAAATGTCTGACATTTGCCAACCCATTGCTTTCTTCCTCCTCTTGAGAACCACCAATGCATCCTTTACCTGTGCCTCCATCAATTCTGCGGAGATGATGACTGGCAAGGTGTCATCTTCCCCGAAAAAGACGTATTTCAGATGTAGAGGCAACGTCTTCAACTCCAGTTTTGGTGCTTCCTCAATGGATGGTTTTGGCAATGGTTCCAGGGACCTCATTAATGACTGAAAGCCTTGCTTCCTGCGATACCATTTTGATTCATTCAACATTTGCACCATCTAATAAGTATCTCTATCTCCAAAATTATCGGAGCTCATCAACGCTCTCTCCAATGGATCTTGAGAATCAACAATCTGAAATTTCTTCTTGGTTTAGCACATTGATTACTGAAAGCTCCTCATAGATGGCCGGAAGCTTCATGGCCTTATACACATCAAATACCTCCACTTTGTCATGCGCTCGCATGGTTAGCTGGCCTGCAACTACATCAATCAAAGCTCTCCCGGTTGCCAAGAAAGGACGTCCCAAATTAAATGGGACTTCCGCATCCGGCTCAAAATCTAAGACAATAAAATCTACCGAGAAGATGAGGGAGCCCACTTGCACCAGCACGTCTTCCACTAACTGCAAGATCACTGTAGTTGGTCTAGGACTGCCCAGCCCCAACTTCTTGAACACTAAGGTTGGCATCAAGTTTATGCTTGCTCCCAAATCACATAGTCCGCGAGCTCGGATACTTTGCCCGATTGTGATCTGAATTGTAAAGCTCCCAGGGTCCTTGAGCTTTGTTGGCAACCTGTTCTGAATTCAGGAAATGCACTCCTCAGTAAGCGCCACCGCAGCATACTCCATCAATCTGCATTTTTTAGCTACGATGTCCTTGATATACTTTGCATATTTAGGCACTCCCTGCAAAACATCAACCAAAGGTAAATTAATGTGTACCTGTTTGAGCACCTCCATGAACTTTTTAAAACAAGCTTCCTCCTTGTGTTTCTTTAATCTTTGAGGGAATGGGGTGGTGGTCTTTCTGCTTCAGCTGCCATTCTCCTTCCCCCTCTCATCATCATGTTCCCTATCTTTTTCCACTGCTCCTGATTGCTGAGGTGTTCTTTCTGGTTCCACCTCCTTGAGTTGTAAACCACTCATTGTGGTCACTGTATTGACCTGCTTGGGATTCGGGTCAGTGTCACTCGGTAGTCCTCCTCTGGGCCTGGTTTTTTGAGCTCCAGCTAGTTGTCCAAACTGGTACTCCAACACCTTTGTAGCTAACTGGTTGTTTTTTAAGTCTGTCGCTAATTTCACATAATCAGCCTGCATTTGAGCTTGGTTAGTTATCATTATTTTGAACATTTCCTCAATGTTGTTGGTTGATGGAGGAGGTGCATTGTTTTCTCTGTACTGAGACTGATAATTCTGTTGCCCCCCTTGATTTCTCTACATACCCTGATTCAAACTCTGCCCTTGATGGCTGTTACTACCCCAAGAGAAATTTAGATGATTCCTCCAATTTGAGTTGTAATTATTGCCATACTGCTGCTGGTGATTATTTCTCTGGATGTTCCCATAAAAGTTCACTGAATCTGGATTAGCACCACAACACTCAGATGAGTGTTCATTACTACCGCATACTTCACACCAAACCTGCTGCATTACATTGACTGGGACTTGTGGTTGATTTAAGCTCATACTACTAAAGTGGGTGTTGAGTTTATTTTGCAATGCAGCTATCTGTGCAGCGATAGCTGTAAAACCATCCACCTCAAACACTCCTGCCGCTTTCCTTGTTCCTCCTCTTGAAGAGTCAGCATTCCACTCTGGATTTCCCTGTGAAATACAATTTAACAAATTATACAGCTCCTCATAAGTCTTTTCTAATGGTTGTCCCCCAGCTGCTGAGTCTAGCAAAATTTTTGTGTGGGGTTCCAAACCCTCTATGAAAGTACGCACCAACACATCATTGGACTGGTGATGGTGAGGACAATCCCTTAGCAATGATTTGAACCTTTCCCAAGCTTGATACAGATTCTCCCCCTCTCTTTGTTTGAAGCTTAGAAACTGACTTCTAAGTCTTGCTGTTTTCCCAGATGGAAAGAATCTTATCGAAAACTTTCTTGCAAGATCATCCCAAGTGGTGATAGAGTTAGGTGGTTCAGCTTTCAACCACCTCTTTGCTTCCCCCAATAATGAAATTGGGAATAATGTAAGCCTCACGTAGTCGGATGATACTCCAGCGGGAATGTAAGTGTCACTTATCTCCAAAACGTTTTGGAGATGTTGTTGTGGATCTTCATGAGGGAGACCTGTGAATTGCCTGCTGGTGTGCAACAATTGCACCATGTTCTGTTTAAGCTCAAACCTCCCTCCTGGCTCTGGTCTGCGACTACTTGATGTAACCTTGTTAGCATGTGGGATTGCCACTTCACGAACCAGCCTAGCTGCCATTTCCTCGGGCACTAACACTACCCTCACAAGTGGTGGATTTTGTTGTTGCTCCAGAATTTCCTGTCTGAGCAACTATAACTTTTTCTCTAGAGCTTCCCTTCTTTGACGATGAAATTATCTTTCCAGCTCTATGTATGAATCCACCAACTCCTAGTCTCTTGCCAGTGTTCAGAAGAATTCAATATCTGCAAGAGAAAGGCTAAGATCAAGTTGTCAGCACTTAAATAGAATTTGTAAACTAACACTAAGAAAATATTTTTACCAATTTCCATTCCCCGGCAACGGCGCCAAAAACTTGTTCGGCTTCTGTGGTGACTACACGCAAATGCACGTGGTCGAACAAGTAGTAAAGTGGCTTAAGTAAAGCCAAGTATCGATCCCACTGGGACTGAGCTACGGTACTAATTAACTTAAGTGTTAATGAACTATATCTTTAAGAATGCAGACAACCAAATAAATAATATTTTGAGAGTTTGAATTTACTAATTAATACGAATCTAAGGCAAAATTACAAAGTGAGTTTGAACAATAGTAATGAGCAAGCTGAGGTTAAAACGAACATGCAAGGAATTAATTTATCTATACAAACCAATTAATCTTTCCTTCAGTTGCTAGTCAAGAATTATTGCCTATGGATTGGAACTTTCAACTCCTATCCAACATAAGAATCATGAGCCTTAATCTATATTTCTGTGATAAAAGAATTTCATGTTCTAGCCATACATTCCCGATTCCTCAATTGACTAATAAGACTTTCAGATATATTTCTATTCTAAATGTAAATCAATTCTCAATTTTCCAAACTAAGAAGAGATCATATCCTACCAATTCACATCTTTCCAATTTCTTTCCCTTTCAAAATCCAAATTGGATTTTTTAGATATGCATTAACATTGGTCAAACATTAATGCAGTAAGAACAAGAATTGATAGAACAACCATTGAAGAAGAGATGAAAATTGAAATGATTAACAATTACATTCCACTACAATTGTTCTTAACCTCAGTAAGAAGTGAATTTAGCCACTCATTTGTGGATTTACCACCATCTAATAAGTAGAATTTATACAAACAATTGAGATAAAAGAGAAAGAGATAGAGAAGAACCCTAGAATTTTCGTCGCCTCAACTGCCTGTAACCCACGTTCTTGGTCCACCAAGTCAGAATGTTTAAAATAAAAGCTAAGTGTGCTATTTATACTATTGAGAATTTTTCACGGAATAACAAGCAACGTGGCATGGAGTGTATCACGGAGCACTCCTTCCGTGCCACGGAGGTATCGCGGACCTTCACTGAAAGTCGGCCCCTTAGGCAATTTAACCTCAACATGCCATGACCTGCATCGTGGAGCCTGGCCAACGTGACACGGTGCTATCACGCACCTCCACTGGAAATTGCCAAATTTATTTCACGGCTCCATCGTGGAGCCCTTGTTTTTGCTGATCTTCCATGTCCTTTTTCACTCCTTGTTTCCAAGACCATTCCCGATTTTACCAATATGTATCTTAGCTTCCCAAAATTTCACTTTACCTGCAAAACAACCCGAATCTTATTGGTTAGTATAAATTCACATTTAACTACAAATCACATGAGAATGTACACAATGATGTTATACAAACAAGTCGAAATGAAGCATTTGAGTATCACTTATGCATGAAATTCTGCCCAAGATCAGTGATTAAGCTAGCTTTAAAGGTCTCCTTCATCAATTTTCCCTTGGGTTTCCAAAGAGTGTTGAAATTTGATCTTACCCAGGTATGTAGGGTTATGAATGAGTGTTTTCGTTCACACTCATCCCCAGTTTCTCCTAATTCATGAAATTTGATCAAAAATCTTATGGGGTTTTAACTTAAATCTTGTGAAATTCTAATGATCTATCAATGGGTTACTATATTTTATGATTTACATCATATTTTATGAATTATGATCAGATTCTACAACTATTTTGATTTTAAAATTATTGATTTTGATTTCTACTAAATTAAGCCTAGTTATGTATGATCTATGATGAATTGAATTATGATTTAACTTAAATTGTAGATATTCATAAACCCATCATGATTTATGATTTGAAATATGGATCTATTCAAATAACCATTATGATTTGATGATTTTCAAAGTATATGTATGATCTATTAGTATGCATGAATCCCATGACTTATGAATTTATGTTATGGCCGACTCACAGGACTTATTTCATGTCTAGTTAATAAATTTACAAGTATGTTTATGATTATCATGATCTAACTAACCCATGAATCTCATGCATATTATATTATCAGCACTATATATGTTTTGGGAGTAGTATTTAACACCGACTAGCTTCGGGGCATAGGTTCGGCCCCGGATCTCATAACTACATGCCACCGTAGGACACGTTGGGGCCTCCCTTGTGACTGTCCCCTAGCCCAAATGGCCCCTTTTCATGGTGATATCACACCTTTCATGGTTCTACCCTTGGCAAGGTACAAACGCCCTCCCGACTACTATTACAAGTTATGGTCCATGTGTGCTTGTATGGGGTATGTTGGTTAAAGGAATCTCCCATTGTTATTCATCATTTATGCATGTTTATGATTATGTACATTGGCTCAGGTCATGTTCAATAAAGATTTTATCATATGATTATGATTATGATTGTATTATGAATGTTTTAAAAACCTTGAGCCTTATGTTATATTACGATATTTATGTTATGTGCATGTTGTCCTACTCTTATGATAATTTATGAGTTTTTATATTTTTTTTAAATGTCCGTTTCACTTTCTTTGCATACTCGGTACATTCCATGTACTGACCGCATACTTTCTCTATTGTATCATTTCATGATATAGGACCCGACTCTCAGGTTCATCCCCATCAGAAGTCCATTCAGAGTTAGCTTTCAGCCCCTTTCGGTAAGTCCTCTTGTTCTGAGGGCCATATGTTCAGACAATGATGTTTCTTTTGTTTCAATTTGTTTTTGGGTTAGTTGGGGATGTTGTCCCATCAACTCATCAGATATGATATAGGCTTTCAGACTAATTATAGTACTCCGCCTCAGTGTATTTCTAGTACTTTCCGCTTATCATGTTATGTTATGATACATTTTTGTTGCCACTATATCGGATGTTCAGTATTCCACTTTAAGTGATATAAAGTTAGATAAATGTTCCATCCATGGGTCGAGTTGGAGTCTCTCAGGGCTCCTTTTCCCATATTATGATTGGGTCCTACGTTAGGGTCGTGAAAAACGTGATATAAGAGCAATAGGCTTGAATTTCCTAAGATGTTTGAAAGCTGCATTAAGTAGTCTTTCACATGGGTGTGAAACGCGCCACACTTATGATGAAGAAGTATGAGACATTTAGGAAATGTTCCCTTCTTTCATGATCTATGTCGTGCGATGAAAAGTCTTTCTATCCTTCTAATTGATGCTATTAGTGATTGCAGAATCATGGCTCCTCGAAGATTGAATGGAAGGAGTGGAAATGGTGAAGGCTACAAGGATGGAAATGGACATGGGCATCAGCAAGACCCACTAGTTCAGGAGCACAAGGCACCAGAGCTAGTTGCCCATGCCGAGTTTCGAGTAGCTACCCAGATGCTTGTGTAGGCCATGACCGCTCAGGTCAATCAGTAGGTTGTTGCACGTATTCCACAGGATGGCAATGCGGCAGCTGCTCGGGTTAGAGATTTCTTGAGGATGAACCCACGGAAGTTGCTTGGGTCAAAGATAGATGAGGACCCGCATGAATTCATCGAAGAGATTCTAAAGATCACCCATGTTATAGGGGTGGCTAATGGAGAATGTGTTAATTTGTCCTCATATCAGCTGAAAGGGGTGGCACATATATGGTTCAAGAAATAGAGAGATGCTAGGGTAGTGGGGGAAGGCCCTATAGGTTGGGAAGAGTTTCATGCTGCATTTTTGGATCCATTTTTCCCTCATGAGATGAGGGAAACAAAGGCGACCCGAGTTTGTAAATTTGAAGCATGGTGATATGTTAGTTAGGAGTATTCTTTGGAGTTCACCCATTTATCCAAGTATGCACCAGAGTTGGTGACAGACCAGAGGGATCGAGTGAGCCGATTTGTGCATGGAGTGGCGGACTATCTGGATAAGGACTGCAAGATCTCCATGCTGCATCAGGATATAGATTTTCCCCGCATAGTGTTGCATGCCCAGCAGATGGAGTCAGTATATCAAAGGCAGAGAGAGGCCAAGAGGGCCAGAAAAAACAATTATGGGACTTCTCAAGCTAGATCGGAAGGTGGATAGCGCCAACAGTCTTAGCATAGGTCTTTTGCTCCAGCACCGTCGTTATCCAGTAAACCATTTAGACCACGAGGAGATCGGAGGAGCAGGGTGGCAGATTATAGAGGCCAGGGTGGCATGCAAATAGAGTGTGACAAGAATCACCCAGGAAGGTCCCTAGATGGCGTAGATGCTTGTTTTGGGTGTGGCAAACCCAGACACCGACTCAAGGATTGCCCTTTGACAAGATCAGGGTGCGGTGGAGCCCATATGCCACCTGCTAGTTCGACTGCTCCAGCAGCGCGTCCCCCTCAGCAAGGTGTTACTCCCGAGAGGAAAATTTATTTTTGTATTGGCCTTCTTCTGACAAGACACCTATATCTATCCCTCTGTAAAAGATGGATCCAGATGAGCTAAAGGAGTTGAAGGACCTATTAGATAAGGGTTTCATTAGACCGAGCAAGTCTCTATGGGGTGCACTAGTCTTATTTGACTGAAAGAAGGATGGTCCCCTTTGGATGTGCATTGACTATCGACAACTGAACAATGTCACCGTCAAGAACAGGTATCTTCTACCTAGGATTGATGATTTATTTGATTAACTTTAGGGTGCCAACTGTTTCTCAAAGATAGATCTCAAATTCGGGTATCATTAGCTCAGAGTTCGTGTAATACCCCGGAAGGGACTAAGAAAGACACAGAAAGTATAATTGGAATATCGTAGAAAAACTGGTAAAAATATGTCAGGATGGGAGACTTAACGACTCATGGTGGGATACCACGAGTCGTCGTGTGCAGTCGTGGGGTGGAGGTCAGGAGGCAGTGGCGATGGATGACCTGAAGAGTCGTTAGGAGTGGCAACAACTCGTCTAGTCAGTCGCATGGAGGGAGAAGCTTTGGGTCTAAGGAAATTTCCAGTGAACTTAACGAAAGGGCAGGACAAATTGTTGGGTGTGGTGATGATTCGTGATGTTGGTCGTGACCTGAAGGTTGAGAAATCCTAGTAAACCTGACGAATGGATCTAATGAGTCGTTGGGTCGGACAATGACTCGTCAGGTGAGTCGTGGCATTTCGGGAAATTTTTCAGATTTTCTTAGGGGCAGGTTGGTAAAATCCCACATTCCGAACTTAAAAATGATGTCATTTTGGGTATGTTTGGGGATGTTTTTAAGAGTTTTTCTAAGCCTAAACCCTCATTCTCTCAATCACATTCTTCCTTCTCTCTTCTCAAAAGATTTTTGGAAATTCCCAATGTGTTCTGCAAGCTTCAAGGAAGATAATCAAGTACGGTTTTCGTCTACCAGGTATGTGGGACTTCAACTAGGATATCTTTTCATCCTTGTACCCTAAAATGTTTTCAATAAGAACCCCACTTAAATTATTTAGAATATCATGAGCTAGGGTTTTGAATAATGAATAATTTCTTCCTCATCCTTTTCTAAAATGTTAAAATTTACTGCAATTATGGAATTAGTTTCAAATGTTGATGAGATGTGTTGTTGGGATGTGGATTATATGTTGGGAATGCGTGAGGGTAACATGTCTATCAAAAATTATCTTGAGTAATCAACGGGTGTTTCTTATTGTTTGATTAATTTGCATATTCACATATGAGAATCATGATAAATGGTGGAAATATGGGGTGAATATATATGTGGTAGCATGTTCTTCCTAAGTCAACTTGAGAAATGAATGTGAATTGGTTATTCCTTCCTTGATTATCGTAGAAATTCTTGACCATGATGAAAGTGTGGGAATGTTGCTTAATTAACCCTAATGATGTTATTATGATGTGGATGACCATGCTAAATTGAGTAAAAGTTGTGGGCTTGAATTATTAAAGTAAACTATGTGCCATCACCATGTTTTAGATTAAATCGATTGGGTATGAATAGATTGCATCTCCGTTGTTGAACTATGAAGCTTGGGCGGATTCAATATTTTTTTCCTTATTAAATTTTTTATTTTATAAAATCCTAGAATGTAAATCACCCGTGGCTAGAGAGTTCATAAACGGAGTGATTGTGACAAGTGTGTGAAAAGGGTTGTGACCTAATTACATGAAGTTATGCATCCTTGATAGATTATCAGTCGAGTTCTATAAATCATGTTGGATTTTAATTTACCTATTGAATGAGGTGAATACGGAATCAAGATGCCATGATAGAATAATGCTAGCACGAATTTATAGTATGCTAATAATGTGATGTTAAAGCTAATGAGGAAGTTGGTTTTGTAATTATGTGAATCACGATGATTGAGCTTGTTATTAACATGTCGAATTGTGAATCCATGCTTATTTGAGAGATAGCATTAATAGACAACAGTGGAGAATTTCTTACCTAGATGCTAGTAGAGAATGTCTTACCTAGACGATAGTGGAGAATGTCTTACCTAGATGCTAGTAGAGAATGTCTTACCTAGACACTAATGGAGAATGTCTTACCTAGACGATAGTGGAGAATGTCTTCATGTAGTCAGTCGGGATTCACATCCCTAGTTAGTAGAGCATTTTATTTTCCCTGTGTTGTTTGGGACCTTCTTTTAGTCACTGACTCTCTATATCAGAGCCTTCTCTCTCCCTATGACAGTCAGGGATTCTCTCTAGTTGACAGTGTTTCCCCTTTGGCAGTCAGGGACGCTGCCTTCGACCGTCAGGTACTCCCCCTTAGACGTCAGGGACCCTCTTGATATCAGTCACGACATCAACTCTGTATTATTCCTGATTATTACTTTTTGCACATTTGCAGTTGCTACAGTAATGCATGTCTTTATGATGTGGTTATGTTAGTTGAATCTGTGAACCTAATGTAAGATTGTTGTACTTCACTTCTATTACGTTGCTATTAATATGTTTTATATTACTTTTCTCTTGCTAATATTATGAGTTTGTTTACTTATGCTTCCTTTATAGTTAGTACATTCCAAGTACTAACTGCATGCCTCCTGTGCTATGTCGTTTCACTATATAGATTCAGGTCTCCAGGCTTCGCTGCGTGGTTAGATACGCTACCCCATTCTCCCAGCTATCAGTGGTGAGTCCTCATCCTCCAAGGACATACGTAGCATTCTTGTATTATTTTGCTTCAGTTTTCAGTCTTTTAAAGTTAACTGGGGGCCTGTCCCAGCAACTCTTCAATTTATTAGAAGGCTTTCAGACTTGTTAGACAAGATCAACATTGTATTGAAATATTATTAAGTTGTCGTTTTGATTTATATTAGTTTCTAGTCAGTTCTTCCGCTCGTTCACGATGTTTGACGTTTCTTATGTTAAGTGTATACAAGGACTATGCCATGGGTCGTTTTGGAGTCTCTCGGGGTTCCTTGTCCCGTGTCTACAATCTGGGTGTACTCTCGAACCGCGACAAACTTGGTATCAGAGCAATATGTTTAGAGTGTCCTAGGGTGTCTGAAAGCTGCGTTACGTAGAGTCTTCTTCATGGGTGTGAAGCGCGCCACACTTATGACGGAGAGGCTATGAGACATTTTATGAATGTTCCCTTCTCTTCATGATTCTTATCGTGCGCAGAGTATCAAACTCCAATTATTTCTTCCCCTGACTCATGCTTTACGCGCTCGCAAATAATGCCGCCACGACGAGCAAATGGAAGAGGACGCGGTAACGGCCGTCAGCAGGTGCCACTAGCCCAGGTAGGCCCAATAGATGATCATGTTACACGTTGAATTTTGGTAGCCTTTCAAATGTTGGTGCAGGCCTTGATCGCTCAGATTAACCAGCAAGCGCTGGCTCGTGCCCCTCAAAATGGAAATGAGGCGGTGGCAAGGATAAGGGATTTTCTCCGTATGAACCCACCCGAATTCTTAGGGTCAAAGGTGGATGAGGACCCATATGAATTTTCGGAGGATATTCAAAAGATTACTCGCATTATAGGTGTGACAGGGAATAAGAGTGCAGACCTAGCCTCCTACCAGTTAAAAGGAGTTGCTTATATCTGGTACTGTCAGTGGAGAGACAATCGGGGAGTTGGAGAAGGTCCCATAGGTTGGAATGAATTTATGGCCGCATTCTTGGATATGTTTTTCCCTCGGGAGCTGAGGGAGGCAAAAGTCGTAGAGTTAATTAATTTTTAAAAAAATGACATGACGGTTCAGGAATATGCATTGGAGTTCACTCAGTTATCTAAGTATGCGCCGGAAATGGTAGCTGACCAGCAGGCCCGAGTAAGCCGATTTGTGAATGGAGTGTTAGACTCCTTGGTCAAGGAATGCAGGACTACCATGTTGCATAGGGACATATACTTCCCACGCTTGGTGATATTTACTCAACAAATGGAAGCGCAGCAGGTGAAATAAAAGGAGAGAAAGGCCAAGAAGGCTAGGGATGGAGATCTAGATTTCTCCCAGAAAAGGTCGGGTACCGGATATTGCTCACACTACCAGGAGAAATCATCATCCCCAATACCTTCGACAGCCAGTGCTTCGTATCAACCCAGAGTGAGGGAGATTACGTACCCATTATGTATGAGCTACGAAAGGCACCATTTGGGAATATGTATGGCCAGCTTAAATGTTTGTTTCTAGTGAGGCAAGGTGGGCCATAAGCATCGGGATTGCGCAGCAGCTAAGCGAGGCGAGGGTAGATTTTCGGCCACCTCTTCAGTAGCTCCGATAGCCCGGTCATTTCAACAGGGGGCATCCTCTAGCCCAGGAGGCGGACAATGTCAAAACTGCTTTCATGTAGTAGCAGCCCATCAGTATAAGGGCAAGGCGCCAGTGGTGGCCACAGGTATGTTGTGGATCTTGTGATATTCCTTACGTGATGCCAACCTCTATATTGAATGAGAGGTTCAGTTGTGATTGTGGGAAAAGGTTGCTGGGGTGTAATTGAAAGTTGTAGTATAAGGCTTGTGGTGAAGGTTAGAAGTGAAAGAGGAGTTAAGGGTTAGTATCTTAGCCTGACTTGAAAAAAAAGGATTGGGGAGCCTTAGAATGATGACTTTAAGCTAAGGGGAAGATAGTGAGTATGTGAAGAAAGTCAAACCTTGAGAATGTTCATAAAGGGATTTCAGCCATAGCAGTTGCAGTATGTCGATCTCTACAAAGTTCAGATAACTTTCCTTGTACCTCGGTTAGAGTTAAGTTATGTCTACACCTATGTGCAGATTTACGAGGTTAGAGGTAACTATTTCAGTCAGTAAAGCCAGTTTTGCTCTATGATGTCCTTATTGCTTATTTTCATGTTATGAATCAGTTATGTGCGTTAATTTATATTTTTCAAGTGTGATTAACACAAACTCAGTTTGTTGAAGTTGCTTAGTAAGTTCAGTAGAACTAGGTTATCTCGTGTATGTGCATAGTTTTAGATGTCGAGATAACTCGTGCTCATAAATTCCTTGCTCTTAGTTAGATTAGATAGTGTGAATTCAGGCGTAGTATTGGAAGGCGATTTGAGAACGAAGGTCTAGTTCATGTCAGTTCTGTGCCAGATAAAAAGGGGAAAGAACTTTCTTTCAGTGTTTGTTTAATACTAGGTAGGTATCATGTTATCCGATCTTCCTTGAGTCATGGTGTGCATGTTAGATGTGAATTTCCAGGTTGGGTGTTAGAGGTTGGTCCGGAGTCAGATGCTCTGTTGATGTTTGCTGTGATTGATTGATATCTGGGTATCGATTTCATCTCTATCTTTTCAGTATGTTCAGCCAACATTTGAGGAGGAATGTTTCGAAGGGGGAGATATTGTAATACCCCGGAAGGGACTAAGCATAGATATGGAAATTATAATTGGAAAAGTGCATAAAAACTGGCAAAAATATCTCAGGACAGGAGACTTAACGACTCGTGGTGGGATACCTGAGTCGCCGTGTGCAGTCATGGGGTGGAGGTTTGGAGGCAGTGGCGACGGATGACCTGACGAGTCGTTAGGAGTGGAAACAACTCGTCTAGTCAGTCGTACGGAGGGAGAAGCTTCGGTTGTAATTAAATATTTGGGGAACTTAACGAAAGGGCAGGATGAATCGTTGGATGTGGTGACGAGTCGTGATGTTGGTCGTGACCTGAAGGTTGAGAAATTCTAGTAGACCTGACGAATAGACCTAAAGAGTCATTGGGTGGGACAACGATTCCTCAAGTGAGTCGTGGCATCAGTTCGGGAAATTTTTCAGATTTTCTCAGGGGCAGGTTGGTAAAATCCCATGCTCCTATATTTAAAATGATGTTGTTTTGGGTATGTTGGGGGACGTTTTTGGAAATTCCCAATGTGTTCTACAAGCTTCAAGGAAGATAATCAAGTACGGTTTTCGTCTACCAGGTATGTGGGGCTTCAACAAGGATATCTTTTCATCCTTGTGCCCCAAAATGTTTTCAATAAGAACCCCACTTAAATTATTTAGAATATCATGAGCTAGGGTTTTGAATAATGAATAATTTCTTCCTCATCCTTTTCTAAAATGTTAAAATTTACTGCAATTATGGAATTAGTTTCAAATGTTGATGAGATGTGTTGTTGGGATGTGGATTATATGTTGGGAATGCGTGAGGGTAACATGTCTATCAAAAATTATCTTGAGTAATCAACGGGTGTTTCTTATTGTTTGATTAATTTGCATATTCACATATGAGAATCATGATAAATGGTGGAAATATGGGGTGAATATATATGTGGTAGCATGTTCTTCCTAAGTCAACTTGAGAAATGAATGTGAATTGGTTATGCCTTCCTTGATTATCGTAGAAATTCTTGACGATGATGAAAGTGTGGGAATGTTGCTTAATTAACCCTAATGATGTGATTATGATGTAGATGACCATGCTAAATTGAGTAAGAGTTGTGGGCTTGAGTAAATGAAGTAAACAATATGCCATCACCATGTTTTAGATTAAATCGATTGGGTACAAATAGATTACTTCTCCATTGTTGAACTATGAAGCTTGGGCGGATTCTATATTGTTTTACTTATTAAAATTGTTCTTTATAAAATCCTAGAATCTAAAACGCCCGCAGCTAGAGAGTTCATAAATAGAGTGATTGTGACAAGTGTGTGAAAAGGGTTGTGACCTAATTACATGAAGTTATGCATCCTTGATAGATTATGAGTCCAGTTCTATAAATCATGTTGGATCTTAAATTACCTATTGAATAAGGTGAATACGGATTCAATATGTCATGACAGAATAATGCTAGTACGAATTTATAGCACACTAATAATGTGATTTTAAAGCTAATGAGGAAGTTGGTTTTGTAATAATGTGAATAACTATGATTGAGCTTGTTATTAACATGTCGAGTCGTGAATCCATGCTTATTTGAGAGATAGCATTAATAGACGATAGTGGAGAATGTCTTACCTAGACACTAGGGGAGAATGTCTTACCTAGAGGATAGTGAAGAATGTCTTACCTAGACGCAAGTGGAGAATGTCTTATCTAGACGCTAGTGGAGAATGTCTTGCCTAGACGATAGTGGAGAATGTCTTCTTGTAGTCAGTCGAGACTCACATCCCTAGTCAGCTGAGCATTTTATTTTCCCCGCATTGTTCGGGACCTTCTTTTAGTTAGTGACTCTCTATATCAGAGCCTTCTCTCTCCCTAAGACAGTCAGGGATTCTCTCTAGTTGAGAATGTTTCCCCTTTGATAGACAGGGACACTCCCTTCGACCGTCCGAGACTCCCCCTTAGACGTCAAGGATGCTCCTTATATTAGTCACATCATCACACTCTGTATTATTCCCGATTATTACTTTTTGCACATCAATGGTTGCAACAGTAATGCCTATCTTTATAATGTGGTTATGTTAATTGAATCTGTGAACCTCGTGTAAGATTGTTGTACTTCATTCTATTACGTTGCTATTAATAAGTTTTACATTACTTTTCTCTTGCTAATATTATGAGTTAGTTTACTTACGCTTCCTGCATACTCAGTACATTACAAGTACTGACCGCACTCCTCTTGTGCTATATCGTTTCATGATATAGATTTAGGTCTCCAGGCTCCGCCGCATGGTTAGATACGCTACCCCATTCTTCCAGCTATCAGTGGTGAGACCTCATCCTCCAAGGACGTGAGTAGCATTCTTGTTTTATTTTGCTTCAGTTTTCAGTCTTTTGGAGTTAGCTGGGGGCCTGTCCCAGCAACTCATCAATTTATTATAAGGCTTTCAGACTTGTTAGACAGGATCAGCGTTGTAGTTAAATGTTATTCGGTTGTCTTTTTGATTAATATTAGTTTCTAGTCAGTTCTTCCGCTCGTTCATGATGTTTGATGTTTCTTATGTTAAGTGTATGCGAGGATTATGCCATGGGTCAACTTGGAGTCTCTCGGGGTTCCTTGTCCCATGTCTACGATCCGGGTGTACTCTCAGGTCAGGACAATTTAGGAGTGCGATATTCTGAAGACAGCCTTCAAGACTCGGTATGGTCATTATGATTTTGTAGTTATGTCTTTTGGACTAACGAATGCTCCCGAAGCTTTTATGGACCTGATGAATAGGGTGTTCAAACCTTATTTGGACATGTTCGTGATTATGTTCATTGTTGATATCCTGATATACTCTCGAAGCAAGGAGGAGCATGCTGGCTCATTTGAGAATAGTGCTTCAGACTCTCAAGGATTGCCAATTGTATGCCAAATTCAGCTAGTAGGAGTTTTGTTTGAACTCCGTAGCATTTCTGGGCCATGTGGTGACAAGTGAGGGAATAAAGGTGGATTCTTAGAAAATAGAAACGGTAAATAATTGGCCTAGACCAGTGAATCATTCGGATATTCAGAGTTTCTTGTGTTTATCTAGCTATTATCGGAGGTTTGTTGAAGGTTTTTTATCTATTGCGGCACCTTTTACCAAATTGACTTAGAAGAAGGTGATGTTTTAATGGTTAGAGGCTTGTGAGAAGAGCTTCAAAGAGTTGAAGACTCGACTTACTACAACACCATTGTTGACCCTACCCGAGGGTACTGATAGTTTCGTGATGTATTATGATGATTCAAGGATCAGACTCGGATGTGTATTGATGCAGTGTGGGAAAGTGATAGCATATGCCTCTAGATAGTTGAATTTTCATGAGAAGAATTATCCGACCCATGATCTTGAATTGGCTACGGTGGTGTTCGCATTGAAGATATGGCGACATTATTTGTATGGAGTCTGCGTGGATGTGTTTACAGACCACAAGAGTTTACAATATGTGTTCACACAGAAAGATCTCAATCTTGGGTAAAGCAGGTGGTTGGAGGTACTCAACGACTATGATATAAGTGTCCTTTACCATCTGAGTAAGGCTGATGTGGTATCGGACGCACTTAGTAGACTCTCTATGGAGAGTGTATCCCATGTGTATGAGGGAAAAAGGAGTTGGTGAAAGATGTGCATCGACTCGCAAGGTTGGGAGTTAGGTTGGTCGACTTGACCGATGGCGGTGTTGTGGTGTAGAACGAGTCAGAATTGTCGTTGGTGACTGATGTGAAAGCTAAACAACATGAGGATCCAATTTTGGTAAAGTTGAAGGAAGCCGCTAAAAGTCAGAAGGTGGAGGTCTTCTCCCAAGGGGGAGATGGTGTGCTTTTATCGTGGTTAGAATTTCATGCCCAAGTGATACATTATTACTTAATTTAGACTTATTTATCTACTTCTTTGTGTACATTCTCATGTGATTTTTATGTAAATGTGGATTCATACTAACCAACATGATTAGCTATTGTTTTTGCAGTTTAAAATGAATTTTGGAAACTAATCTACAAGTTGGTGAAGTGAAGGAATGGACCCGGAAGCAAAACGCAGAAGTTGGCGAGAAAATACTTAGCAATTGATGCTCCGTGATAGAGGCTGTGGCACTCTACCATCGCGGCAGCATTCTGCCTAGAGTGAAATTTTAGGCAAATTCTAGTGAAGTTGCATGATGGCACCGTGTCACAGAGCCTATGCTCCGCATTCACTTCCATGACACGTTGGGAAGACTTTGCTGCACACCTGCATTCTAGTGAAGGTGCGCGATAAGTCCGTGGCATGGAGCTGAGGCTCCGCGATAGCCTCCGTGCCACGCTGAGGCTAAGAATCTGTGCATCCAAGTTCCAGTGAGGCTCCGCGATAAGGTCATGGCATGGAGCTGATGCTCCACGATAGCCTCCATGCCACGTTGCCAGTTTATTCCGGGAAATTTCTCACTTGTATAAATAGCACACTTAGGTTTTATTTTAAGATATCTAGCATTTCATGCAAGAACGTGGGGTAGCAGGCAGTTGAGCTGAAGAAATTCTAGGGTTAATTCTCTTCCTTTTTCTCTCAAATTTCAATTGCTTGTATGATTACTACTTGTTTGAAGATGTTTAATCAACAAATGAGTGGCTAAATTACATCCGGTTGAGGTTGAGGCTAATTGCAGAAGTATGTACTTAGTCTCATTGCAGTTGTTCTCTTCTCTTAAGAACGGTTGTTCTACTATTTCTTATTTTTCAATACATTAATGCTTGGCCATTGTTAATGTACATATTTGAATTCGAATTTTATTTCCGAAAGGAAAATTATTTGGATAGATGTGGAATAGTGGAATATTTTCTTATCTTAGTTGTGAAATTAAGGGAAGATTATCGTGCAGAATAGAAATATATCTGTAACATCATATTTGGTCATCTAGGGAAATTAGTGTGATTTACCAAAATATGGGTTTTTGCATAACAGAAATGTGTATTGTAGGCCTCATAATTCTTTAATTGGTGAGGGGTTCGAAAGACCCGAGCCATTGGTTAATAATCCCTTACTAACAACCGAAGAGAAGTGTTAGCTGAAATATAGCCGATAAATGACATATCTACATGTTCTGCCTTAACCTCAGCTTGTTCGTGCTATTGTTTAGACTATAATCCATCATTCTTACTTAGTGTTACATTGGAAATTATTCTAGAAAAATTATCATTGGTTTTGTCTGTATACTTGTATAAAGACGTGTGACTACTAAACACAAAGAGAAAAATTACTACCAAGTTACAGTCCCTGTGGGTTCGATACCTGGCTTGAAATAAAGACACTATATTAAGTGTACGACCATGTGCACTTGTGTGCCATTGGGAGTGAACAAGTTTTTGGCGTCGTTGCCGGGGACTGGTGTAATTGGTAAATTAAATTTGTCAGTGTAGTTAACAAGATCTATACAAGTATTGACAACTTGATCTTAGCGGTTACTCTTGTAGATACCAAGTCTTTTCTGAATGCTGGCAAGAGATAAGAAATTGGTGGATCCATTTTTGGAGCCTGAGAGACAGTTTCATTTTTAGAGGAGGGAAGCTCTAGAAATGAAGTTGCAGTTGTTACAGAGGGAAATTCTGGAACAACAACTGCAACCACCAGTGGGACAGGCAGAGTTAGTGCCTGGAGTGATGGCTGCAAGACCGGTACGCTTGTGGCAATCCCACACGCGAATAATCTAGCAAAGAAGTTCTTAATTAGATTCTTTCTGTCAGGGAAGACAACCAGGCTTAGAAGTCAGAATCTAAGCTTCAAGCAGAGAGACGGAGAAAATTTGTATCAGGCATGGGAGAGGTTCATGTCGATATTGAGAGATTTCCCTCATCATCATCAGTCAAATGATGTGTTGGTGCATACTTTTATCGAAGACTTGGAACCTCATACCAAAATTTTGATAGATTCAACAGTCGGGGGACAAGCGCTGGAAAAGACATATGAAAAGCTGCATACCATATTGAACCGTATTTCACAAGGTAATCCCGAATGGAATGCTGACACAACCCGAGGGGTGGTGAAGAAAGCGGAAGGGGTCATGGAGGCAGAGGGACTCACAGCTATTGCAACACAGATAGTCGCACTACAGAATCAGACCAACACCCATTTTAGTACCATGAGCTTAGGTTAGTCACAGACTCCAGTCAATGCAGTCCAGCAGGTATGGTGTGAAGTCTGTGGTAGTGGTGAACACTTAGCTGATGTATGTGGTGCCAATCCAGATTCAGTTTATTTTGTTTGCAATGTGCAAAGGAGCAACAATCATCAGTATGGAAATAATTACAACTCGAATTGGAGGAACCATCAGAATATTTCCTGGGGTAGCAATAGTCATCAGGGGAAAAGTTCAAATCAGGGCTTGCACAGGAACCAAGGGGGTCATCAAAATTTTCAGTCTCAGTTCAGAGGAAATACTACACTGCCTCAGTCTAGCAACATCGAGGACATACTGAAAACCATTATAGCAACCCAAGCTCATATGCAAGCTGACCAAGTAAAATTGACAGTTGACATGAAAAACCAGCAGTTAGCCACAAAGGATTTGGAGTTTTAGTTGGGATAGTTAGCTGGAGCACAAAATACTAGACCTCGAGGTGGATTACCAAGTGATACAAATACAAATCCCAAGCAGGTGAATGTAGTTACAACTAGAAGTGGACAGTAACTAAGGGTGATGGAACCCGAAAAGCCACCACAGCAAGCTGAAGCAACAGAACAGGCTGAAGAGAATGAGAATGTGAGGGAGAGTGAAAAGGTAGCAGAGAATGAAAGAACACCGCCCCCGTTTCCATAGAGAATGCGAAAGCATAAGGAGGAAGCATGTTTCAAGAAGTTTATGGATGTGCTGAAGCAGATGCACATTAATCTTCCTTTGGTAGATGTGTTGCAAGGAGTTCCTAAGTATGCATAGTACATAAAGGATATTGTGGCAAACAAGAGCAGACTGACGGAATATGCTACAGTTGCACTTACTGAAGAGTGCACTTCTCGGATACAGAATAGATTGCCTACAAAACTCAAAGATCCAGGAAGTTTTACTATCCATATTACTATTGGGCAGTCAATTCGAGCACATGGTTTGTGTAATTTGGGAGTAAGTATCAACTTGATGCCTATATCTGTATTTAAGAAGTTGGGGTTGGGTAGTCCCAGACCCACTACAGCAATTTTGCAGCTAGCCGATGGTTCATTGGTACGGCCAGATGGAATTGTGGAGGATGTTCTAGTGCAACTGGCTCCCTTATTTTCCCTGTGGATTTCATAATTCTTGACTTTGAGCTAGATTTGGAAGTCCCATTTATTTTGGGATGTCCTTTTTTGGCAACTGGGCGAGCTCTGATCGATTTAGCTGCTGGGCAGCTAACCATGAGAGCTCATGATAAGGTAGAAGCATTTGATGTCTACAAGGCTATGAAGCTACCTGTCATCTATGAAGAGTTATCAGCCATCACTATTGTGGATCAAGAGTCAACACTGCAGCTTATGGGCCCAAAGGATCCTTGGAGAGAGCATTGGTGGGACATGGTCAGTCAGGGGATGGTGCAACATATGAAATGGTGCAAACTATGAATGAGGCAAAAATGTTCTTTCGAAAGAAGGAGTTTGAGCCCTTGCAGTTGTCCTTAAAACTATCACCAAATCTATCAACAGAGGAGGCACCCAAATTAGAGCTGAAAACATTGCCTCCACTTCTGCAATATGTATTTTTGGGAGAAAATAACACATTGTCGGTTATTCTTTCAGCGGAACTGATAGAGTCACAAGGGTAAGATGCGTTAGTGGTCTTGAGGAGGCAAAATAGAGCGATGGGATGGCAGATGTCAGACATCAGGGGAATCATTCCAGCAGTTTGCATGCACAAAATATTTATGGAGGAAGGATCTAAGCCAACTGTTCAACATCAACGGAGGCTGAACCCGGTGATGAAAGATATAGTTAGGAAGAAAGTGATTAAGTGGCTAGATGCAGGAATGGTGTATCCGATCTCAGAAAGCGAGTGGGTCAGCCTGGTTTAATATGTCCCAAAAAAGGGGGGGATGACAGTGGTCACTAACGAGAAGAATGAGTTAATTCCCACGCGAACAGTCACAGGTTGGAGGATTTGCATGGATTATAGGAAACTTAATGAGGCCACTCGTAAAGATCACTATCCTATACCATTCATCGATCAAATGTTGGATAGACTGGCAGGGCAGGAGTATTATTGCTTTCTGGATGGTTATTCTAGCTATAATCAAATAGCTATAGCCCAGAAGATGAGGAGAACACCACATTCACATGTCCCTATGGGACATATGCTTTCAAACGGATGCCCTTTAGATTATGCAATGCACCAGCCACCTTGCAGCGATGCATGATGGCAATATTTCATGATATGGTGGAAGACTATGTTGAGGTATTTATGGATGATTTTACTATTTTTGGTAACTCGTTTGCTATGTGTTAGCAGAATTTAGATAGGGTATTAGCTTGGTGTGAAGACTCAAACTTGGTGCTCAATTGGGAGAACTGTCACTTTCTAGTCAAGGAGGGCATTGTACTGGGCCATAAGGTGTCGCACAAAGGTTTGGAGTTTGATCGTGCAAAGGTAGAGGTAATCAAGAAGCTACCACCACTAGAATCGGTTAAGGGTGTCCGCAGTTTCTTAGG